>VWZN01021048.1:113201-190766 GCA_013396955.1 Regulus satrapa | reverse complement strand
AATATTCTGGTTCCCTTCTGGAAAGAAAGTAAAAGAGGAAAAAATTTGCCCGTCCATTGTGAGCCTTCCTTGGCTGTGAGCACAACAAAATGGCACAAGGAAAGGGACCTCAGGCACTTGATGGGAATCAAAGGTTTGGTCAAGAGAAGGCAGCACAGAGCACTGAACGCTTTTCACAGCTCAGGAACACGTCTGGGGTAGCAGCTGATCAGTGATTCATGGATTCATCTCCTTCCTTTCACCCTGTAGGAGTCACAGAGTATCCGTGTAGCCGCCTTCCAGCTCCAGTAACATGAATTACCATCATCCCTGCTTATCTCTTATGGAACTGCCCTAATGCTCCTTGAATTGTGTTAGGCATTTGTTAGGTTAAGCACATGGGAGATTTGGAGGTGTTCAGATAATAAAGGGTATATAAATGCAAATGAGACAGTAAATATAGGAGGAAGTCACGGAGGGCTTCACTGAGAATTATCTGCTGGATAAATTCTCTTCTCAGCAAACTGCAGTGGCTCTTCCCTCCTAGGAGAGGCTCTTTGCAGTGCTTAACAGGTACCTGCTGATCAGAAAGAGCCCAAACAGATTTATCTCCTCAACCCAAAGATTAACACATCGTCAGTAGTGACAGATCGCAGAGCAGAGAGATGGATTGGCAGGGGAGAGGACAACTGAAGCATCAAAATGGCATCCTGCGTTCATGATGTCTGCAGCTTCCCAATTAATGCACAGAATCTCTCCTCTTAATAAGATTGTACCTCTGGAGCTGCATAAACCATTCTGCCTAACACTGTTTATTTTTTCCCTCCTAATCGTTGTGAAAGCCTAGTTTGATGACTTGGAAACAAATGTTCCCTTTCTCCCCACCACTTTTCCTCTTCCATTTTTCGAATTGGAAATGGCATTCCTAATTTGCCTTTGTGTTTTTTATTCCAGCATTCCTCCTTCCTGGGATTATCTAATGCCTTTGCCTCCCCACCTGGTGTGGGGGATAGGGAAAGCTCCATCATGAGAGATTCTTGTACCAAAGTTGGGATTAACAGGGATAGTTCCACAGTTCCATGCTCTTTGTTGATCATGTAATGAAAAGCTTTTTCTGTTCCTGCACTGAGTTTTCTGCTATATTCTGGTATATCCTGGTAGCAATTCCTGCTCCGGCAGACAAGATGAACTGACTCCTTATTGCCTTAATTGAGCTCTGTATCCACCATCCCTTGCTCAGCTGTAGAGCTGTATAAGTACATTTACAGACTGATCAAGACCCTCCAGAGATTCCAGCTCCCAGGTTTTCCTTTGATTTTTATCTTTTGCTGAAGAAGGGCATCATCCCAACATCTTTATCTTCTTTACACGTGGCGTACAAAAGCTTTGTCCTGATCACCCTGACTGTAATGCTGCTGTGTCAGTGCTCCCCCAGTCACCCTTCCCCATTTCAATTGGATTCACTTGCTGTTTGAAAAAAACCAATGTGACTTCCTAGCTCAGGAAAAAAAATGTTGCATTTAGAGCTGATAACATATTGTAAGAAAATACATTTTGTATTGGTTTGTTGGTGACGTTGCTCACTGTGCAGAGTGTCCTTTCTGTCCTGACTTGCTGATTGTTTTCCACCAAAAGCTGCGTTCTCCAGTAACTTTTGTGGTGGATTTTCAGGTCAAGGCTTCTGTTTCTCCCTCCCAGAGCTGGGCAGTTATTGTCTGGTGCACAGGCCTGTAACAAGATGCAATATTAATAACACAGCAGGGAAAATCAGAAGTGTATTATTCATGTCATGGGAAGAGTCACAGCTTGGCCTTCGTTTTATATGAAGAGCTGCCTTCAGAGCAGTAACTGATCCCACTCCATCTTCTGCCTTCCTAGATTTACATTTTCCTCAGCAAGTATTTGATACACAATTTTGGGGTTTTGTCTCTTGAGCCTGTTAATCAGTAGAGAAACAAAATTTCTAACCCATTTTTAAGTGCCTCTTTTAGCTGCCTCTTGACCAACTTATAACCCATAACTGAATCATGTCTCCCCTCTTTCTTTTTTACCCTGTGTGTTGCACTTCCATCTTTGATGCAGAATGCAGTGTCAGAATTCACACCAAAATGTTGCCCTTGACCTTCCTGTGACTCCTTCATTCCACTGAAATTGCTTACTACTTCTTCTTGGCTTTCAGTTCCTGTTATCCACCCATAAAAATTCAGGATTTGGTTCCCTGGGAGTGACACTGGAGGATTATTTCTGTGGAGTTATGTTCAGCTATGGCATTGATCCCTGCAGGGCGCTGCATGTTGCTGTGTTAATATTTGGGATCACTTTGTGGCCTGACTAGAAAGCAGCTGGTTTTGGGGGCTCACCACTGAGACAGAACGTGGTGGTTTCCCTCTGTCCTTTACCTGCTCTGCAGACATTTCTTTTCCAGTGCATTTTCCTGGAGGATTTTCTGTCCTCGGGACACTCAGAGGCACCAGACGGCCCCGGTGCCTCGTTCACGGAGCTCAGAGCAGCCTGAGCTCTCCCTGGAGCTCAGCCCATCAGATGGAGCAGTTTGTCTTCTGAGCTGCCAGCAGTCAGGCTTTCCCAGTTTCCACTTTTTCCTCGTCCTTCCCCAATTTGTACTTTTTCCACTGCCAAGCTCTCTTGGCAGCTCGAGGTGAAGTGCTGTTGAAACGCTCTCATTGTTACAGGCCCCATGGAGTGGTTTGCTTTTGCCTCTGTCACAATTCAACAGCAGAAAAGTTTCAATCATTTTCAGGGTGTTCTTGAGCCCTGCAGCTGGTGTTTCCTGCCATGCAAGGACATTGGAACAGGCCACAGGGATTTCTGGAATAACAGTGGCAGGGACGAGCAGTGTGGATGATGAAAAGCTGCTGGAACAAGGAGACTGCATAAACTGCTCATAAATGGCAACAAGTTCTCCTGGTTTTTCTGGTTTTACATAGACTATTTGATGAGGGGGTGTTAATTGTTTATTGTTAATAGTATTTGGAGATTTGGATGTTGTCATTATTATAAATCAGTGATTAAGTGCAATGACTTTCAAGCTGTTATCTGTCTTTTTAAGATACTGAACTTTTATATTTGTTGCTTTTGGCTACTGTGCTCTAAAAACATCCAACACTCCAAATCAGTCTTTTAGAATAATGGAGTATTTGGGCTTATTTAGGCTGAAAGTTCAATTTCTTACACCATAAACTAAAGAATATGGTGCACAGTTCACTGTGTAGTTCATTATGTGGTCAGAAGTTTTCATTTTCCTAATGAATCCATCATAGCACAGGGACCTGTAGAGTTCCCAAACAGAGAAAGGTAAAATTCTAAACTCAGTCACCATCTCTGAAGTACTTCAGTGAGTTGTGGCCTTTTGCAAATGTTATCTGTAATGACATCCAGATTCTCCATCTGGTGTTATTCCGTATAGCTTTCTGGATGTTGAATATTCACCTTTTTTATAATTTGAAATTCATCTGGCATCATAAACAGCGGAAAACTGTGGGCTGTAATCATCCCATTCCGCACTTCTGAAAGGTTTTATTTCATTTTAGTTAGTGGCTGAAATAATGCCATGCTCTTTTTTTTTTGGTGAAATTCTTGGGGCACTGATAGACATCATCAGTGTCTTTGAAGAAAATTGCTGTTACTTAACCTGGTTTTTGTGCCAGGGATTCTTTCAGCTTCCTTTCTTGGAAAAAAAAAGACAGTTGCAACATTAGAAAACAGATTGAGTTTTGGTATAAAGATAATATTTCACTGCCTTGTGGGCTTTTTGGGTCTCAGTCTCACACTTACATGGGAGTGTAGAGCGTTCTGCAGCTCATTTGTTAAAATTTAATGCTGCTGCTAACTGGCAATGCAAGAATATTTTCATCCTGGGAATATTTCACCCTTTTCACCTTTTCCTGTTTTCGTGTGGATTTGTGCAAATGCGATGAGTGCCAGCTGAAGAACTGGTCAAGTGGGATCCTCTAATTGCATTTCCTCAGACTTTGCATTTCCAACACTTTTATCTTTCCTCATTGCTGCGCTGTTTAATTCACTTGAATTAAATGATGAGTCCTAAAGTGAATTTTCATGAATTAAAAGGGCCATGAAATAATGGAGCTGAAGAATACTCCAAGGGCAATAGGTGCAGGAACGGAGGCAAGGCTCATCTGCTCAGAATTTAGATACCTACAAGAAACCTGGGCAGGTCCCAAGTCCTCCAAGGGAGGGACTTCAAATAACCCATTTTTGTGTCTCCTCTGCAAGAAAACCAGCAAAGAACTCACAGAGATTCCAGTAGGACCTTTGGCACATATTTTGATTAAAAATTAGACTGAGTGTGAGGGGTTTAAATGGTATCAGCAGAACTGGCCTGATCCTCTCTACTGAATGAGACAGGCATTACATTTCAGAAGCAAAGGATGAATCGAGATTGGCTCTTCTGACAGTGAAACTTTTTTTGATGCATGTGAAAACAAATATGGGCTGCCCTCCAAATTGCTGTACCTGATTTTTGTCTGTGAAATGGATCTCTTTAGGAGAATAATTCCTGTGGTTTAGATTAGCTGTCGAAGAAGGTTCTTTAATGGCCCTTTACTACAAAAAAAAGTGATTCATCTTGGCTACTTTTTTATCGCTAAATGAATATAGTTCATAAAAACTAAGCATGGAGAATAGAAGGAAGGGAGTGCATCAGAGAATGAGGGGATGGACATTTGTAGGTGGTGTTGAGGAAAGGAATGCTTGGAGAGATGCAGGAGGAGGATGAAAATTGGGAGGCAAATTTTGGTGTTCCATTGGCTGGCAATACAAAGCATTGCCAAAATGCCCTGGTACAGGCTGTTCCAAGGGACCTTCAATTAGCCCAAACTGGTGAATCTAAAATTTAAATAAGATTTATGTTGATTGCATGCCTTCAAATGAGAAGGAATGAACTTTTTTACTGTTGCGTTCATTCCAGATAGATATATATCTTTATATACATATTTAACAACAAAAAGCAAGGAAAAATTGTAAAAATTAGGACTAAGTGTTTTACATTTGCATTTCATTAATTCGGGAATGTTTTTGGAAAATGGAAATTTTAAAAGAGAAATTCAGACTGTAATCATAATATTAAGTTAAAGCCAACCCTCTTTTAACGAGTGAAAATTGACATTCTAGTAACCACTCATCTGCAGAGGCAAGAAGTGAATTTTATCAGATGAAATTATTTTCTTTTATAAGAGTTACTATGAGAAGGATGATTCGATTTGCACAAAAGGCTCTTGTACAGAGTTTTGTGCTACAGATGTGTTTTATTGGTTCTCATATGAGCTTTACTGATGGCCATTCCAATTGCATTCCTTTAGCATGGAGCAGCTCCGTGTTTTGATCACTCAGGTGTCTCTGTTGAGATTTTACATCTAAAATTGGAAGAGTAACTAAGGAGGGAGGAGTAGGTTGTATTGTCAGGTTGTACTTCATCTGTGATTTTGCTTATGAAAACAAGTTAAAGTAGGTATAAATTCAAGTTTTGCTTTTTAATGCTTTAAGAGCAAAATCGATTTTCTGTTGCTCGCTGTCTGCTTCGCCTACAAACTGCTTGAAGAAGTTTTTACTCAGAGAAATAAAAAGAAACTCAGGAAAGTATCAAGCGCTGCCTTTGCTGCTAATCCACGGAAAATTGGGCGGCATCGCTTCAGCAGCCAAGCAAAGAGAAAGGCTGGGATGTGGCAGTGTAAAATGGCACACGGAGTGAAAAACTGACCCCAGCTGTCAGAATTTCGGTTTCCAAGCAGAGCAGGCCGTGGCTGGGCTGCCTGGTACATTGGACAGCGCTGGGAGTGCCCTGGGCGCCTCCGCAGAGACACAAACCCAGGCCGCCCTCCTTGGCTTGCGAGGAGAAGCGTGCCCTGCTTCCCCGAGCAGAGCCGTGAGGAGCGGTCCCTCAGCCCAGCTCGCAGCTGATGGCACATGACAAGGTGGGAGAGGGCAGGGAAGTGTTTGGGGATCGCAGGTGAACCCGGCCCGGCGCTGGCGCAGCGCTGTCAGCTCCTTGGGAACAGCGGAGAGACAGAGCTGGAGGAATCTTAGACCAGTGCTTATGACTTGGAAAGAATCACATGGTAGAGAGGTCACGGCGTTTAGTTCTGTAACTGTTACAGAGAGAGGAAAAAACTCTTCCTGTTGATCTTCCCCACTTGCTTCTACCCTTCACCATCCTGTGGTTTTTAAGGATTTTTTGCAGACTCACTAAACTGTACTTTCTTCAGGCACATGCTCCCAGACACTGGGTTTGACTGTGTCCTTGTTCTCAGCCATTTCCAAATTGGGAGCTGTTTGAAATTCCTGCTCCTCGGCTATGGGACTTGGGGCACTTTTTTTTTCCCCCTTTTGGCTTACTCTTCATTGCAACTCTCAAAGCATCTCCAAACTTGTGGTCAAGGGAGCAGCTCTGAGCAGAGCTGGCGTCAGGCGTGACAGCTCCGGAGCAGTTGTCACTGGAGTCAGGAATCTGGGAAGATCTGTTTATCTCCAGTGTGATTAACAGGGTGATGCCATGGACCGCGTGCCCAAGCAAACGTTTTGGATACCATAAATTTTTTTTGCCCCCATGACTTAGTTTAGGCATTCCATGTGGCACTTTAAAATAAAGAATTCCCTAGTGTGCCATTATGGAAACAGAGTTTCTTTTGGCCTTTGCCCAGTGTTATACCAGGGGATCACTTTTAAGGACATCTATTGTAGCTATTGCCTAGAAAAAGCAGTTCAGCCATAAGAGGTTGGTTGTGTACGCTTTCAGCAAACCTTTAAATATTTATACTTTCTAATTTATGGTGTGTGTGCCCTTCCTTAAATAAAGAGCTATCCTGAATATTATCCATCTAACTCTTTCAAAAAAACAAACCAGAGCACTAACCCAAACAAAACTCTTCAATTGTATTGCTATTCTTAGTTTACCCTGGTTCCATATTATTTAAGAGAATTTTTTCCCTTTTGTGATTGTTCAGTGCAGGCGAAGCAGTTGCAAACTCTTGTTGCAAGGATCTAAAGAGCAAGCCAGGATGAGTTTTACTAAATTTATCTCTTTCCTTTAGAAGACTGACTTGCCCCCAAAAAGACCTCTTTCTTCAAAGTATTGTTAACATAAAGGTAGCAAGTTGTCTTTTCTATGAAAGATAATTAATTTTCAAGTTGAACCGAAGAGGGGGAAAAAAACCCCAAACCAGTGGATTTAACAGCAGAAGGATCAGGGGATGTAACTTCTAATGAAGCATCTCTGTTTACTTTGTTCTCATTTAAGGAGTCTCTCTTCAATTATATTTGTTTTTTTGTGGCATCTTGCTTATAAACTGCAGAGCAAACAATTTCCCAGCACAGCGTAGTGTCGCAGACACCTTGGCCCCTTTCCCACACAACAACAAATTAAACAGACACTTTGCTCCCTCCACAGACTTTTAAGTCAAAAACCAAATTAGTGTATTTCAGAAGCAGCAGAGGAGGGGGCTGTCAGGGCTGGGATGTGTTTGTGACCCCCGGGGGACTCGAGGCACTGGGAGTTTTTAATGCAGTGAAATGTTCTTGCAGTAGCACTGTTCCTGCACCAAGGCCAGGTCATCTCTGCTCCTTTGGGCGGGCTCTGTCTCTGCAGAGCTGCGGGAGCTTCACTGTGGGTTGAGGGCGAGAAGGGACCTTAAATTTGTCACAGGGTCACTGCCCAAGCCAGGCTCCAGGTGTGCGTGTGGTGCCTGCAGGGAAGACGTTCTGGACAAAAAGGTTCACGTGGAGCAGGAGCTGTGGAATCAGGTTCTCCAGATGGACACTGGGAGAGTTTTCACTTGTGCCATGAGGATAGCTTTTCCCAGAGTCTGAGGCTGATGTGCTGCTGAGGACAGAGACACTTGTGTCTGGTGTGACACAGTACTCTTAATATTGTATTAAACTTCATACAAATACTTCATACAAGTTATTGTTCTGTGGATAGTAAAAGCTCCATTTTATGCATAAAGGTTTGGCTTAGAATCTGTGTTTGAGCTTTCTTTGATCTAAAAGGAAGACTGAATTTCTGCTTTTCTTTATAAGAAGTGGTGCTTGGTATTTTTTCCAGAACTGTTGTGCTTCCCTCAGTAATGACATAAACACTATTTTTTGCTGCTTCCTTTGGAATATTTTCTCTCTCCAATATTAATTTATGGCAAAGGTACAGAACTTTAAGACATACCCCTTTCCCATGTAGGTCTTTTCTATAAAGCATAAAAGAGAAAGTAATAGATACAAACTCATGAGCTTCTTCTTTTCTATTTGTTTTGATTGTAAAATATTTCTGTTTTCTGTTCCATCCACAACTGGAATATCCTTTCTAGTCATCTTCCCAGTCTTGGGAAGTTCTTGCTGAAAATAACATCACATGTGGCACACAGATAATATAATGCTATATCCTGAACGTAGCCCTGCAAATCTTTATTCAGTAATGAAATATTTTGTTTGTGGATACATTTTTATTTTAGGCAATGTCCTGCCAATTATTTTCACTAACTCTGCTGCCTAGAATCACCTCATTAGCAGTGTCAACACTATGATACAACTGCTTCTCCCCGTGTTTGTCTGTGCCTTCACATTTTCCCCAAATAAACAGTATTAATATGTGATGGGGTGGTTTCCAACCAGGATCTGTCACCTCCTCCTCACTGTAAAATATAGTCTGCAGGCTTTTTGGGTTCTGTTTTCTCATGGCCTGAAGGATTTGTGTTTTAACAAGCATTCTGTTTGCGTTTAGGAGAATTACTGAGTTGTGTGTCCCCAGATTCACACACCACTAAACTCTCTGAGGGTCTGGTGGTGAGCTTTCACAAGAGGAGCTGCTGAACACTGAGACTTTTAGCAGTTCCACTTCATTTATTGGTGCCAAGCCCTTGAAAAATCTGTGAAAAGCTGAGAAGACTCAAAATGGGATTTGAGACCACTTCAGAAATTAAATGTTTTCAGCGTTAAGAGTTCTTCTTGACTGATACTTTGACAAGAACTAAAAAACTTTGCTAAAACTTGAATTGCAGGACTTAGGCCAGTGTTTGAGAGATCAGGACCAGAACAGTGAGCTCGAAGGTGGGAGTTGTTTTATCTCTGTCTGCTCTAGAACTCTTTTTCCTTTGGACAGCACCTGGTACAGCCAAGGGCAGAGGCAGAGCACAGGTCTCGGTCTGGTGTGGGTCTGAGCCAGCCTGGCAGTCTTGGCACCCCTAAAGCCCTGAGCAATTTGGGGAGTCTGGCCTGCAGTGACCAGATGTCACTTCCCTTATTCTCACGTACCTTCACGCTGGAGTTAATTACTGCAGAAATCCTCTTGTCCTGCTGATCTTGTAAATATATCAGTGGCTTTGAGCATGGGCAGAGAGTTTCCCCACGACTTTCCACGGATTTGATTAGGAACCCTACATGAATCTTGTCTGTATCGTGTCTTTATTCTCCTCTAGAGCAGACTCATTACTGTCGTCACTATTTCTCTATGTGGTGCCAGCATGAGAGTGCCTGGCTCTTCATTAGCTGTCCAGACGTAAACCAATAACTTGTAATTACTTCTGAGAGTGCCTTCAGGAAATAAGGAAGTGACACTTAGACATTCACAGGCCCCCTTTCAGAAGGAAGTCGGAGGCATCCCGCGACCGCCCCGCTGGAGCCAGGTGCATCTGGGATGCAAAAATGCACGTGCCACGTGTGGGCCAACTCCGAAACAAAATGAGAATTGTAATCAAAAGTCTCCGTGCATTTCCCAAGTATCAGGCAGCAGATTGTTGGGAGTGTAAGTAGGTCACACGTTGTGTTGAGCGATTGTGCTTTGTCCTTTGCCATCTGGCAACATGAATCAACGTCAGCTGCATGCAAATAGAACTCTGCAAAGGTGACCTTGGCAACGGGAGCGGCCCGCTGAGCGGGGACTGCAGGAGGCTCACCTGCAATCTCAGCAATCCTGGCAGGGAAAACCCCAAAGGGAGAGGGATCTGAGTCTGGGAGCCCTTTTGGCCACCGCTGCTGTTCGGCAGCGCAGTCCGTGGAGTTTGAAGCCATGGATTGCTTCCATCTCTCCCTGGATACTCACATTTCAGTGGATGGCCAAGAATCCACTGGAGTTCAGAGCAGGTGTAAATGAGATGGAAGATGCAAAAAGAAAACCAAAAAACCCTGGTCATTGTGCTCAATTGTTCCTAGAAAGAGAGATTTTAGGTATTTATTACCCTAGGATATGTTTTTGAGGAAGCCTAGCTTTTGAAGCAGTCTGCTTTTAAAAGTCTCTGAAGCTTAACCTAGCAAATAGAAGGTATTTGTGGCTCAGTTGAAATGACACTGTCAGGACAAATTTAGCTGTGAGTTTTAAATGTGTGGGTCTGGGAAAAAAAATCAATAGACAATTTCTAAACGGAAAACGATGTGTGATAAAACTTCCTTGTGGTGCTTCCAACTCCAGCCAGTACGGTGCTTTTTGTGTATCGAAGGCTTTGCTTGGTAAACTTTCATTTTGCTGCCTTACTTTAGGTGTCAGTGTTGGAAATCTTTGGCTTAAGCATCTTTCAGAGTGAATTATCTGCATGACAGAACTAGAATCCAGTTCTGATGGTTCCCAGTCCTGTTTTGAAACCACCAATCCCAGAAAGGAGTTTTGTGGTCTACTCAAGTTCTCCTGGT
The DNA here is from genome assembly GCA_013396955.1 of Regulus satrapa. Classification (NCBI taxonomy): domain Eukaryota; kingdom Metazoa; phylum Chordata; class Aves; order Passeriformes; family Regulidae; genus Regulus; species Regulus satrapa. The sequence goes on along the minus strand of VWZN01021048.1, from coordinate 180,143 downwards.
TGATTGCATTAACAGTGAAGTCAGAGTTTCCCCTGTGTGGAAAACAAGAAAGGGGAAAGGCAGATTTATGGATTCCCAGCTTCCATGCTATCCAAAATGGATTTGGCACATTCCAAAGCTACAGCAGAGAGGTTCCCCCGTACCTTGTGCTGAACAGAACATTTTCCCTCTGACACAGGGAAATGCTGTGGAGCATGGAAGCCATCAGGTTTCCTCAGCTGCCTTCCCAAGCTGTGACTCATGCGGTTAAAAACACCACTACAAAATCAGAATACAATGCTGCTGTCTGCACACCAGCACACTAATTTAAAACGTGTGGGGACTAATTGTCTTCAAAATCCAGAGTCATTTGGTTTCTCCAGTTACAGCCAGGCCCTACTGGAGTTCACGGCTTCCTTTGTCATTTTTATTGTTATCATCATCATTATTATTTCTGAAATAATTCTATGGGAAAACAGAAACTATTCTTCTTCCACAGCAAATACATTGAAGCATGTTTATCTGTTTCACTTAAAAGTGTGTGTGAAGCTGTTGTTACATGGTCAGGATGTGAGCAGGAGGTATCTGGGTGTTTATACCTGCTAAATATATGGGAAATATATTCCCAGGTATTTTCAGTAAATGAGAAAAAAAAAGGTGTTTTGAGTACTGAAACTGCTAAGAAGTACATTAATCTAAATTAGTGTATTTCAGAGAAAGTTTGCAATAGCTCATGACGTATGTCCATGATATACGGAGCAAGTAGAACATCTAATTTTGCATGAAGCTCATTTTATTTATTATTTTACAGGAGTATTATAAATTGATCTGCGACTCCAGGCTGCCTTGGGTATATCTAGATTTGTGATCAGGGCACAGTGTAAGTTATTTTTAGATGTGAAATGCTCTTGCATCCACAAAGAGCGTGGTTATTCACTGCCTTAAATGCGCTGGGGAAATGAGTGATTTCAGGGCTTTAAAGTGGTTTGCAGCCATCTTCTTTGACTTTATTGGATTTAAATATTTTAAACAGTTCTCGTGAACTGTTACTCAGTGGGGTGAGTCTGTTTCTAATTGATCACCAAGTCAGACATGACAATGGGATCTCTACGTTCCAATTCCTGTGTCTGGTTTCCGTTCAAAGACGGAATTTGAAAGCCTTACCCAAACTTCACGAAGGGGGCTCGAGACAAAATCGTGGTCCCTGCTGCAATGCTGAATTCTTTCTAAAGTTTTCAGTGTGAGTGGCAGAGGTTTGAATTGGTGCAGCAGCAGGAATTTCCTGGGATATTTCTGGATTCTTGCAGAAATCCATGAGGTTGGATCACAGAGGAGACTCTCGTAACAGATTCATATTCATAGAGCTCCAAACTCATTAAAGCCCGGCGCTGGAAGTGCAAACTTCCATGTGAGACAGGAGCCAAAGGGAGCAGCAATTCCCTAATAATGTTACAGACTTTGGGAGCAAATGTCGTTGTTTCCAGGGCAGGCAGGAAAGGAGCAGGTGTTCAGAATGCCAGCAGAGGTCTGGAACACCTGGGGATGGACGATGGGCAATGTTTCTGATCGTGCTCGTGTAGGTGTATTCTCAGTCATTCCCCAGAATCTATTCATTTTTTGGGGGTTTAGATAATGCTATTTACAAACCAATTTAGTCTTTTACTTTTAATTAGGAAAGTTAATTGGAAAATGTCTTTAGAAATTAGGTTTCTCCCTTGACATGCTGTAAATAAATAAGTTATGTTGGAAAACAAGATGAAGATAAACAAAGGGCTGTTTCAAGCCAGCAGAAAAAAAAGGAGCAGCTTAGTTCTCTGAACAACAAAACTATGTTTTATCACCTAGATATCAACGCATTAATATTTATATTTATCATTATTAATTTGATTGCATTATTTTAGTAAGAAATGCGGAGAGAATAAGTGTCATTGCAAATATTTGCTTGAGTTCATATCCGTTTCCCATTATTTCTGTATGTTGTCAGTGGTTTGTGCTGCTGAGCAGCTCAGCTGGGGCAGCTCCCCAGAGCCTGGGGGAAGTTATCACTAAACAGCTTCAGACTTGCAGCCCTGCTCCAGCAGGGCTCAGCTTTGCCCCAGGGGGAGGGAACTGTCCCCCGTCACTTCAGAATTCCCTTTTGGACAGCATCAGCACTGCTGGTTTCATCAGCTTGCCTGGCAGGCTGACCTGCTGGAATAAATGAGACTGAAGGGAACCAAAATGTGCCTTTTTGGTCAGAAGTGAGCAGCAGCCTGTGGGCTCCGGTTCTCTGATCCTCAGAGAACTGTGTCCCAAGTGAGCTGGGTCCAGCACTCGCCTCAGCTCTCTGCCCTTCCCTCCCCTGCAGCGAGATAATAACCCCAACTTTCTTCCTTCTCCGTGGTCCTGCCCGTTAGTGTAAGTTCCACTTGCAGCAGATTACATTCATGCCCTTGATGAATTTAAGCTACAGCAGCTAACGAGCAGATGCAGAATTTGCTCAGCCATGCCTGCAAGAATGGCATCGTCTTGGGCAAGAGAACAGGAGCATTGCTAAGGTTGCTGTCTGCTTTAGCTGCACCCATTTAAATCACTTAATTTGAACTGAAGTCCTCCATCTGTAAAAAATCTGGGCCCTGAGTCAATCTGGAATACGTTCCAGCCTCCTTGTATTTTTCCAGGTATTAGTAGGATTCCGTCTCTTCCAGGAACGATAATGTTCGTGAATTTGCAGTAGCTTAGTGCAGGAACAGAGACTCCAAAACCCTTGGCTGGTTCTGCAGGGGCCTCTCACAAACAGACAATCCCTGCCCAGTTGCTCTTTCAGCATAGTTTTTGACCAAAATAATTATAAAAATAAATATTATAAATATAAAATTATAAGTATTTGAGCAGGAATTAGGAACTTGAACAATGAAAGACAACTTGATGTATTTCTCAGTTATCAAAAGTAGCGACTATACATTCAACACAATTATTTAATTAATTATACACCTATTCTATTTTTTGCTGAGTTATTACTATCACCAAGCACCATAAATATATATATATGTATTTAATCTACCCAAGAAATTAATAAAAGACTGACTGGGAAAGCTGTTTAAATAGGTCTTTTTGGGTGTCAAAGAAAATGCTAGTAACAGAGTTGGACACTAATAATTCCTTTTGAATGTTACTTCCAGACCAGATCTTCTAGAATGAGTTTTGGCATATTTCAAAAAATTGAAAAACAAAGGATAACATTAACAAAAAGAAGTGTTATTTTTCATATCAATTAATGGCTGGAGTTTAAAACTGTCCACATGTGCAGTGCTCAGACGACTGATTTATCTGGAGCCCAGCAGGTGCAGCTTTCCTGGAAGCTCAGCAATTCAGGCAGCCTCAAATCTCAGGAGCAATGTGCTGAAAGCACTGGGTGGTGGGATCACCCTTAATTCAGGACCACTCCAAGATTTCCATTTCTCATAGCTGTTCCCAAGCTTGTGTGCTTTCCTGGCTGAACTGTGTTCCAGAAGAGAAAGAACTGCCCTGTTTCTGCCCAACACAATCAGTTGAAAACATTTTTCTATGGTCCTGACAAGAGAAGCGTGGGTGGATAAGGTTAAGCCCAGATGGCACTTGCAGATATTCCCTTGGCACACAGCTGGAGTATTATTATTCCCTCCGAGGCAGGAAAGGGCTGGAATCGAGGCAGAAAGGCTGGGTGGTCTTCAGATTTAATGCCAAGGGAGAGTTCCAGTCTGTGTGCTCTTGGTACCTCGGGCTGGGCAGGAAAGCACAGCTGAGCCATTCTGCACTCCATCACTTGGGAAGACAAATCCCAGCAATTGCCTCCTGGTTTCCCTCCACGCCTGACCTCCCTCTGGCTGATTGGTCATTCCTGAGAGTAGCTGTTCTTATAAACCTTGGAATGAGGTGGTAAATCTAGATCGAATGCCCCAGCTGAGTCAATAGCACACTGGGTTGGAGCTAATTTTTCAGGCTTATATGCTGTTTGGAACAGGAAATCCGTGATTTTAATTAGCGATAAATAGGAAATAGTCTGCTGTGAATTGATCTTAAACAGGTACCGCTGTACTAAATTAGTTCCAAAGAAGCAGGATTTTCCATTCAGCAAATTGATGCTAAGACATCTTGGGTTTATTAGCAGCAGCTCCATTGTCTGCCCATTGTCTGGTTTTAGAAGGGAATGAAGCTGAAAATCTGTTCTTGGACCCAAACAAATGAGCTTATCATAGAGTGCAGAGCATCAGGACAGAAGGGATTTCCCCCATGTAGTCATTTGAAGAACTAACTGCCATATGTACTCTGTCTTAGAAAGTAAATGGAACTAATAACAATTTGTCAGAAAATGTCAACATTTTTTGTTTGTTAATTCACAGCCATTTAACATTTAATGACATTTTTGGAAATGAATTTTTTTGATGCGTTTGTGAAGAAAATCCTTTCATCTGACTCTTCATTAGGGAAAGGATTTGGATTTTGACCATTCTTAGGAAATAAAGCTCCTTTTAGTGCAGAGAAAACTATTCTGCAATCTGCTCTATTTAATACAGAGAAGGCCCTCAAATTGCCTAAGCTATCATGCTTGTCTCTAAGAGAAGACCATGCTATTGATTTCAACTTCTGACAGTATTGAAGTCTCAACCATAACTTGTATTTCATGCAGTTTTGCAGATGGGAGAGTTAAGACCTTGGCAGTGAAATGAGCAGGGGAAAGTTGCAAAGGAAATCAGTTTGTGGGACGAAACAACTAAAGTATTTCATTTTTACAAGGCACTGAATCAACGAAATGTCCATTCTCAGCCTGACGCTTATCTCAGTTTCTCTGGCATTTGTGCATTATCTTTCCAGAGATGTTACTGGAATCCCTTTGAATGGATACTGGTGTGATTCAGAGCAACATTTTGGGATAGGATGAGAATTTTCATTAATTTGCAGTCTTCCCCTTTTGANGGGGTCTCCCTCTCTGGAGACCCCCAGCCCCACCTGGACGTGTTCCTGTGTCACCTGCCCCAGGTGGCCCTGCTGGGCTGGATCATCTCCACAGGTCCCTTCCAGCCCCAGCTTTGTGTGATTCTGTCTCTCTGTCAGGGTCAGAGGACCGGGTCCTTTACACCCCCTGAAGAGAATTCACTTCCACAATCCGTGTTCCCACTCTGCACTTGAAAGCAGTGAAATGCAGTGGAGCATTTGCTGAACTGGGGCAATGAATACGTTTCACTGGAAAGCTTTCAGGCTTTCCTCCCTGTGACCTGCTTCCTCTGAGGACAGAGGGAAGGGGGAGCCATGGCAGGACACTGCTGCAGGCTGTGTTCTTGCAGAAATAACTGGGTTAGCTCATGCTTAGCTCAGTCGTCAGGCAAGCAGCTCCAGCTTTGGGTACTGGATACTTTTATTTTAAATTGATGCACTGTGTGGACAGAAGGCTGGGTTTAAGGTGGAGCTAAGCTGCTTTCTCTTTATTTCTCTTTATTTTACGGTTCACCTCAGAAAACAGAGGTCCTCCCTGGCCCTTGCTATGTTTTTGAACATATAGAAATGTCTTGTAACACTCGAAGTTGAAAGGCTGAGTGAGAATTCAGCACTCCTTACCAGGAAATACTGAGAGCTTTCATCTGTATCAAAGGAATACTGCAATATGTGCTCTAGCCATTCCGAGGCTTTGCAAGGGGAGAGGTGTCCTCAGGAATGTAGAATCCTGCAGGAAGTCTGAGACAGCTGAGTGCTGGCCTGTGATGAAGCAGCTCTGGGGAGCACTGAGGGTTCCCTTATCATACAAGGGAGCAGTCAGCAGTTCCGAAAGCTCTTGGTGGCCCTGTCACCGTGGCCAGGGAGAGAACTCTTGACCTCACTTATTTTAGTGCTTACTGAATAATAACTTTTTTTTTTCTGCCTAATGAAAATATAAAATGATTCTATAGGTGCCTCTTTTTTTAGCCTGCTCCCAGTGGTAATCTAAGTCCCTTTGATTCCTTCATTCCCTTTGGTTGACCAGATTGGAATGCCTGCTTTCAAAACTGCCCAAAAGATAATCCCTTGCCAACCTGCTGTACTGGAGTAGCTGTAGAAATATTGGCTCCCCTTGCATTCTTTCAGTTTTTAAAGTAATTTTTACTCCTTTGATGAGTAGCTGATGCACAGGCGTTGCTGAGCTACATCTCAAACTAAGGCAACGTGCCAAATGCATCCGTGGAACGGGGAGCAAACTTCTGTTGTGCTCTGACTGCTGTCAACAGCAAAGTTCAGTGGAGTAAACCTTTGAGACTTCCAGTTCCCACCCCTGCAAGGAGATAAAAAATCTGGTGGCCTCCTAACCACAGGGCATTAAGTCTTTCTGCTAGAGCAGAGGAACACGAACTCTGGGTCAGAGTCCCAGGTTGGACTTTTTCTGTCTAACATTCTAATGGAAATACAATTCTGAGAAATAAATTCCATTCTCTTGATCTCTGTCTAGCTTACAAATTAGTAAATGTTATACCACAAACAGTAAAAGGAATTTATTGTTTTACTGAGTGAGATCAAAGCCCAGACCAAAGTCTTCCTCCTGCGTTTCTTCCTGTGCCTACTACACAGTCAGTCTTGGATCAATTGATAAACAAACCTAGACCTGTGCTGTCTCTGTGATAGGGATGTGAAGGATCTTTTCTGGTCCAGGCAAGATGGGAATATAACTGGGTTTCACAGCTTGCAAAATATGAATCCAAGTTGCTGCCTTAAATAGTTTGTGCTGTTTCTGTGTTGCCACGAGGTAGATTTTGTCCTAAGGGTCTGTTTGTGCCACCCTGCTGTAGATGGCACTCATGGGAAAGCACATCCCCTGCCCCTGGCTGTTCTGTTTTCTTGGTTTGGCAATTCACCTTCTGTTAGTAGATACCTACAGAAAAAGGGCCCAAAGCACATCTGGCACGTTATATTGAAGATTAACTCCTCAGCACAACTGGAAGCAAAGTTTGAAAAGGAGTCATGGCTTAGGAATTTAAGGCCAGGACTGCTTCTGTATGAGCCAAGGAAGTTTTTCTTGGTCCGTTAGAGGGAATGTGCTGTTTTCCAGAGGGCTTAGGCTCCCCCCTGTTTAGTGGCCAGTGAACACTGCCTGCTTCTCCTTCAGCTGGCCAGAGTTTCAGAAGAGTTGCCCCCTGAGAAGAAATATCCTTTAGTCAGCTGGTGAGAGCAGTACAGAGCAGAAAAAGGAGAAGCCAGGCAGGAATGTTTCATTTCTAAAGATCTTAGGTCACTTTGATTGTACCATTGCTTAAAATGTTTCCATTTCCCCTGGAACTGCTCTTACAAATCTTTCCTGCTCTCTTTAGCGTGGTGGCTTTGTGCTGCTGTGGTCTCAGAAAACCCTGCAGGTGTCTGCCCGAGGCAGAGCAGCACGTGTGAGTTGCTGGAATTATTGGGCTGTGAATTATTGTATCGTGTGTGAATTATTGAGGGAGCTGAACCATGTGCTGTGAGGCAGCTCTTGTGGATAAGCACTATTTCCTTTTTCTTCTCCTTGAGACACATTTCTTGGTTGTGGTTCTAGAGGTTCATTAAGGGATAATTGTGAAGAACAGTCAGGTTAACAAGAGTTGATTGGAAGTGTTAGATCAGCACAGTTTATGTAGGGACTGGCAAAATGTTACACCCCATTTCTATGTGCCAGCGAGGAGAGAAATCCTGACTAATTGTGGCAGTAGTTCTTTATAGCAGTGGCACAATAACTGAGAACACAACGCAGCTCTTCATGACAGCTTAGAAACCAGAAATGTAGAGTGGAGCTTTTTTTTGGTGGCCCTTTGCACAGGTGGGGGACACATCCAGGACTATCAAATGAACCAGATTCTATTCAGCTTCAATATTTTAAAAGCTTAAACATTTACTGGATCGATTTCTTGACTTTCTGGTGTCTCCAGAAAGCTTCTGGGGAACCAGCATTAGGTAGGCAGTGACTATGAATAGCAGATAGTGTTTTAACACTCCCCCTTGTCATCAGTGTTCTCCTACAGTCTGGTTTCTGTGTGTGTCTTCCCTGAAACGTTGTCTCAACACTAATAAAAGCAACAGACACGTGGCTGCTTTATGATTTGGGAAAGTGTATGTATTTTTTGTGTTTTATGACCTCTGTGTTAGAGATTTCACAAAGAGCTGCTTAATGCCATGTCTGTACAAACAGAAAGGTTCTGCTCAGGCATTTTCAAATCCAGGCAATTTTGCAAGTACAGTCGTGACCATCAGAATAGAAAAGAGCTTGGAAAATTCAGTGTTTGTTTTAATCTCTGTGTTTCTCTCTGACTTCCTCTTTCTTAATGCTGCAAGGCCATGCCTGGAGCTCCCAAACTAGCGAGCACCCCTGTGGTAAATACCTGATCTATGTCTGCTGCACTACCATCCCTTGGATCAGGAGCATCCCAGTGGTGCACAGACCGAATTGTTAAAAGCTCAATTAGAAAATAGAGGTTTGGAGAGGTTGTCTGCTTAACCCTGTCATTTCCTCTGCCAGTGGAATTCATGCTACCCAGATATCTCTGTTACTTTCCGTGGACTGTGTTTTGATAAATAATCAAGGGGAGAATCCCTCCATTTGGTTAAGTAGAGGGGGACTTGTTACCATTTTTCAATGTTGCTTTTGTTGAAATGTTGACTTATTTCTGATGCTCGTCCTGCAGGTAGGTAAAGTCTGGATATTGGCAAACGTGTGCCTCCTTTGCACACCCAAATCCCGGTGTGTAAGCACAACACACGAAGCACACAGACCTTTTCCCAAACCAAAATGTGCCCTCTAACAGGGAGGCTGGCTAAAACGGGTGCCAAAAGATAGGAAAAGTATCAATGTTGCACAAACTAAGACATTTAGCAAAAGGATGCTTAGTAGTGTTTTCCGAGACAGGTTTTAAGGGAATGTTTAATCGAATTTTAACCTGCCTTCAGTAGTTACAAGCCTCACTGAAGTAACTAGGCCAACATCCCCAGCAACAAAATGTCTGTGTGCTACAAACTTACAGGTAATTTTGTCAAAATTGCCATTTTTCTGCGAGTTGCTTTATCTGATTTGTCTGTCAGTGGGAGCACAGAACCAGCGGAGTACATAGACCAAAGGGGCAGAAAAATGAAGTGCATCAGGAGGAGCGAAAAGGAACTGTGCAAAAACAAAGTAGCTTTCTTATTTCACTTTACATTTCACCTTCTCTGCTGTTACGGTTTTTTTTCCTGCTACAAACTGTCACCTTCTGCTTCCTCAGCTAATATTTTAGGTTCGTTTTGCATGTCAGGATGGTGCAAGCTGCCACGGCCACTGGCCCCCATTTCCTGAGCATCTTGTGCCCCACGTGTATCTCCTGACACCCTTGGTGCCAGTGTTAATGCCTTAGCTTTACAGCCCTCTGCTGCCACGGTGATGAGAAAGGCTTCAAGGAGAAAAGAAATCAAATTCCTTTCATTCATTGGCTGCAACACAACATAAGAAGGTGGCACAGGTTCCCTTACACAGCATTTCAATCAAATCCTGCCAGTTGTTAGCTAATGGTATTTTCTGCCTGCAATTAGAAGGCACTTCTGAATCTGCATGGAAGTAAAATGAGGACATAGTGCTCAGACATATTGTTCTGCTTCTTCACCCATTACCAAGGAAGTGACTCAATAATTGTGTTCAGTTTAAGAAAATGCTTTGAGAGGGAATGTTTTGTAACAAATATTCCAAGTACTACCTCAGTTTCTGAGCTATTTCATCTTTACATATTAAATCAGAAGCTTTATTTTTGTGTTACTGTCTGTTTATATTTCTTTTTAAAGGTTTCCATTTCCAGTTTCATTCATAACAAACCTGACACCTAAGACAGAGCACAGTGAGCTTACCTCAGTGAGCTCACATGCAATTATTCCATGGCTGGCTGTCACCTGCAGGGGATGCCACTGCAGCTCTGGCCCCTGGGCAATGCAGATACAGTTCTGTCCAAAATACATGGTAAAGTATAAAGTACATATTGTGGGAAGTGTTAAGATTTTGGTGGCACCAACCCTGTCGTGACAGAGCTGTGGTTTAACTTCTGCAAACAGAACCGAGTTCAGCGATAGACTCATGCAATTGCTACCATATGGAGCAGTAAATCACTTAATGCTGAAATAACACTGATTTTAGAGTGAGACAAGACAGTTACCACGATCATTTACAACAGCAGAGGAGGGAACATGCTGCAGCCACTTGAAAACGGCAGGGTGGTGCTGTTTAGGACTCCACTTAGCAGCAACCAAAAAGTCACTCTTTTTTTTCACTTCCTGGCTATAATTTCATAGCCATCTTTTAGTAACTGCAAAAACTAAGGAACAAACTTATGTCTTTTTGGTTGCTGCTGGATTACCTTCCCTGCTCCAGACCTTAGAGCTCTCCAAGAGGGAGAGTTTGAGTTCGGGGTGCTCGGAGTGGTGCGTGCTGCTGTCCCAGTGAGTCGGCTCCGAGCAGTCTGCTCCAGGGGCTTCAGGACAATCTGACAGTCCTGCTGCTCCTTGAGCTGCCCAACACAAGTTTCAGCTCCAGAGATAAACACCTCCATGAGCAGCGTGTCCCACCCATTTCCTGCTTGTGCAAGGCACTCGTGCAAGACGGACTCCCAAGGGCATAGGCTGGAGCAGCACCACTCCTGTCAGCACTCGGGGATGTCCTCGGAGCTTTTCCATCCAAACTGCCCCGAGTTCATGACACCAGGCATGATCACAGTCTAAGGCCAGGGGGATCTCTTCCAGCACATACTTCAGGTGGCATGGCTGATGCTCATTTTTCCCTTCAGACGCACTTCCTTCCCTTTCCCGGAAAAAAAAAGCGACGCTTCTTGCAACCTGCAACTTCACCTAAAGCTGGATCTCCCTCATAACACAGTTGGAATATTGTCCTCTTGTAGCATGGAGTGACAGATTGTGATAAATAGACTGTTTCTCTGACAAATGTGTACCTAGTCAAATATTAAATGAGCCGGCGCACAGAAACATGAAGTAATCTTTTGTTTTTCATTAAGTGCATAGATTAAAGAGATGTTGCTTTACTGTAATGCACAGAATTATGTCATTTCAGCTTAGAGTAATTGTTAATCACCTCAAATTGAAATGATCCTTGGTTTTGTTTTAAAGAGCATAGAAGAACAAGAAGTAGAGGAAAAACAGAAGTAGAAATGGAATATGAGACTATAGTGAAAGTGAGTGAAAAATTCCCCTTTTTATCCAGTAATGCTGATGTTGTTTTCATTTTACATGTCAAAAACCAAGTCAGGATCATCCACAATTAACTGCCTGGTGGTTTTTCTGAAATCTTTGAGCAATTCTAGCCCTGATTATTACCTGCTAGCTGCATAACATGAACTGCCACTGACCATGACATCCCTTCGGGAGCGCGAAAGCGATTTGTGCCTTCTTCGGATCATACCCCACCCCATTGTCTCCCTGCCTGTTTTATTTATTGCTGCTTCTGCCCCACCTCAGTGCAGCCATCGGGGGCTGTGTGTAACAGCATGACTGTCCCAGCTTTCTTGCCACAGCCCTTTGGGTCATGGGAATATCCTCTGTTCTCTGCTCACAGTAGCTGCAGTACTCTCAGATCAGAACACCAGGCACCGTGAAATTTCTCTCTGAAGAGGTAAAGATTGATTAATGTGGGGGTAGGAATTGAGAACATCTGAATGTAGAAGGGAGGGTGGGGAAAGGTGTGGAAGGTAGGAATTCAGGGTAGCTCTGAAGATTAAGTTTACCAAGTAGGTAAATTAAGGATTTGTCATCTGGGACACCAGAGTATGGGATAAGGATGGGATTAACCAGGGCATCACAGCAGAAGGAAGAATTGGGGGACAAAGAAAGAATTGTTGAATGGGGATCAATAAAACAGGATTAGTGAAGCCTAAAGGGGAAGACTTAAAGGCGAGAGAGTGAATTTTTCAGGGAGGGGGAAGAGAAGAGAAGACAATTGTGGAAAGGCAGGCAAAGCCTGGAAGAAAGATGAAAGCAGATTAAAGTGAGGGAGTTTTCTTCAGTGCTTTACAGAAGGGCTAATGATGACAAGATGGTGATGGGATGAAGCATTATTTCAGGTGTGTCTGCTATCAGGAGACATGGTTATGTATCAGCAAACTTCCTGCATCCTCCTGCAAACACAGCCATGCCAGGAGGGCTTGGGCTCTCACTCTCAAGGGGGTAGCAATCAGCCACACACCTTGGTCACTAAATCAGGAAATCCTGCTTGCTTTGTATTTTTATTTACTCTTTCACTCCTCCTGCTTCCTTCTGGATTGCTTTGATATGCTTTGCTTGTCTGGGGAGAGAACTGCTGTGGTTCTCAGTGAGGGCTGTATTTGTTCTCTTAGCCTGTCGGGGTGGGGTTGTTTGGTTTTTTAAGTACTGATCATGTCCCTTGCCATGGACATGGTCTGGCAAGGAAGAAGAAACCAACTCTGGGTTGTCTGTGCCTGGCACGACGCAGATTGAGTCCTGTGCTTTACAGAAAGGCAAGTGCTAAGTTTGATTTATGAAGTGACTGTAATTGGATTTTTCTTTCTGTGATTCACCTGCCTCTGCTCACACAAACCCCAACATATTCCTCATGTATCGATCCACATCAGTACAGTTTATTTAAAGGGTTTTACTGTTGCATAATAATTTCAAATGCACGTTAGAAATAACACAATTGCGAGTATTGTTTAATTTTCTTACTGTGGTGGGGTTAGAGATTAAAACTCTGAGGTGGGGCCTTGATTTCATGAGTGCTGTTTTCCTCTTGGGCACAGGCAAGGGAACTAAACGTGTGTTTCCTGAGCACAGTGGTTGTGACAAAAGAAAGCAGAGCCCATAATGAATATGTTGGCACCTCCACGGTATTCAAAGGAGTGACTTACTGAAGATGGCAAGATTAAACTGGCAATTGCTCACTAGGGGACTGGGATTTCTTTGTTGTTTGTGTTTAAGTGACAGGAGAATATTGATTTCTGTCCCTCAGGGATGTGCTGTCTTCCTTTCCTGAAAAGCAGGAGGATGGGAATACAGATGAGCTGCCTTGAAACAGCTCACTGAACATTTGCAAAAAACAAGAACTTGTTTTAACTCTGTTCTTGTCATACATAAGTTGCATTTTAAATAACATGAGGCCAACCTCATATCACCTACCTGGGTCAAGTTAGGATATCTTGGGAAGATGCTGGGAACCCAGGCAAATCCAATTGCTCCTGCACAGTTAGAAGGACCAAAAAGTCACTCGAGAAGCCTCCTCCAGTGAGAAGCAGCTCCTATTTGCACCACTGGAGTTACTCTTTCCTTGGCTCATCCTGCTCTCAGGACTTCAGCCTCATAGGCTGTGTAAAGGATTAGGAGAAGCCCTGCGTGCTGGAATTGTCATTCAGTGCACCCTCCCTGTGCACGGAATCTGGGAAACAAAATGCATTGGCACCTCGGGGAGCTCCAGAACGGAGGGAATGAAGGGATCCATCACACCAAAGCAAACGTGAGAATGATGTGATGTGAAGAAACAGGTTTTTCTACCCCTTTCTGCTCTAAGCTCTCACTGTTTGGGATTTGGGATGCTGTGAAGTACCAGGATAAGGGAGGGCAGGCAGGGCAGAAGAAGGGAGTAAATTTTTCCTGCTGGCCAGAAAGGAATATCTCAGCTCCTGCTCTGGTAGAGTAAACCACTGGCTTTGGGCTGAACAAAACTGATCACCTTAGAGAATATTTCTGTGCAGGAGAGGCACAGACTCCTTCTAAGCCACCTAGCTAATAGCTATGCAGAAATCTAGAGAAACTACCTAAATTACAGCTTCATTCAGGAGCTGTTTGAATCCTCTAGTGACTAAATGTTAGACAGCTACAGGAAGAACTCACAGGTAGTTCACAGTTTTGTTTGTCAGCAGTAGATAAAATTTTGAAACAGAAAGGAAAGAATGCAGACTTACAAGTCTGGTCTGGACCTGCAGCCTTTTTTTAATTCTATGCTTTTGCACTGGGATTTTTTGCTGGATAGGAATGGGTTATAAGAAATCTAAAAAGTAGGACCTAAAAGCTACTGCTGCACTTCTCCAATCCTTTCAGCTGTGTTTCAAATGGGCACTTAAGGGCATGAGAGAGTTTTTCAGTGAGGCTTCAGCCATGTGCAAGTGTTGTCTAGGATCAAGCTGTCCTTTCTCCTAAACCTGGAATTTTGTAAGTCTTTTGGTAGCTGTTGCACACATCCGGAATTCTGCACAGTACAACTTCAGCCTCCAGGTTCAGCTACTGCGTGGCCTGTGGGGATGATGCTGCCTCTTATCCCGACAGCTTTATTTTCACCAAGGAGGCGTTAATGCCTGAATAAAACATCTGGTGTGGAGCTTATAGGGCAAATTATTCCACAGCCTGCTGATACTGAAAGGTCAGCATTTCTAGAAACAGCTACAGTCACTCATCTGTGGTCCTCCCTGAGATTATTTGTATTAGTAAATGGGGAAGTGCCTGTTTGGATCAGGTTTATTCTGCAGGGTGTTATCTAGGTCAGTGAGATCTCAGTGTAGTATGTCTGCTCTCAAAATGCTCCTTTGTGCTGAAAATGCTGCAGGTTCATTTTCCAGAGCAGAGGTCGAGTGTCAGAAATGGGTATTCCTGGCGGGATTGACCCGCAGCAATTAAACATTTCCCTGTTATTTCAGTAATCCACTCCACACCCCGCAGCTTGGATGCTGCTGGAGGTGGAGAGAGCAGCCTGTAATGCCACGTGGCATGGAAACTGTGGGAGCTCCTGGGAATGATAACTCACTGTCAGGGATCATTGTCATTCCGAGCAGGGGCTTTCCTTGCCATAGAGGAATAAATTCTGCAGTGACTTCTCCCCTGTCAGTGTTAACGCCTCCTCTTGGCCTGGAGTACCCTTCATTCCCATTTGTATTCAGACAGGCGCTGCTGCAGCTCCCACTTGAAAATACTAATTGGTTGAAAATGAATTCCAATTTTTAAATTATTGCTTAGCTTTTTTACTTTTGAAGTGATCCTTTTTTCTAAGACTGGAGTTAATTTCTTGTCATATCAGCTGCCGTGTAATGGTTGCAACTCACAAGCAGATTTAATTCAGTGGTATAAACCATGCTGGAGGATTTACATAGGCCAGGGTCCTCTCTGTTGGCTACTACAGGAGTGGATTTAACGTGGAAAAGCAGTAAGCCACAGGTCCACATCCTTTATGGGAAGAGGTGTCTGTTTTCCTATCCAATCAGCAGTATAGAGGACATACCGTAAATATGGATGTTGCCTGCTCAGAAGTTGAAATACTCTCCCGAATTCCTTTTTGAAAAGTTTTCTGGGCAAGTAAGGAGAGCTTCACCAGCCAGTTGTCTGTCAGAGTGCCCACAGAGTTTTCGTATCCAATTCTGTCATTGCCCAGAAACCCTGAGCAGGTCCCTCTCCACAGTGTGCTGGAGATCACAAAAAAATTACAGATCTTTGATAAATACCTCACCAAAGATCCTCTTTGTACCTGTTCTCCCTGAACAAACTGCATTTTTTGTATGAATAT
Source organism: Regulus satrapa (assembly GCA_013396955.1). NCBI lineage: Eukaryota > Metazoa > Chordata > Aves > Passeriformes > Regulidae > Regulus > Regulus satrapa. Next base: position 164,689 of record VWZN01021048.1, on the reverse strand, counting down.
TTCAGGAACATGATTTTCTTCCCAACGAAACCCGTGTTTATGCCAGCAGAGTCATTCTATTGACGTACTTTAAAATATTCAGAGGTCTTCTCTTTTTTATGTGTGTGTCTACACATCCACAAGCACACAGACCTGTCACAAGAGGATTGACTCAGTATTCACCCTTGTTTCCTCCCTAGAGCTCATTAATATCAGTGGGAGGATGCTCTGCCTTTCCTTATTTAAAAATACAATTAACCCAAGGAGCAGAAGCCAGGGAACTGCTGGTGGAGCAGGCAGAGGCTGACAGGGAGCGAGCTGCAGGGCCTGCTCTGATTTGAAGAAGTTTCTCTTCCAGGTAGGGTTCCCTCCAGAATGGCTGCCCTTTTTAAACTCCCTTCCTTGGTCAGTGCTGCTGTGCCAGGCGTGGCAGTCCTTGCCCTGCCTCCGACAGGTGCCAGCAGGAGCCAGCCCAGAGGGAATGGGACAAATGCCAAAGTGTAGCTTCAGTGTGTCTGTGAAGCAAAATACGACCAGACAGGAGAAGTTCAGTTGTCCTTAGATCTGCTCTGCAAAGACAGGAAGACTTAAAGCGTGGGTTGGAGGCTTCTTGGAGAGCCTCGGGCCATAACAGCGGGAGAAATGAAAATTGGTGTCTTCTCCTGATGTATGGACAGATACTCCTCTGCAAACAGCCTCCCCCTGACTTCTGAAGGAGTAACTTAGCAATTGAAATTGCCCATCCGTGGCGTGGGTAATGACGCCGTGCAGACTCTCCTGCAGCAGCTCTCCCCCAGGTTCTGCAGGGTGCTGCCTGTGCTTTGCATCCATCCCGGGAGCTCTTTTCCCTTGGCCTGAGAGCGGCCGTGCCATCGATGGGGAGTTGCAGGAAGGCCCCGCTGCGGGCTCAGCACGGGGCTCCTGCAGCTTCCACAGCCTGTGCCAACGTGTGACGGGAGGGAGCTGTAAACTGAGAGAGAGTTCTCCTGTGAATTCAGTGCCCCCATTATCTCTCCTTCTCTATCCGAAGGGCTGAGGAAATCTTTTTTGTTAGCCAAGACAGCTTGGTGCTTCAGCTTAATTTTCATTGCATAATTTTAAATACAGATCGTGCCAACAGTGCTGCAATTAATGGATAGCCTAAAGACTTATTATTTCAAACTAATTGATATGTAAGAAAGCTTAAATAACATAAGTGATAAGAATTTTTGAAAAATAACTTCTGTAACTAACTCAGAATAATATTTTTATTGTTTTTAAGAGTAGCAGATGACTATTATTCACTCACCATCACTAAACCTGTCTGTGTTTCTCTAGTACTGAATAGATTTCCACAAGAGGAGGAACAGATGACACTTCATACTTGTTGTTCCAAAAGGTGTTTTTGCGAGTTAATAACCTCATTAGTTTCCAACAGTTGTCTACCATCATTTGAAATTAATATTCTCTAAGTTCCAGATGAATTTCTGTTACTTTCAACAGGGATGTGTACTGCACACGTTTTTAAAATAACTGCAGGGCTCTAAAGTGAGAAGCATGTGTTTTTAAAGCACTCTTTTGCTTCTTCAAATCACTTGATCACTTACGAAAGGCCTTTATTTTTCTAGTATTCATTAAACTTATCTTCAGCTAGATTGTGATCAGAATTGGCATCAGAGAATACACTGTAAAGCTGTAAGGCCTCTCAAGAACTTTTTAATGCTTTTGGAAGATGTCAAGTACCAAAATAATAATAAAACACTGATAGAGCATTAAAAAGATAAGTTCTTGTAATGGAAAGAGGTTTTGTTCTACTGCCAGTAGTTTTTTTCTTACATAAGGTTTTGCATGGTGCAAAATCTTTCCGAGAGAGAAGCTACCGATAGCGATACACATAAATGAGATCAGATTAAAAACAAAGTGGAGCTCTAGGGGGATCATGTCAGGCATTTTGATGGCATGCCTCTCAGTGGAAAAAAAAGCAAGGGGCTTAGTGAAGTTCCATGAGATTCATCTCAGTTCGGGCTTGACCCTCTGGTGAACTGAACTTTGATGAACTCTATTAACTGCAGGAGGAGAGAAGCCAGGGAGCAGCTCCAGCTCCCAGTGATGTCAGAGAGCAGCTCACGGTTCCTGTGGCAGGTTTAGGGTGTGGGGGAGGCCCCCCAGTGACCTTCTCATGCCCACCGAGCTCGGCGGGGACAGGAGGCACCACAGGAACGCATCGTCAGCAAGTTCCCGTTTGTGGTGTCCTTACCCTCCTGTCTCTGCTGGCTTCTGAGGAATCAGTGAATCCCTTTTCCTGGGCAGAGCAAGTCTGAGCACTGAACTCCATGGCAATCTCTTTGAGAGACGTTTTCAAGAGGACTTGCAGATGCTTGGCAAGGAGGAAAAAACACCCTCAGCAGTTTCCCTTCCTCACGGAGCTCAGGTGCTGGGCAGAAACCCAGATCAGGTTGTACCCAGAGAGAGCAGGGTCAGGACGTGAGAAAGGCATCTGCCCTTCTCTGCGGGAAGTTGTTGTCTCTTGTCTGTTGGGGAAGGCTTGGATTTTAAGCAGGAACCTGGGGTTTTTTTCCCAGACTCCTTCACACTTTGCAGTTTGCTCAAATTGAAAAAGGGAGTGATTTCATTCCATGAGCCGCTGAAACACACCTTTCACACCTCTCCTTTGTGAGGCAGATTCCGATTAGCCCCAGGTCCCTGCTGGGCCAGGAGCAAGCATTGAATGCCCTTTTGTGCCAGCAGTTCCTTCGCTTGATCTGGTGTGTTTGCATCTGTGCTTGTGTGGTTGTCGATCCAAATTGTACATCCAAACTGTAGATCCAGTCTCCATTAATCCAAGCACTGTCCTGCAGACTGGAGTGAATTTTGGGTATGTGCTTTACCAGGCATGAGTTCAAAGCTGCTCAGGGCAGCAGCGGGATGGGCTTTGTCCTGTTGATCTGGCTCGATGAAATTACCTTATACGTCGATTTTTGCATTGTGGGATGCTTGCTGGGCATCACTGAAATGAAGTTTTCTGCATGGGTCATTTAAACTTGATGGGTAATTAGAGAGTTGCCTAAGTTTGCAGCAGTCAGCATTAATATGAACTTCGGAGAAAATGTTTAAATGAAAAACAACTGAACTGAAATATTAATCCCTTGAATTTAGTCATGAGGATGGCTCCGTCAACCTCCTCTTGCACAGTACTGCTTAGTCCAGTAACAGCAGCACAGACAGGGAGAGGAGGGTTTTTTCCTTTAAAGTTCATTGTAGTATCAGGAAGTAAAAACCTTCAGGCTATTTTTAATTAGGCTGAACCACTGGGCAGTGTTGCTCTTACATTAAGCTGTAAAGTTTTTAATAGTTGCAGTTAAAATTCTACCCTGATTTTGCTTCTCAGGTGAAAACAAATCAAGTGTGTTGTGTAATACATCGTGAAACGATGAGAAGTGTGGATATATGGATGAACTCAGGGTGGAAGTAGAGGGATGTGAAGATAATCACAGGATATAAACACAGAGCAGCCATAAACTTAGCAGACTCAGTCCCCAGTAGCAATGCTACATCTCCATTTGATGGCCATTAGATAATAATGAACATATACATCAGCACATAAGTTTGAACCGGGTCCCAGCTTTTTTTTTCATTGTCAAACCCAGCCTTGGAAGTACAGAGGCCAAAATACTGAGCCATCATTTCTGGAAGCTGAAAAATGAGGCATAGCAGCTCTGTCTCCACTGTTCAACTTCTGCCAGGCTCTCAATGGATCTTTTTTCCTTAGCCTGGTACATTAAAAAATAATGGGTCTGTCCCTAAATTGGCTCATTATTTGGGGATAGTCAATGCAAAAGTCTCTGCTAATAGTAAAGAGGAAGCCAGATTCATGTTGTTGATGAGTTGGGAAATATTTTGGAATGGCCTTTGCTGTTACAAGGGATTATAGAACTGCAACTACTTGAAAAGATTTTCAAAGAAACTTGGAAGGCTTTGATCTTTATTCGGAGTGTGCTTGCTTTCTTGTCTAGAAACATTCATTTTTAACAAGATATTAGGAGAAGGACTGACTGCTCAGTAATTTTCCAAGCAGACTTTTCAGTGGGGCTCCATCCTGCAGAGGCTTTCTGGTGTGGCGAGCTACAGTCAGAGCAAGGTAAACTTCAAAGCACAGCAGAGGCTTTATCAGTGTGATGATTTCTGAGCTAAGGATGGCTTGCTTCTAAACCTCCACGCAGCTCCCTGACAATTATCAGTGACATGGGAATCGTAGTGAGTGTGTACCTTAGGAAAGGTGCTGTCTCTAGAGGCACAGCCCTCAGTGTGTGTTTGGAGCTCTCACGACTCCAAACAGGCTCGAGGGTTGGGGCAGAGCAGGGTATGGCAGTGAAAGGAGGTGCCAGACTTAATCACAGGGTGAGCTGTTCCTTTTGCTTTGAGGAGCACAGCGATGCCACTGGAGAGAGACAGAGAAAGAGATTATTTATTTCCTTTCCATTGTCGGATTGGAGGAGAAATCTCTGTGCTCAGAGGGAATTTTCTGTGGCACTGATGGGCCCTGTTAGAGATGTCCTGCCAAGAGTCAGACACAGGCAACGCTGTAATTGCCTATTAGCAAGGTGGATATGAGAGACTGGAAAGTGTTTTGTTAACCTGAGTCCAGAGTTCAATTTAGGTGAGGCCCAAAAGCTGTGCGTGGGTTCCACCACCTTTTTTCAGACCTTCATGAGCTCCTGAGCCCTCACGCTGGCGGCCTTAAGCACCTGAAACTTTTTTTTCTTGTCTCTCCTCTTTCAAAAATTGCCAGAATCTCTCACTTTGCACGGCAACACCATGTTCAGGCAAAACCCAATAAATATGAAGTGGCCCTGCAGATTCCATGGCCTCTTGGGGACATCCTGCTCTGCTGCCCTGGTGCTGCTGAGTCCCACGTTCTCTGGTCCACCCGGGGTTGAGAATCTGCAATACATTGTTGCTGTTGTAACCTCAAGATGTCATTTCAAATGAGTTTCTGAGGGACTGTCATGACCTCTTGAGATGAGAGTTACAATACTGCTACTCTTGGAAGGCCTGTGCTGTTGGACAGTCAGCTGCCTGTTTGCCTTGGAGGCATTCTGGAAGTGGAAAAACATCATTTATTAGAAGGTAATTGCTGCACTGTTTTTTTTTTGTTTTGTTTTTGGGGTTTTTTTTGCTTGTTTTTAGTATCTAAAATATGGATAGTACTTTTTCAAAGGACCAGCTAAGAAGCTGTCTTTGAGCTCTGTCACTCGAGTATTACCTGGATCTACCCCAATAAACTGAGGGCAGTATCTGCTGATAGATGAGACTTCAGGGGAGTTTCTCTGGTTTTATTGCATTGAAACTAAGCAGATTCTCCTTCGCTTAAAGTGAAGGTAGCTTGCTCTAGTGATTATGAAAAAGAACAGAATCTCAGAATCTACCCTTAAAATCCCCATTAAAAAGGGGATTTTTTTGCTCTTCATTCTAGTTCAAATTATTTTTATTCATATGCATCATGTGGTGCATAGGTCATGCTTTTATGGAGTTGTCTAAGAGCCACTTGACAGCCTAAGAATGCATTTTATCCACAAAAGCAAACTGTTACATGCAATAATCATCAGAAAGAAGAGTAATTCCAAATATGCAGCTTACAAGGCACAGAGCAGGGCTTTGCATGAGAATCAACTGTTGTACTTCTGAAGAAACAGGAAACGAGTTGCTGTGAAGAAAATCCTCCCACAGAATTCAGTACAAGCTATTTCTTTAAATAATTTCTTTAAAGAAAATGCAAGAGATCTGAAATTGCTGCTCATAGTACGATTGCCAGTAGGAAAAGATCACCAGTTTAGGCTTTTGCTGTAAGGAGCTTCTCTAACCCAGAAGGTTTCAGCAGAGATGCTGTACAGGTGTGTGCGTTTAATACATGTATAACCTGGGCAGCACTGATGGGCATCTCACCACCCAAACATTTATTTTTAATCAGTTATTGGAGCAAATGTTGGTTTGCTGCACAGAAGGTAGGTGTGAGTTGCCTTACAAATGTTACAGTCCGGGGGCCCGGGTTTCCTTGCGGTCCCTTTGGTTTAATTGAGGTTGCAGTAAATAAAGGCGGAGACACAGATTGATGCAGGCCCCACGGTTACAGTCTGGTGCCTTGACACAGCAGATATCCAAGGGACTCGTTTATGTGGGGACTTGTTGTACCCTCGGGGAGGCAGAGCAAATCACCCTTGCTTCAATAGGAAGAGACACTGAGCTGGAACGTGGCAGATAAGGGCGGCGGGAGGGAAGTGTCTGTGGGAGAGGAGATAACGCGGGCTGTGCTCCCCGCTCCGTGCCCTGGAATGCGCTTCAGGTGATGGCTGGGGTTTTTTTCCAAGGAGAGTGTCTGGACTGTCGGCATAGGAAGGCAGAGGGGCAGTGGTGGAGTGGTCAAAACTCCAGCTGAGCCAGCGGTCCTGGTCTCAGGAAAACGGCAATGGAGAACTCTGTGGGGTGGCAAGATCGGCCTGACAACCTTGTGGGGAGGACTAGGGAGCATCACCTTCAGGTAGGGAGGCACAGAAGGAGTCTGGGAGTTGGCGAGCCTGGTGTCCCTCACGGTCTGGGAAGTAACCATTGTTTGAAAACACAGAGATGTCCTTGTCTGAGGGCGGGAGTCATTAAGGGGAGCTTTCCAGGCAGCGTGAAGACATTTCCCGCTGTTGTTTACCTGGTGCCGTGCTGTTCCTCCTGCCATCTCAGACACCAGGTGCCCTTAGGCTCCCCTTAATGATTCCACACTCCCACATCTGAGAGAAAACCTTGTTTACCTGAACAGTTTCATCTCGGGGTTAGCAATGCTGTCCTTAAACTGTATTAAGCCAAACTGTTAACATTTTTGGCATGTCCCTTTATGCACTTCCTCATGCCACTGGGAGAAAAAAGGAGCATTTAGGTGCTCTCTGCACATGCATCCTTTCCCAGGCCTGGGCAAACAGCTTCCCGAGAACCTGCTGCTGCCAGCTGCTGTCTTAGGGCCATTCTGACAGAGGGCAGAGAGGTCTCCAGCCGAGTGCTGCAGAGGGACTGTGGCCTTGAGGCATGAGGACATCTGAGCAGTGGTTACTCCTTTGCCTTCCCAGCAGAAATCTGCTTAGTGGAGGGAATAGCATGGTCCTTAATAAGGAACTCCTACTGTTTCCAATTAAACAAAAATTGCTGCCTATAAATCACTTGATCCCTGAGCTCTGTTCCTCAATTTCACTCCCCCTGTTACCGAGCCTCCATCTGCTTTTAACAGTTCTTGCTACTCCTATGTCTTTTAATGCTGTATCCCTCCAGAATGGCTTTCTAATTAAGTAAGCTCTGAAAATGAAAAGCAGAGGAACAGCAGCCTTCTTGCTCTCTGTACCCGTAATCTGGGAGTCCTCTATGTGCTATTTTGGAAGCTAAATTGAGGTCGCTGACATTATGCATATTTGTTGTCTGATGCAGGCTTAAAAGGCCCAAATCCTCTACTTAAAAGTATCTTTAGGCACATGGGTCAAATATTTGCAGGAAGAAAAATAAGTGTTTGTAGCTTTAGCAGATTTAGAGAAGGAGGGGAGGAGTGAGACAGGGGCCCCAATCCCAGCCCAGTGCTGCTGTTGCAGTGTGGTTTCACTGGCCACTGAAAATATCAGTGTTGCTGGTGTTAACAAAATAAACATTTCCCATGGCACGTGACAGGGAAAATGGGAGCTTTGCTAAACAGAAATTCCCTGGAGAGGTTGCAGTCCCCCCCCCCCTCCTTTGGTTACAAATAGTGCAGTGGCCAGATACTGCCTCGTGTCAAAATACGTTCTGCTGAAATTGCACAGAAGAAACGAATGCAGCTGAGCTTCTCATCAGTAAAACAAAAAGAACAGGCACTGTCCATGTGGAATTAAATAATATCCTGCATGTGGGCAGTGCCACGGTAATTATGGATACAAGTGAGTATCACATTTCAGCTGGTGAGTAAATGGCAACAATCAAATACCAAAAGAATAATTTTTAAAATATATTTTGCTGTGCTCTGCCTCAAGGAGAAATAACACAACTTTAAATGATCTCACGTCTGAAATCTTAACTCAAAAATTGTGTAAACAAACTTGAGAATAAAGAGTTTTGTGTTGGAAATGTCAGAGTTTGTTCAAGATACTGAACTATTTAGTCCTCAGAGTCTATTTTTACCTAAATTGTTGAGCCAGTATATTCAAATAATTTTCCATTCATAATTCACTGCATCATTCAGGGAAAGAAAGACATCAGGAAAAAAGAGTAAGATAAATTTAAAAGGAGATCTAACAGCAGCATCAAACTCAAAATGCTGCCATTAGAGAAAAATTCCCAGCAGAATGGAAAGACCTGAGACTTTAGAAAGTGACTTACTTAGAGTCATAGCAAATCTTGGCAGCGAAAGAACTTCATCAAAACAAATATGGCCATAATTAATGTTTTTGTTTCAACAAAACTGTGTTTTGGTGGGGGTTTTTTCACCAAAATGTGCAATTGGTTGTATTTCACACATAACCCTCTCAAAATGTTTTTGGCTGAAGATTAACTCTCAAGCTGCTTCTAAAGTAGTGACCCTTACGTAATTTTTGAGTTGCAAATATATTTTTAAAAACGCAGGCGAGCTGGAATGGATCCCAGTGCAGGTGGAAGCGGGTTGGTTTTGTACCAGATAAGATGTGACAGCAGGAGTAGGATGCTGCGAGGTCACAGGGCAAGCATGCGATGTCCCAGGCACGTGGGGATGGAAGAGAGCGGGAAACCCTTGGGTTGGTGACTTCTGAAAGGCCCCCTCAGGGCACGAGGGGAAGGAGAGCAATGGTCACATCCAGGACTTCAGAGGTGTTGCAGGAAGGGAGACGGGCCGGACGTGTTTGGCCCCCGTTTCCCTTTCCCTTGGCTGCCAGAGTGCAGGGGGAGGTGAGGTGCAGGTGGGGCCAGCTGTGTCCTCCTCCTGCCTCAAAGCCCTCTGGGTCACTTGTGCTGGCAGCGCGGAGCCTTCGCCACGTCAGCGCTTCATTTTGGCTCTTGGGAGGAGCAGGAGCTCGCTAGATCACTGGTTTGGTTCTTGGGAGGAACAGGAGTTTGTTGGCTCACTTTGGTTCTTGGTAGGAACAGGGGCTCATTAGATCACTTTGGTTTGGTTCTTGGGAGGAACAGGGGCTCATTAGATCACTTTGGTTTGGTTCTTGGTAGGAACAGGAGTTTGTTGGATCACTTTGGTTTGGTTCTTGGGAGGAACAGGGGCTCGTTAGATCACTTTGCAAGTATGAGGAATATACAGGGGCTTGGTCAGGAGTGTCTCAACCCACAACCTCTGCTTCTGTAATGCTTTATTGATCAGTCACTGCTTCTAGTGCTGTTCATGCTGTTCATTTGGGAGTTCTAATAATAACAGCTAGGTATAAATATAAATGTAAATAGTTTTAATAATGCCATCTGTTTCCTTTTCCGAGTGTGTTTCCCTTGCTTTAAGCTGAACAGCTATAATCATTGTCCCCTCCCACATTCCAAGGAAAAGGAAAGGCAAGGCCTTTCCCTGACTGATGACCCTTTTTGGAAAGCGGCTGTAGCCGAGGATGCCAAAAAGCCCTTTGAACTGGGAGGGAGCGTGAGCCCACGAGCTGGGCAGCTGGCTGCCCCCCAGGAGCTCTGCTCCCTTGGAAAGCCCTGCTCGTGTGCTGTCCCTCGGCTCAGGGCTCTCTTGGTTGCACTCGAGGTGCAGATGGTGCTGTTTGTCCAGGGCAGGTTCTGTGTAAAGCTGAGGTGAGCATCAGCTGGCATTTTTTAGCTTACACTGTTGGGTAAAAAAAAAATAAAATAAAAGGTAGGAGATGGAAACGTACATTCAAGAGCTTCTGGCCACAGAGAGCGACCAACACATTCATCTCCTGTCTCCAGGGACCCCATTGCAAACACCTCGTGGTGGCTCTGGATGGTAAAGTTTTAACTCACTGCCTGTCAGTAGAGTACAAAGGAGTGAGATCTACCTGACAAGAAATCGTGTCCAACGGTGGGATGCTAAAGCTACGTGGAGGTGACATTCATGTTGTTTTTGTTGTGGGTTAAGGAGACGACAGAGGATCTCTAAGAGTGAGATAACAGAAGGAAGAAAGTTGTTACATGTTAATGAGGACAGTGTAGACAATGAGGCAGATAATGATCTGCCCGTCTAATCACCGGTCTCATTCCCCCCCCTTGTCTGACTCCAGAATCCTAACAGCAAGTGTAGGTCACCTTGTTTAGTAGCTAGAGAGCAGAGAAATTGGGGTAGGTGGACTTGTGATGGGAGGCAACCCAAGGGAACAGCAGAGTGAGTGGGAAGGCCCCCCTGGGGTGGATTCTGGTGAGGTGCTGCTTGGGCAGAGAGGTTTTTGCTCCCACCCTAACGTGGCACCTTGTCTTGCCACCAGCCAGCCACGTGAGAGACGTGTGTGGTACTGCTGCTGGGAGGGCAGCTTTCCATCACTGCCACGAACCGTAGTGTCCCTGTAAACCTACCAAATAGGTAGAAGGACACTGAAGTTTTTAAAAGAAAAACAGCTGGGTTTCTTTAGGCCAGCTGGCTTTAAGCAGGCAACTTGTTTCTTTAACCCTGTGGTAGCTTGGGGCCCAGGGAATGGATGGGATCTGAGGGGCTTGTCGGATGCTGGGCAAAGGGAAGAAGTGACAGTGCTTTTGGAATCAAAAAGAAAACTAATTTTTACTGATGCAGTTTTAATCAACCCTCCTTCTCTGCTGTCTGCTCCTTCTCAACTAACTTCAACCTTCTCATTATTAGATGTCTATACAGACTGTCTCTGGAGACAGAGAGGTAGCTCCAGATTCATGTCATTTCTAGTAAATACTCAACTTAGTGGGGATTAGCCACTGGAGGCACTTTAGGAGAGTATCAGACACGATTGTTACCTAACAACATGCTTATGGTTGCACTGGGTTCAGATAACATTCTGTTTCTGAGGGATTTTAAATATTTCTTTTGCTTTAAAACCTAGCTGAGCAAATCGAGGTTCTGAAGGAAGTTGAGAGGCAGCAGACTTTTCCCTGACTTACGATACTACACACCTCCTTCTGTACCTGAGGTGCCCAAAATTCACAAATGCCACGTTCAGCAGTGAGGTGGGGGAAATGCAGCAGCTCATCTCTGGCTTGGGCACTCCTGTGTTTTTAAGCAGTGCAGGTATTTAGCCATGAACTGTAACCCCGAGCACGACTGCACCGTGAAGGAATTATTTTGCCTAGAATTTAATCTTTGGTTTTGCAGTGCGACCTTCATGAGTGCCGTGCTGCCGACACTCCAGCTGGTGTGGATGTGATCTCTCGGGGGCTCAGCAGCTCCCCGGGCAGCAGGAGTGGAGTCCTGGGGCTGTGGTGAGCAGGGCAGTGAGGGAGGATCAGCATCTTTTTTCAGTTTTCTCCACCAGCTACCCCTATGGCACCGTTCCTCTGATGATGCCTGTACTTGTGGAAGTGTTTGCAAACTGGAGACAAAAGGAGGATCCCTTCAGAAAATTTCTATCTAGACATAAAGCCAGAAAACAAAAGGGTTCAGGAAAAGAAGAAGGGTGTCATGATAAAGATTAACCCCCACAGTGACAACTGAGCATTTCTAAATGTGCATTTTAGAGGCAGGGTGTGTTTTCATGGAGGCGTGTTTTGTGCCTCAGACTCGTTTTTTATCCGAGGTGGAAAACCGAGGCCAGGACATCAGGGAAATTGCCAGAAAGAAGGCAGGAAAAGAGCTTTAGCAGGGAAACCAAAAGGAAAAGGAACAGGTCTTAGATCTTAAGGAAGAAAAGCTGCAGAATTTGTCTAATTAAGGAATGTAGAACTAGACCGGGTGAGCTAAGGACATTGATTTGCACATCAGGAGAAAAGAGAAGAGGCCTCACAAAAATAAAGTCAGAGATGCAGGATGAAAACCAGGACAGAAGCATGGGGAATGGGATTGGAAGGGCTCAGAGGGAGGGGTAGTGCTAGAGTCACATGGTGTGTGTGGACAGGTCAAGGATGGTAAGACTAGGATAGGACCCGATGTTCCAGTGAAAATTTGCGTTGCCTATTGAGAGCTGTTGGAGTGGGGTAAAGGAGACCTGAAAGTGCACAGGGTAGACTCAGGCCTAGAGCTGAAGGATCAGAATTCCTAGCACCTTTATCCTGGAAATCCTGGGAAAATACACAGCTGAAAAACACAATTGCCTAAGAAACTATTGCAAAACTGCTGCAGCTACAGTTAGCAGAACCCGGCTCCCTCTTTTTAAGAAGGTGGGTAGATGGATGGACGGATGGATGGACGGACAGATGGAGCGGGTCTGGCTTTGGAACTCACCCCTTTTGCTTCCTGCTGTGCTCATATTGGTCATGATGAAAAAATTGGCTTTGTCTTCAGTTGAAACTTTGATACACATTAATGTTTTTTAAATAATGGATCGTGCAGATCCTAATATGGGCACTAAAAACAAAGGCTGTACTAATAAATACTGGGAAAGGACCCACTGCTTCCTGAAGACTGATAGCCAGATTTCTTTCTGCATGCCTTTTGCATCCTGTTGATGATGTGACACTTTTTCCCCAGTAATGTCCAAGACATTCTGCATTAATCCGATAATGTAACTTTCCATGATCTAGCCCTAAGAAATGTAATTTAACTTGTTTTCCCTCCCTCTCTGACTCCCTTTGACAACTGACTTTTTCCTAATGGTTTCTCCGACCCAAGAAATCTGGCAAAAGTTGTTTTATTGTTCTCAGAGCAACGTTTGTGGTGTGTTTGATGTGTGATTAACTACCTGAAGCTCAGTGAAGGCCTTGCTCTTTCAAAGGCTTATCCATACTGCACCTGAATGGGGTCTTGTCAAAGCCAGTGGGAGTATGGACAGCACTTTGGTTAAATCCATGTGTATTCGAAGGATTTGGGTACCCAAGGATGGTACCCAAAGCCAGCCTTATGACTGCACGTTCCTCCAGCTTTGCAATGACTGCATGGAAATTAATAGGCACTTGGGATGCGTGGTGCTAATACGGGAAAGAAGGGAATACGTTCTTGAATTGTGTGAAAATGCCTTGTTAATTCCCCTCCTGCCTGGTGTGGTACTTTCCCCATCCTGTAGCGCTGGTCACATCAGATACACCTGAAGACAGCTTGTGTCTTTTGTTGTAGTTGCAGGTGGAACTTGATCAGGAATATCAAGACAAATTCAAAAGACTGCCTTTGGAAATTCTGGAGTTCGTACAGGAAGCCATGAAAGGGAAAATCAGTGAAGATGGAGACCACAGTTCTGCCCCCTCTTCCCTGGCATCTGACAGTGGAAAATCAAATCATAAACCTCCACAAAGTGAGGAGGAATTGGAAGAAGATAATCAAGAAAAAGTGTTTGACACTACTTTTTAGCTGCCCAGGAAACAATCAGTGCGCCGGGGCGCGCCGTTCCCAACTGCCCGTCTCCGCTCTCCCGGAGCGCTTCGGGAGGCACGAGGGATCTGCATTCGAGTGCACATTTCCCCAAAGGAACATTTTATAAAAAGTATTCCGCAAAGGTCTTCATTCCCATTCTTCATCTGATTATTATTCTAAAGCTTAGTGCAGTTGTAATGGGAAAATTAATATGTTAACCTCCCTCTTCTCTTTATTTTTCTTTTTCTTTTTTTTTTTTTTGGCCAATTTACAATGGGTAATTTTCTGGCCACGTTCACTATTAAGAATGTTTAATGAAGACCAGTGTATTGTACAGAGACAAATGTGTGCAGATTTCCTTTCGGAGTGCCAATGCAAAGTGCTCCAAACTAATAGAGATCCTGGCGAATATTACAACAGTTCTTAATCATATTTGTTTCCTTCTTTATAACTGCACCTTGACAGCTGTACCATCCTTTTACATTTGCACTGAACCATTGGATCCTTTTTAGCCCTGCAAGCACTGGTGGCTTGCTGTCTTGACGTTATGTTTATCCCATGGAGAGACATACATTTGCTGCTGAAAATCCTTGGAACTGTGGGGGCGAGAGGAAAACGGAGAGAAGAATCCGCGTGGAGATTGTCGGTGTCTGTGTCCGTCTGTGTTTGTTACACCGTGTGAGTGCATATATGTTTGTATATATATATATGTATATATATAGAGCTATATGTGCACACACATCTGTCTATATACACACACAGCATGTTTCTATTTGAAGATGATGTGGTCTCTTGGCCAAACGAAATGTTTCAGGGATGCGTGAGTAGGGAGAATCTTTCCGAGAGCTAACATCTGGGTTATACTGCTATAGAATACTCATGGAATCATAGAATTCTTTTTGTGGTGTTAGTGTTGTAAATCAAAGTAGTTTTAGAATATAAATTTGATATATATTTTGCAGACTCGAAAGTATTGATTTTAAGTATCATATTTTAAGCTTATTGAATTTGATAGGATTATAAAATGTTTAGGACTACAGTATTTGAAATCTAACAGAATCTTCCATTATTTTTAAGACTGAGGTTCAGTTTTACTAAGGTCTAAAATTTAAAAGCAAAGTATAAAAACCTGACCACCGTTATTTAAAAATGTATATTAACCTGTTTAACTGACTTGTTAAAATAAGAACAATCAAAGTTTAGTGTACTGTATGATACGCACGAGAGAAGTAACAGCACATTCTGAGAAATTTCTATCAGACGACAGAGAGACGTTGTGAAAGTCAGGATATTTGAAAAGGTGGAGAAATGCTGTTCTCTGGATTCCCATCCTAACAGGAATCGGAATGCCGAAACACCTCAGACAGGTGGGGATTCGTACCCGGGCCAGTGTGAGATCCTTCCCTCCTTCCTTCCTTCCCTCCTTGCTGGAGATGCCCTGGGGAAAGGGAGGCACCAGCTCAGCAGGCCCAGGTTGGCCTCGAGACACTTGATCCTGCAAATCTGTGTTTTCCTGCCCCACTGGGCTCACGAGCTGGGAATACCCTTCATTGGGAATACCCTTCACTGGGAATACCCTTCACTGGGAATACCCTTCACTGGGAATAACCTTCACATGCCCCTTTGCAAGATCAGGGCCTTACTTAGGGTTAAAGGGCCCTCGGAGAAAGCAGTCAATTAATAGGGAGGCATTTTAACACATTGTAACAGTTAAGTTACCTTACTTCCATTCCCTCAGGATTTTAGTACTTAAAGTAACTTATTTTATTTAAATTTAAGCAATAAAGTACAAATCAAGCTTAAGTTTTCAGTTAAATAGTGATGTGTATATATATAAGTTCAAATCTTGGAAAACAAACAGTATTTTGATGTTTCCTTTTTAAACTTAGAGCAGAAAGAAAGAAAAATTGCACATTGTTCGGAGATCATATTTTGAATTAAATTGTTCTGGTTTATGATGATGAAATCAGTGCACATGAAATTCAAAAATCTGACTTTCATCTTAACGCTAGGAAAGGTGACTCCTCTGCTAATCCTAGTTTTGCACTTTGAAATCGAACTTAATCACTCATTGAAAAACGTAGAGTCGAGATTTAATGCTGCATTTTATAAAGTTAAAACGACGTATTGTCTAAATTATTACAAGAACGAACTGATAGCAGTGTTCATACTAAAACTGAAACTGTTGCATTGTAGAAACCGTTGTACAGCGCAGGCTTTTTGGGAAAATCCTGGCTCCTCTGAATCCCAGAGCGACGTTCCTGTGGACTTCAGGGGAGCCAGGACTTCGCCACAGTCTTCAAAGAAACTCGGGCAAATACCAATTAACCTTTTATTTATATTTAATAAGAAATAAATAGACTGGTTGGGTTAAATATACTATCAGCTGTAGTCATTTTACAGTACGTTTGTATTTGACCATTTCCTGTACTCACATTTTTTTATATCTGTACAGTGCCACTTTCTGCAGGTGTAAGGTAGTGTGTAACCCCGGACATCTTGCATCATTCAAACTATTTCAGTGAAACAGATATCATTTAATATTGATATTACTTGAACTAGGGTAAGATAATGAGAAAACAAAAAAAAAGGGTCTTTATGATGTGCAAGTCTTGTGCCTTTTATGTATTTGCCTTGTTCCGTGTTGAATGTGTGGAAATGCTGTATTGTGGACTTTCTGCTGTATAGAATAGAGCTGTCTATATTAAATTAGGTCGTGCACTTCAGATATCTTTACACTACTGAAAATAGCTTGGTTTTGGCAGTATAAACAGAATTTTAAAAATTCTAATGAAGGCCAGACATTTTAGACTTAACATGTTCATAATTATGTTAATTAATGCTCATGTATTAGCTAAACATTCACTGACAGATAACTAAAGGGACATCATTGCTTGCCTTTCTTTGAAATCAGTGTTGCTCTTGTACATTGTATTAATAGTGTCTGTGATTGATTAGTCCTTGATGATTTGCTTTCAGAGTAGGATGAAATACTCCAGTTAACATGTACATATTTTTTCGGTTCCTCAATCTATGATTGTTTCAGAGGCATAATTCACATTTTTGTAAAAATTCTATGCAATTTTGTGGCATGATGTTTCTTCCACTTGTAATTTTATGTGCTTACATTACAGATCCAAAGGACAAATAAAAATTTCTTAACACAAGCCCAGTTTTCTCTGTTCCCTCAAGAGACCTTACCCTGACCTCTTCGCTGACGAGAGGGGCAGTGCCAGGAGAAGGCAGGGAAATTTCCCTGCAGGCTTTTGTGTTCACACCGAGAACAAGAAATTCCACTGCCTGTGCTTCCAGCCCCTGCCCATCCCAGCACAATGAGCATTTGCTGCTACTCTGAAACAAAAAGCAGTGTGCAGGAGCCAAGGCACTGGTAAGAAAATGCGTTGGTTTACAGGAAGGCTTTTGCAGAAGAGCTGGGACCACAATTTCCAGCCATACCAATAAACTGCCTCGACAAATTACAGCACCTTTACTTCTGTTCCACTGCCCCAGCTGTTCCACTCATCATCTATTCAATTATATATGTGCTGTGAAATATACCTTCACAGGGCCTTCCACTGAGAGCGCTGAAAAATAAATCTGTTCCTTTGGCTTCCGACTTCCCTTCCCCTGTTTAATTTACAATGTACAAAATTATCTCTGGGAGAAGAGATAAGCAGGTGTATTAATCCAGTGTACTGAGGGATATACCTGCTAAAATAAATAGTCTCTGAGGCAGCTGGAGTCAAATGGCTGACTAGAAAGGAAACGGGGTCTGATCAGGCAGTGGGACCTGAGCTGCTCTGAGAAGCCCAGAGGATTTGCTGAGCTTCAGGTGGGTTCTGCACATGCTCTTGGTGATGGCCAGAAGAAAACCAGTCCCACCACAGCAGCTTCCTGAGCCTTACACTGCTTCCTTCACTGTGGGGCAGCCTCCCGGAGAGGGCTGGAGAGTAGCTGGATCCAGCAGAGATGTTGGGATGAGCACTGGGCAAACATTGCTGAGGGGGGCAGAAGGAGTTTGGAGTGGATGAGAGGGCTGAAGGGCTGGACAACCAGGCCCCCTAAAACCGGGGCCTGCACTTGAACCCTAGGGAGGAATTTTGAGGTAAGCAGCTGTGCCTTTGAAAGCCATGAGTGGGGATTTAACCCCCCAAGGACAGTACCACACCCTTGGATTTTGGGAGAGCTCTGTGTGCAGGAGCTGCACATCAAATCTGCCAGCCTAAGCTCACACACAGCAGGATTCTCTTGTCCATCATCAGACCTGGTCCCTCCCTGCCCTTACTTTTTTTTTTTCAGGGCTCAGTAGGCGAAGGAAGAGCTGCTCAGCAAAAGGGCAAATGCAGGAAATCAAAGCCACATTCAAAAAGCAGCAGGTGATGGTCATTAGTGAAGATAAGGAAGCTAACTGCAACAAGGAATTCTGGGCTTTAAAAATGCCCTCTAGAGACAAGGTATCTGCTGGACAGACAGCTTGAAAGGCTTGAGGCTTGTGCTGCTTTCCCAAGCTGCTTTTTCTCAGTGGGAGGGTTTAGAGGCTCAGTTTACAGGTTCCTCAGGATCAATATCATGGGGGGTAGCAAAGGTATCAAAAGGAGGATCTGAAGGAAAAAAACACGGAAGAAATGAGAAATCCAAGTGTTCAGCCTGTAGACACTAAAGAAGAAAATATTGGCGGTAACCTATTAACTACTCCATAATTCATATGATTTTATAGGGCTGGGGTTTTTGGAATGGTGGGCTGCAAAACATGGTGGGAAGACTGTGGTAAGAGGTGCTAATCCTTATGGCTGGATTCCCCTCCAGGTAGAAGGGCTTTAAGTAGCACTGAGGAAGCCAAGCTCTAATTCACAACAAATTGAAGCCAACCTGATGAATGTGAGGAGAAGAAATGTAAAGCCTGCTGCTGTATAAATGGTGGGAGCCTGGCTGATGAACAGGAGAGCTCGGCTACTTCCACTGCTGAGAACTGTAATGTATGTTTGTGTCATGAGCTCCCAAGGGATAATTGGCCTGTTCAAATACGTGATTATGGGCTGGGTAAGGGGGAAGAAATAATTTAAAAAGAGAAATTAAGGGGGCAGGGGAAGGTGTGAATCAAACTTTGCTCTGCTGTTGGGAAAGATGAAATTTAGCTGGCAAGTGTTGCTGCACGGATCTGACCCACAGATGGCAGGAGCTATGAGCAGGACAGGTGAGTTGCCTTCAGCTGAGAAAGAGGTTACAGCTGGGAAACACCCTGTCCAGGTTTGGTACCACATTTTCAGGAAAATGCAGAGAAAAACTGGCCCTGTACGGTCCCTGGGCTATAGACCAACAGCTGGAAGCTGGGCTTCACAGAAAAACCACCAGGGGTTGGTGGAAAGGCAAAACACCAGCTGCCAGATGGATGCTGGAGGCAAGAGAGTTAGAGACACACCAAAACCCTTCTGTATTTTCTTTCTGCATACACATAGCAGAGATGATGGATTGTAAACACTGACAGGAAGGGAGGAGGATGCTCTGCAGGGGATGGTGCCACACCAAGTACTTGCATCATGGGGTCAGTGTGGATGCAGCAGAGGGGACTGTGATGGACAGGCCAGACCAGATGATCTCACAGCATCCCCTGGCCTTAAGATCTGTTGCTCTTAGTATAATTTCTCCAAGGGTTT
The DNA here is from genome assembly GCA_013396955.1 of Regulus satrapa. Taxonomy (NCBI): domain Eukaryota; kingdom Metazoa; phylum Chordata; class Aves; order Passeriformes; family Regulidae; genus Regulus; species Regulus satrapa. The sequence goes on along the minus strand of VWZN01021048.1, from coordinate 145,684 downwards.
TTTTTTTTCCTCTGGCCCAGGAGGGCACTTTCACATGTGATCCACCCCAAGGCTGTGATTCTCCTTGGAAAGGCTTTCTGATGTCCTCTTAATTGCCAGGGTCAGTAAAATAACCCTGAATGGTGATTCAGCCATATGGGATGTCTCCCAGAAAACGAGTCACCCCTCTCCAAGGGTGTAAATCAGTACAATAGTGACATCCCAGGAGCCCTCAGCAATAAATAAACTCAACCCAAGTGCTCTTGCAGCTCACCACCAGCTGAGCGGAGCAGATGAACTCCCTGGCTGGAAGCAGAGCCAGGCTGCAAAGCCCGTGCTAGGATGCATCTCTGACTCACAGAGTGCAGCCTGTCAGCCTCGGGGAACAGCTGGAGACAGAGCTCCAGAGGAGCAGGCAGCGGCTGCGGCCTGCCACCATTGCCACCCCAGACTGCCACGAGCTCAGCAGAGAGCTCAGTTCCCTCGAGCTAGGTGAAAAGCCTCTCCTGATGAGAAGGGGCTTGTAGAAGCAGGGAACAGCCCGTATTCCTTTCAGTAAATGAATATTACGCTCTGCTTTCACTTTGCTCCCTCTGATGGTTAAGCCTGGCTGTCAGCAGGGCTGTTTGCTGCCCTGATTTATGGGCTGGCAGCACCACAGGGCCCCTTCGTGCTGCTGCTCTTCCGTGCCGTGCTCAGAGACCTGCAGGCACCTGCCTGGCCCGGCTGGAAAGGAGCACAGGGAGAGAATTCCTTTCCTGCTCCCCAGGAGGGGTTTTCCTGCCCCCAAGAAGTGCTGGGTTGGGGGCCCTGGGCGGGGCTGGCGGTGGTGCAGAGTGGCACAGGCTGTCCTGTGTCACCTGTGTCACACGGGGAGGGATGCCATGCCCAGTCCTCTGCTCGGCACTGCTGAGCAACCCCGTGCCTCCTCTCTGGCACAGGACCCCGTTTCCCTCGGTGCATCAGAGCGTTCACCAGCGCGTGCCTCCTACGTCTCGCTGCTGTTCGCTCCTTTCATTATATTAGGGGTCTGGAAATAGGAAGAAAACACCCTGGTATCGCCTTGGTAGCAACATAGTAATTGCTCTGCTTTCCCTGAGGAAATTCAGCTTTGGGTGTTCGCTCTCCCTTCCCATAAAAAGCAACTGTTTTCTATTGCCATAATCTAAACCCCGTATCTGTTTTTAAATTCCTGTTCCCTCAGACTGGTGGCAGACTGGGGAGCTTTGATAACTTTCTTGTGTCAAGGTAACCGGTGGTAGGGAAATCATCTGGCCCTCCATGGAACTGCTGCTGTTCTCACTGTTTGAGGAGAGCTGCAACTCCTCCCCTGTACACTGGCCCTGTGCCTGGCTGCTGGCAGGGGATGCCAGCGGTGCCAGGTGGGCTCCAAGGCACAGGGACAGGCACCTGCTGATGTTACACGCAGTGCTGAAAATCCTGGCATTAAATTGGCCCTGCTTCACTCTAGGTTAAGGTGAATTTGACACGATTATCATTATCTTGCTTCATGGAGTTAATAGAGTTAAATATCTCTTTTATCCATATTCCAATCACTTGCCAGCACTGAGATGGTTGCAGCAAAGCACCACCTTAAAAACAGTTGTATGAAAACCAGCACATGACCTGCATGCAAAATGAGTTTGTTTCTATACAAACGGATTCCTCCTGCAGCTTGCTGCCTTCCCCCTGGGTTGCACTCCCATTTTCCCAGCCTTTCCCATCTGCTGGCACTAGCTGCCGCTCTGCAGCAGCCTCGGCAGATGCCAGGCTGGAGGAAACGAGGGGCAGCCCGGCTGTCCCCAGCAGAGGACAATCATCAGGCAGTGCCAGGCAGATCCCTGGGATCCCACTCACGCCCTCTGCCTGGGTGGCTGTTTTCAGCTCAGTCCCACAACGCTTGAGAACTGTCTGATGTTTGATCTCCTCTGTTTGCAGTGCCGACGCACAGTGCACGTCCTATTTCTTCCCTGTTCACTTGGTTTTTCAGCACTCTGAGGCATTGCCAGAAGTCAAGAACCAGCTCTACAAAATAACACAGCTTTTTGTTCCAGAAGGCAAGTTTTTCAATATTTCTCAAAGAAATACAGAGGGTATTTCTTGAGCAGTCTGTCTAATCCAATGCACATATCGCAGTGCTCTCGATCCCCTCGTTAGCTCCACAGCAATTAGTACCCAGTGTTGTGAGCTCTTTGTGCCACAAACTTCTTTAAGTGTCAGAATTCACTAGCCAGGTACTAATACTGATTTTTAGCCTGTGTGGAATAAAGAGTGAAAATCCAATACAGTTTTTTTTTATGAAGAGCCATTTCATACTTTCATAATAGATGTCATAAAATTCCATCAATTACTGGGGTCTCTTCAGGGGACCTAATTATTGTGCTATGCATACCTAGTCTGAAAACTTAATAATATCTCCAGATGCTGCCAAAAGTCCTTTGGAGGTCTTACATTTCACGAGGGAACCCTCTGCTCCGTTTGGCTTTTTTTTTCTTTCTTTTAAATGAACTATCAAATGTGCAGTGAGGGAGACGAACTGGAAAGCCTGTATTTACACAAATTCAGGGTGGTATTGTTCCTGTGAGGCAGGGAGGGAGAGGGGCTATTTATTTTATTTTTTAATAATTAGATCATCTTGGATTTGCCTTAGGTCAACTATTTAATGGTGACTTCCCAGTGTCACACGCTCAGGGAACTGCAGATAGATCCCTCCTTTCCTGTAGGAATTGTCAGTGCTGTAGCAATTAATGGGCAGCTTTGGGGTTGTTTTTTTGGGAGGAGAGGTTACCCTAGCAGAAGGTGAATGCCAACAGGGCCAAAGCCATTTTAGTGACTCCTTGCATGAAAGCAAAAAAAAATCCTGGGAGAGCACTGATAATTTTATCCATGGACTGCTTGACAAATGCCCAACAAAGCAGCAGATTCCACCCCAGCACAAAAGCACTCTGGATGATCGTGGTCTCACTGGGTGAGGTGCTCCTGGAGTATTTCCCCTCTTTCAGAGCTACAGGCACAGGGCCTGTTGCAGTCTATGGCACTGTGTGTCGGAGAGGGACAGGAGTGGTGCAAGCTCCCAGCAGCAAAGGCAGCGCTCAGCTCTCTGCGAGAGCTGTGGGTGAGGGATGGGCCATGGGAAGGCAAACCAGAGCCGTAAGAACAAGCTCCCATCTTCCCCTTTTTGCATCCAAATGGCTGTTATGAAATACGGAAACATATGATGTGCCTGAGTCTGTCTGAGGTGACAAAACCACGCTGGTGGATCATGCTAATCCCTTCATGTCTGAACCCCAGCTCCTCTTGGGTGCATTACTCATCCCTGTGGCTCTCCAAAGAACTAGATTTTCCTTTAGATGTCTGATTTTGCTGAAAGATCTGAGAAACGCTCAAGGGCATAAATTATTCTTTTCATAGCCTGTGATAATGTATGATTCTTAAATTGCCACCAGATCTGCCTCCTTCAGATAGTGGAATGAAAATAATGCTGTGCTCGCCCCGAGCCAGGAGGAGGATCTGGTCCAAAGCACGTCGCCTTCCAGCAACCCAGCAGCATCATGGATGCAGATGGTGGGGTTGCCTGGAGAAATTCAAGTGTTGGAGGATCAGAATTCAGTATCAGCCACTCAAATTCATTTCTTATAACAGTCCTCAGAACTGGGACCAGCTCTGTAGGGATGCTAAGTCTGTCGGTGTGGTGTAACTCAGTGTGGCAAGTGCACTGATGAGGTGGGGTGATGGGGCACTGATGTTGACTAGGGCAGGAGTTGCTTTCTTCCTCTGTACTACCACCCACTCGAAACCTACACTGGGACATTCATAAAGCCTCCTTTAAATTAAAAAAAAAAATCATTTTAATTTGTAATTATAAAAATTATCCCCACTAATATTACTGGTGCTCACAGCAGTTACGGGTCGCATGTTTGCAGCCTTCCTTGACCAGCAGCAGATGTGGGACCATTCCTGAGCTGGGAAATGGAAACTGTTTTCACATGACTCAAGGAGATGATACTTCCAAAAAAATCAATAAATATCATAGCACCTGCAGTAAAATGAGAGTTAGCAACGCTAAATCAGTGAAGGCCGCAAAACCACTAACACAGTGAGCTGTAGAAGACAGGTAATTGATTGAAAGCACGCAGTATTTATATAAAATGGGGAGGAAAACCAGTCAGAGGATGTTTCTCTACAACCATTTTGGGTCTCCTGGCTAGCATTCCTTACTGGCAGAAATGCAGGCATCAGCCAACAGCACCTGATCCAGCTCATCCTGGCAAAATTGCAATTTGCCACAAGTTACAGTGGGAGGGTTTTTTTACACTAAAACACATCCGTTTCCCAGGCAGCTTTCTATGGGAGCCACACTGTGGCTTTGATTGCAGATGGAGCCCGTCCAGGCACTCGTGATCACAGTGGCCACATTTGGGGCCACATTTGGCTAAATCCCTGCTCTCCCGACGGGAGACTTGTCAGGCAAGAAGCACAGGCATCAACACACAGTTTAGGCACCGGTCTGCCAAGACCCTTCCTATTGCCACAAGGATATTTCTGCCATATGTGAGCCAAAAAACCCTCAACAAACATATTAATTTAATAGTGGAGGAGAGATTCTACCACGCTCGTTTATTGTAACTGATGAAAAGGCTGTAATGCAAATTGTGCCAAGTTGCCTGTGCTTGCCAACGTTTTGGCATGTTACATTCCTATCTAGGCAGCTTTTAATTATTAATCATTTCAAGTGTTTTGAGAGTTAATTTCAGTGGATTTTAACTGATGGGTTATCATGGATATTAAACACTGAGCCCAAGTCTCAGGGTGAAGGTGTTGGTGGTGATCTCTCACCGTTACTTCTGGCTGTGGGTGGGCTGCAGAGGATGGCAGCTGAAACTGCAAATGTGAGAAACTCTCAGATGTGTATCCGTGTGAGACAAGCCCTGTGGGTTCACATTTTTGCATTGCTATTCATTACAGTAATGGAGTCTTAGCCAGTGTCCTAGGTTAAAACAAAACTGAAGCTTCTGCCGTTCCCACGTTCACTTGCAGAGATTTCAGGATGCGTGCGATCATTTCCAAGAGTTTATTGTTGTTGGCCAAGTAGGACTTTCCATGGATAAGAGAAGATACAACTGGAAACAGAGAGCTCCTCGTTCAACAGTGAGTCCAATCAAAAAATAATTTCAAATGGATCCTAGTGTGAGTGAGCCAATGGTCATGTGCCCGTACCCTGGGACAATGGCTGATCTGAAAAATGATACATCCACGTAACCCTGGGATCAGAAGTGTTTTCTTCTTATATTTTGAAGCATCTGCCAAAGCTGAGCAAGTCCAGCTCTAGCAACTCTTGACAGAATATGATCATTTCAAAAGAAAAAGATTTTGCAAGTCATTTATACATGCATTAATATTAAATCCTTGGAAAATTTCAGAATGTGACTTTGCACAGAGTCCCCTGTGACAGGACATCCCCCATGAGAAAGAATGAGAGGGGAGAATGTAGCTCGGCAAAGCTGACAGTTTAAACATCCCCAGAGAAAAATATAATCAAGGAAATTATTTTTGTGTATGTGCCGGGCTTGGGGGAGGAGGCTGGGTTTGTTTTATTAAGCAAATGACCCATGGCACTTCTGCAAAGAAGAAGGCAGATTTTAGACAGCAAAACTGTGACTCTTACTTGGAATCAGTGGTCTACCAAGACCTTGGAAGTTACCACTTTGAAAAGATGCCTTGGACCAGTGTTCAGTCCAGCTAAAGAACTTGGCCAGTCAACCCTGGGACTTTAATGGATGGATGGATGCCGTGAGGAAGAAAAGAGCCTGGACTTATCTACAGAGACTTGGAACATTTGGGGTAAGTGTTCCAAATTAAGAAAGAAAACATTCCATGATTTACGTCAAAACTATAAAAATAAGCATTTTGCACAGCTCATGCTCTGACCGAAGTCAGCATCCAAAACATGCAAAAATTACTTTTAATTACTCCAGCTCATGACAAATTAAATTCTCCTTGGTGTTCCATGGCTGAAATATGTGTCTTGTCTGGATTTTTTTCCTGTAACCGTTCCCAGACACAAGAGGTGCTGTGTAGAGGTTGAGAACAATGCCATGATAGCCACGACAGAGGACACAGGAGAAGGGGAAGGGAGAAAACAACTGGCATTATTTGCAGTTCTTAAAATACTAATACAGTAATATTAATATATACTATGAGCCTCTCTCCAGCTAAGCCTGGGGCCCTAAAGGACTGGTGCTGCCTTAGAAATATGTGGACAAAAAAGGCAAGGAAAGGACAAGGGCTCTTCCTGTGATAATGTCCACACAGCCCTGTGTTTTTAAATAAATGGGGGTACAAATGAATGAAATTGTTTTGCTTCAAACTCAAATCATGTTCTGCTGGCATCCAGAGTTGCTACAGTAGGATGCAATGCTCCTTCCTACACCTGATCTCCTGTGCAAGCGTTTCGTGGTATCATTGGTTTGTAAAGGGATGGAAGAGGGTGGGTGTGTCAGTCTGTGTGGTAGTTACAGCTCCTCTAAGCTGCCAGTGAGGATTCTCCTGCCAGCAGCACTGGGGTGTTGCTCCTCAGGCTGAAGATTTTCCTTTTGCTGCAAGGGCCTCCTCCACAAGAAGTGCCAGGTGCAGAGTGAAGTCCTTGAAGGCATTCCCTTGACAGAAGGGTGATGCTGATTGAGAGTACAGCTCCAATTTGCAGAGTACTGCCTAAGAGAATAGACTCTTCAGCTGGGGGAATAATTTGCAGAAATGAGGGTGAAAGCTAAACTTTGCAGCATAGCTCTTGTCAAACAAAAATGTACCAAAGTCACAGTGAATTTCTGGAATACCTGACAGGCATTTCTCCTGGGTAGGGCTCCATAACACACACTTGCTGCACAAGCCATTTGTTTTGCCTTACAAACTGTCACTGTTGAGCTGATGCCACCAGAAGTTGGAAGGAAATGTGACTGGAGCTCCTCCATCAGCACTTCTAATTTCCTTCCCCAAGGTGGGAGGAGTGGCACATGAAGGGAAAACTTGTGTGTGTGTCTCTATGGAGAACGCCAACGAGGCAACACAAATGAGCAGGATTGTTTATGCTGGGTTATCAGATGGTGTTGCTACCAAGTACTATGTGTGATTAGAAAGAAAAAAAAAAAGAGATTGTATAGTGAATTTTTGCTGCTAGAGTGGCTGGGTGTATCTGCTCTTGGCGTGCTGTTGGATTAGGAAGATGCATTCCTAGCAGCCAGAGGTGTGCAGAGCAGACCTCCCCTGGTGACCAAGCCCTCCAGGTGATGCTGCGGGCTCCTGGAGGAGCAGAGCAGTGGGAACACATGGCTGGGGCCCCAGCAGGGCTGCACTGCAGCAGTTTGCACCAGGCTGAGTGCACAACTCTGTTTGCTGTGGCAGAGGTGTCTCATGCTCTCCTGCGGGCTGCTGTGTTCTCGTATGAGATAAACCTTGGTCTGAGCAGGATCTGTCACTTGGTTAAACCAAGAAACGCACCTGCATTCCCAAAATCCCTCAGTGAAGTCCAGGCATGGACGTGTGCAGCAAGCAGCAGCTTGGATTTTGGCTCAGTGGTCCCTGGGGTAGGAAATCACCGTGGTATTTCCACAGTCTTTACTGCTTGGTGTGGATGCAGTCGCACCTTAACTCTGAGCACAGCTAGTGATTCCTGGGATAAGCTTTTCTCTAAGAAAGGCAGCTTGAGAAAGGGCTGTTCATCCCTCACCTCAGCTGGGGCTGACATCTTCATGCTTGTATGAAAACTGAATTAATCTTCTTGGGGAGAGGGTTGCTATGAAATAAACATCCGATGTGTCAACCACACAGATTAAGAGGAGAAATCGTGGTTTGGGAGTGAACAATAGCCAATTGTGGCCAAAGAAAGAGCCAGGGAAAGAACCCACTGCAGATCCTCATTGGTATCCCGTGCTCTTCTGCAGTAAAGCTGGCATATTGCAGGACAGATGATTTCCCTGCCTATTTTTTTTTATAGTGCTTTACACTTCCCAGGAGTTGTTTCTATACGGCTGTAATAGAGCTGTCAAAATAACAGCTTGTGGTGGAGGATGCAGGCGCACCTCTGTGCTCCTGCTGCCCTTCTCCTGCAGCACCTGCTTGCAGTGAATGGCTGAGGAACGAGGCCAAGTGAAGGTGACACTGGCTGGGAGTGCAGGACATGGCTCAGTGCTCATTTGGCTGACCTTCCCAGCAGAGCTATGGCCCCAGGCCTCTCCAGCCTTTTGCACTGCAAGCCTGGCCCCAGCCATGGTCTCCTTTGCCCCGTGACATGTAAAAGGCCTTTGGCACCTTCCAGCCTCCCAGATCTGCATCCTGCCCCTCCTGCCCAGCGTTTTTGATCTAACCACACTGTGCAGGCACATGGAGCACAGTCACAGGAGCAGCCAGCTGATGATTTGGGGCTTTGGGAAATACTGTTCTACTGCAGCTTGCCAAGGCAATGAGGGTGGAGACAGGACCAGACCTGGTCCCTGCCCACTGCAGAATGGCTGTTGAGTGAGCTGTGGAATAAGCCATTCTCAAGGAGGAATGGCTTTAGGATTACCTGGCAATGACTGCCTGGAGGGAGGCAGCATCTTGGTGCTGGAGTACTGATGGCTTTCCCATGCCTGGGGAAAAGGGTGGGAAGTGTCCAGACCCGCCCTGTCTGGGAATAATTGTGTAAAGTCAAGTGGATGGCAGTATCAGAGCAAAACATTAATGAAGGGACTGGAGTAGCCATCCATCAATGCCCATTTGCTTGGAGGCATCAGGCTTTTTCTCCCTTCTTTTATCAGACATCTTCAGTAACCTACAGGTGCCTGCTTGCAAGGTCAGCATTTCCTATTCAGGGAGCAGTGGCTCTGCAGGCTGAGGCTGAAAGCTGCATAGATCCAACTCAGCTCAATCAGATGTTTAAGTACCTCTGCAGGAATGATCACCGTCATTTAATTTGCTGATTACTGTTGTCATATCTATTTGTAGAATACAGTATAATTTATGGTGAGATCCCTGGAGGATCTTCAGCAAATGCTACAAGTAATTGAATCTGCTGATTTCTAAAGGTCAGGTGAAAACCGAGCATTACCTTAACACAGATGAGGTAGGTGATGATGGCACCAGGTAACTTTACATTTCTAATGTAAAAACTTGTATTTACTGATCATTGCTGTGTGCCATCACGGTGGAAGATGAGTGAATGAGACAGTCAAGAACCATAATTTCCATTTTCAACCCTGTCAGTAAAGCAACGTCGTTTCTGAAGAGAAGAAAAAGGGACTTACTTTTCCAAATCAACGGGTGGTGTGGGGGGGGAAGGGGATGAAGAATTTCAGAGAGGCATGATTAGGGAAGCATCAGGAAATTGTTTGGGTGATTTTACTGAAGAAGTGGCTCACTGATGAACTCTGAGGCTGAGTGCTGCTATTTCCAGTCCTGGCTGAGTATGATCCCCTGAGCTGGCACAGCTACTTTCCGTCTCTCTTCCAGCAAACAAACGGATTTCCCTTATCAGCAAAACTAATTTTGTCTGGCTGACAAGCTATAAAAATTAAGTCTTTTAATTTGGATTGTGCAGTCTGGAGTTCACTTCTGCAGAAATGAGAGAAACGGAAGGAAGGTGGTCTGGATAGTGGCAGGGACAATCAGCATTTGAGGGCACCAGACTAGAGCAGCTCACTGAAGAAATGTCTTGGCCAAAGAGCAAAGCTGATGGAGGGTACCAGCAACACAAAGCTCAAGCTGGGGTGCTGGTCTGCACTAAAAAAATACAGATAGTAAGTTGAGGTTTTTTTCTCAATAAAACCAACCTTTTTTTTGTTTAAAGAAGAAAAATCTTTCTTCAGGGCTAGACTTTTGTTGCCAAGCTTGTCTGGGCCCATTAGAAACTCCCCCAGCCTTCTGGAATACCGCTAGTTTCCATCTGCTTCCCTCAAAGTAACAAAGTCAGAGGAGAGCTTGGCAGGAACCAAATTGGCAAGACAGGGAATGGGTTGAAACAGTGACTAAATGTGGGATGTGTCTATCCCTGTGAGGCTGCTGCTAACCCCAGCACTCTGTATGGTGTCTAACAGGCATTTATAGGCCATGCACCACTGACTTCTGCAGCAACTCCTGCCTACAGGTGCTGTGCTGAGGTCATTAACTTTGTGGCTGAAATGCCTAATAAAAAGAGTAGCTGCACGATTGCTTGTAAAAGCCCTTCCCCAGTATGGATTAAACGAGTTATCCTGTGCTTTTTCACTGCAGAAATATGTGTATGCTGCAAACTTTCTTCTTAAGCTGCTCTGTAAATCACCAACCTGGAGCACGGAAGGCTACGAGAGCTGCCAGGACAATAAACTGAAGCTTTAGGCCCAGGAAAGTCTTAAATACCCACCTTACTTTCCATAGCCTGGTGACAGCAATATGGATGTGCCTAAGGGCGAGTGCTCCCCTGCTCCGATGGATCAGGGCCTAAATGCACATGGACACTTCAAACAGAGGCATCTGTCAGCAAAAAACTTCCTCTCCTTGGGAGGAGGCTGCTCTCACAGCTCCTGCGTGGGTGTCGGGGCACATAAATCCCCCAGACTTTGTTGTTCTGCCAGCAAGCAGGACAGCAGAGCAGTAAAAACCTGCCAGGTCAGTTAGAAACCAGCTGAGTCACAATGCTGCAACAGGGCCACCTGAAAATACACGGGCCAAGGATAAAAGCCGCACAAGGGCCGGGTCAGAAGCCTGACTCTCTGGGTGGGTGCAGGACTGACTGCTGCAGTGGCTCTGGGACTGTGATGCTCCTTCCTGCTTTCCTGCGTGCCTCCCTTGGTGCAAACCCAGAGCTGGGTACCCCAGCACCTGCTGTGTAGCACACGAGTGGAGTTGAATATTTGGAAAAACACCACCGGAGCAAGGATCCTATAGGATACCTTCAGCATGAAGCCTTTTTCTCTGTCCCCAGCATCGTTCCCCTTAGGGTGACAGCGGGCACCACTGATTACAAGGGTATGCCAGCCCACGTGTGCCAAATGGGGGCCTGTTAGGTTATTTTGGTGCTCTCCAGGGAGAAAGCGAGGGCACGCAAACATGGATAAATAACCGCTCCCGGTTCTGGGTCTCTTATATAAGGTGATCATTATAGAAACTGCGGTGTACGAGGGGGTGGAAAGGGATGCAAAGATCAGAGTTTTTAAAGGAAAGTAGGTCTGGGTGTTGAGGGGGGAAATGGAAATTACCAGCCTTCCTTGAGGTTTGATAAAACCAAAGGTGGTGGTGCTGTATTGTCCCGATGTCTTGGCCGCAGACGTGACACGAGCGTCCTGTGCTGGGGAAGAGCTGCTCAAAGACTTTATATAGATCTTCTCTTCAGGATGAGCTGATGTATGGGACTGTCAGCTGAGCACAGTGCTGGGAATAAATGATTTAATAGCACAAATGGTTTCCAAAGGGAGCCGGGAGAGTATTGTCCCAAAGTAACCAACACTTCATGTTCCTTCGCAAGCACAAACGATAATTGAATTATCGCAGACATGTAGGAAGCAATTTGTAGCCATCCTGACACTAACGTTGGTCAGTTGATTGGTTAGTGAAGAATTTTTCACTATATATTTTCCTTTCTTTTGAGCTTGCTGAAGAATGCAGGATTAACACTCAGGATACTTTTAAATCCTAATCAGAAACAAAGCTGCTTACAAACTAGGTTCAAGCATCTTTAAATCATTATCATAGAGGGGCTAAGTTTGGGCTGCTTTAAGACAGGTTGCTATTTTATTCAGAGTAGTTTAGGGAAAAATAGGGGAGGGCTTCATAAAGCACTAAACATTACACACAGCTATTTGCCATCTCCTCCTCTTTTAAACACAAACTGTAACTCGCCTGCTCCCTACGCTGCAGTTTCTTTTCTTATAGCCAGCTTGTGAAAGCTGTGGGAATGGAAGTGATCCATTGTTCTAGCCTAGAATGAGAGTACCAAATGTAATGTAGTGTGATGTCCCCCCTATGTCTTCAGCCTGATTGTGGTGGCAACGTGCGTGTTTACAGATCCATCGGTGAGGTCTTGGTGCACGGTCACTGGAAAGTCTCCTTTGGAAAAATTGCTGTTCTGATGTAAGGCACTGGTTTGAAGCAGGGCTGTAACGCAGCGGGCTGGATCTAGGAAGATAATCAGTGTACTGCATGGTAGGGATATTGCCTGGATGCCATTCAGCCTTCTGTATCTCTCATTCCTTGTACACATCCCTGTTTGGCGTGTACCCCGCAGGTGAATTCACGCAAGGACACGAGACAATCCTCTTGGATGTTTTTGGGACATCCCTTCCTTGGGGCCAAGTCTCAGGTGCTCTCACTGCAGCTGGCAGGAGCTCGTGTTGCAGTTCTTGTGCGTAAGCCTTGCTCAACTGAGCAGTCTCCCTGGCCTCTGCGGGGCTCCCTGTGTGCCTAATTTAGGGCTGGAATTTGCCAGCGGGTCGGCACCCACCGGGATGCAGATAAATAAGACCTACTCAGTTTATAGGCCTGCTATTTTAGACCACCTCAAAGACTGCCCCTGACGGGCATTGCCAGAGGGAGCCCACAACACAGACCAGATCCAGATCTGCTGCATTGTCCCAGCTGTGCATTTAATAGGTAGAAGGGGCATTCGTGCTTCTAGTGACAGCCTACAAGGACTGAGAGACGAACACGTGTTTGTGGCTCCGCGTTTTCACGAGGCAGGATTGATAAATGAGAAGCAAAAGTCTCTCTGGGGCACAGGTGAAGGTGCACTGACACTGGTTTTACGGCTTACGGGTTGCAAGGACCCTGCCTGTCTCCCTTCCCTCGGGCAAGGCTGCAAAAGGAAGAGCTAAGGCAGCAAATCCTGCCCTTGTTTTGGCTTCCTTCACGTGCCTGCTAAGGCGTTGCTGTGTGAAAGTCCTGGCAGGGGCTGGGAAATGCTGTGTCTGTTGGAGCTGAACGAGTTCCTGTGTGTTTAGCAGTTGTGGTGTCTTTGTTTGCTCTTCCTTGCAAGGCGTGTGAATGGAGACCTTTGTACATCAGGACATGTGGTAGTGCCCAGGTACTCCTTGGATAGAAAGGAATATTTGTGCAGTGGCAACTGAGCCATGGAGATGGGAGAAGCAGGTGCCTTGTCTACATTTCATAGGAAAATGGAGTATGTTTTATTGAATAAATCTAAAAGGCTTTGTTAGCTAGGCCACCTTATTCCTGCAGGGAATCCGTAGGAAGGATTTATATTAAGTGTTCTCTGATGATAATGATGCTTTTAAAATAGAATTCAGAATATTATGCCACCTAAATCTTGATAGCCCGTTCCTTCAGCTCAGAAATACTAATGCAAGGTGTATCTTGTAGTCCATATTTCATGGCTGTTCAAATTTCTTTTCTTTTTGAGCTATATATTAATGTGGACTTAGAGGCTTTATCTCCACAGCTACACAGTCCCCCTCACAATCCTCTCCAGACATGCAATTTAGCAAAAAAAAAGCTTGCTTTGTTCCTCAGAATTACATGGTGTAATCAGGAGAATGAATAGAGATGCCAGAAAGATTTATGACTTGATTTTTTTTCAGAGATGGAGAGGACAACTAATACACAATATTGATTTCATAAGAAACTGGGGATCTTCACATCAGAGAAGCATTTTTTTTTCAACATCCACTTCAGAAATATCACCCTAAATGAAGTGGTTTTTTTGAGAAACTAAAGGAGGAATAGGAAAAATGGTCAAGATGGACTGCTTTTTTCTTTTCCAAATCATGAAGATATGCTTTGATAATCTAGAATATAGCAGGATTTGGCATTCATGGGAAGCCCTACCCAATGTTAATCCACCCTTCAGAAAATGTGCCATAACCTCACTGCCCCTGAGGCATCATTTCACTGGAAATGTTGCAAAAAAAGCTCTGCTAGATTTCACCAACTTTTTTTTTTTTTTAAAAATCACCTAAAAGTGCATAATTTATGGGCATTCATAAAACAAACCAGAACACAGCATTTCAGTTTCAAATCAAACTCTTAGCTGGTTTAGATTCTCACTTTCAAGAGCACAACTGAATACAATTCTGTCTTTTTAACTACCCTAAAAACAAATGCAACCACTTTGTGATCTCTTTTTTTTTTTTTTTCCTTTTTTAATGATATTTCTTGAGATCAGCTTTTGGTTCCAAAGGGGTGGTGAACTGCTCTGCTCCCACCCCTGAGATACTGAGCCTGAAGTCTAATTACGCTCTTTCCATCTTTCTTGGTTGTTCCCTGTTACATTGGTGACAAATTTAGCAAAAAACCTCCAGCTGTGCTGAGACTGTGGAAGGAGCTGAGGCTTGGGGTTAGAGCTTGAATAGCATGCAACCTCTTATTTCCTACCCTGTCTGGCTCCAAATGACAGCTATGCAAATTATATGCATACACTTTCTACTGTAGGTTGGTTTTATGGGGGCTTTCCCTGAAGTAGATGAACTCTGAACAAAGAATTTTAAGCTGATAGCTTTAATTAATGCAATTTATTATTTTTTTCCTTGCAAAGCCATGTTCTTCAATGTCACTTGTAATTCAGCACTAGTTAAATACTGTTGGTTTCCTAGGGAAGATGTGCTATTGTTTAAATCAGAAAAGTGAGTACAATAGTAATGCAATATCCTGTCTACCAAACGTGTGGGACGTGCAGATGACCAACTTGCAGTCAAGCTTCAAATGCAATTTAGTTTCCATTCTTCTTTGAATTCCTGGAAAGAAAGATCTGCACAAAGAATGGGGCTCTTAAAATCTCAGTCTGAAACCAGGTGTGATGAAAGTCAGCTACTGTAGCTCTATAGCTCTGGACCCCTGTGCCTTCAGAAATTAAAAGCCCCGTTCTTATTGATTTTTAAAAATTAATATATAATAATAGCAGAAGCAGATTTCCCTGTTAGAAGAGGGTTTCTTCCTAACAAAATCTTTCTTTTGATGCAACTCAGAGGACTTGCCTGTCCCTGTGGGATGCTGCCCAGAGCCATGGCCAGACCATCGGATCCTGGAGCATCTCTTGGCCTCCGGAGTCAAGTGAACCATGTGCTCCCTCCCTTAGCTGTGTGTGTCCTGAATATCCCTTATCCAGCCTCATATCCCAAATACGGGGCAACCAGCACCACAGAGTGAGCCAATACACCTCTGTCTCCCAGTCTAAGCACAACTGTAATAATTTTTGTGGTTTATACCTACTTTCTAAGAGTATAAATAGCTTCTATCAGCTCCTGGGTCTACAGGGCAGCACAGCAGAGTGCTAATGAGACCTGCTCCTTGCTACCAGTTCAGCTCTGTGTGGGCAAATGGGTGTTAAACTGAATTTTAATCTGCTGGCAATGAACATCTTACTATATAGCTGTGCCTAAGGGCTCAGCAGGCTTGTGCACCACACACAGCGTGTTCGGGTGGAAGCTGAGCTTGGGGGTGAGGATTTAGGAGAGCAAAGACAGTTCTCAGTTTCTGCTGATTGCCAGCAAAGCCATGCAGACTGAAGCTCTTTTTGTCCACCATCTACACGTAGATGTACTACTACTGTTCTTGCTGGGGTGAGCACTAGCTGGAGGATATTTCTGTTTGGATGGAGAAGTGGAGAGAAAAAGAAAGAAAAGAAGTGTCAGCCCCCAAAATGTGCTTCATAAAAACATGCACGTACCACGAACTGGTTGGTCCTGCCAGCTCTCCTTTGCCGTCCCAAAAATGTCAGTTTGAAAGGAAGATACAAGGGACACAAATCTTTCCTTTTGTTGCTTTTATCAGGCTTATTTTAATCTGCTTGCCTGAATTAGCCAGAGGTTCTGTTAGTCAGCAGCACACCACCACTTTCTGTGAGCAGAAAGGCCTCGGGGCTTTATGTCCTTTATCTGAAGAAAGGCACATTAGCCTGAGAGATGCAGGGAGTTTATTAGACACTGATACTTCATGGTTCTCTCCCAGCTCCATTAGTATCCAGTCACCAGCTCCTGTCTCTCCCCTTGTTCTACAATTTCACACGCTCCTGCCATTGTGTCTGCTGCATCTCTGATTCACAAAGCTTCTTCCTTCAACTTCACATCACTTTTGCAGAGTAACCTCTGGTAAGAAAATCTTTTAAACCTATTTAATCAGACTATGGCCAGTGCAAGTGTGGAGCAACTGATGTTTAAGGAGAAAGGAATAAAGAAAGTTTTAATATAAAGAGAAGCCATCAATGGTTCTTAAAAAGAAATTGCCAAAGATGTTGCACAAGCGACTTACTGCACACATCTGTGGTTTTTTTAATTGTCTTTTATGTTTTTCAACAACATTTTAATTAAAGCCTTTATTAGCAAGTGCCTCATTATAAAAGACTGACATTTTTTATTATTTTCTACTTCATAATTTTTACAAGTGACTTTCTACAATTATTTTGCTCTAAAAAGGTTATTCTGGGAGAAAGCAAGAAGGAAGTAACAGTGTTAAATCAGTCATGCAAAAGGTGTGATGTGAGGCATAGCTTGTTTTAATGAATTTTGTTCACTAAGTGAGTCTAATTTCTGGTCACAGCAATTTTGGTGTATTGATTTCCAGTCCCACACTTGCCTGGTAAACAAGATCTCCTCACAGGCCCTGGTTTGTGTCAGTAAGTCCTTTCTGCTCAAGCAAATCAAATATTTTAATCTCCAGGTCCTCTCCTTTTGTGCTCAACTGCACGCAAGCCTCGAAATGGAGAGGCTGCAGGGCAGGGCCTGAAGGGGCTCATGTCCCCAGTAATGCCCCTGAGCTGGTGCCAGCTGTTTTCCCTGCTTCCCCCCTGGCACCTGGGCACTGTCAGCCCTGCCTGGTGCCTGGCTGTAGCACAGGGGGGCAGGAGGAAGGCTGGCTGCAGCAGCACAATGCTCAGGGCAGGCCAAGCTGGCTCCTGGTTCCCAGGATGCTGCTCCGAGGATGTCTCTCCTCCTTCCAGCTTGCTCTGTGCTCACACCTAGGCTGCTGGGCTGATGAAGATCTAGTCTTTGTTTGTTCACAGTGCTCTGAAGACTTGATATAATTTTCAGGTATAGCAATCAAGCCATTGAGCAACTGGACCCAAAATCTTCCATTTAGATCTGATGGGGAAGCAAAATTCTGAATACAAACCGACTGCTGCTGCTTGGTTGCTTGTGGATTTAGATGGCTGTCTTTAGGTGCCTTTGCAGGTTGCATTTTGCTCTACATAAGCTATAAGAAAAACCTCCATACAACCTCAAAAAATAAGAATAAGCTCACGCTCCCCCCAGTTTAGCCCATCATTCACTACTCTTCACCATTCTTGTCCCAAGGACTGTCCTGTGTGTACTGAGCCAGTGCTGATGTCTCAGCTGTAAGTAACACCCAGTAAGGGAGCACTGCATATATTTAAAGTGTCTAAGGACCCAGCAGATATTGTGCCAAGATTGGTATATAACGTTTTTGGGCCTATCTGAGACCTCCTCCTTGGAGGATTTGTTCTTGAGTGTTGTATAACACCCTTCCTTCTGCACTGACCTCTGAGATAATGTGCATCAGGAACGTCATATTGTCAAGAGAGCCAGGCAGCAGCTTGGGAGTTGGTACAAGGGCACATGAATAATGGCATTCTTTCCAATCAGAAAATTGCTAAATTTAAGTCTGTTACTGAATCCAACAGAACACTGTGCAGCTTGGCACCTTATGCAGGGTGTGCACCTACATAAGATTATGTTCATAACAGGAATCGATAAGGCTCAAAGAAAAAGCCAGAAAAAAAATCTCCATGAGCATGTGGAAGAAAATACTAAATATTTAGCGATATTTTTAGCTGATCTCTTGATTTCAATGTTCTTTTTACTCTAAATATCCTTTCCTAAGAAAGCGAAATAGTAAGCTACAACCTGAAAAAAACCACAGGGATGGGAAAAATTCATAGAAGCTTGATGCTTGGAGCTTATTTTGCCTTCAGCTGAGGTGTTTCATGCAGGGCAAGCTGGGCTCTGTCCACCTGCCAGATCCATGGACCGTAACAGAAAGGGACAGACACAGTCCTTTATTTAAAACTAACCCCTGTGAGGCTGTCGGTGTCAGCACCAGAATGTGGAGCAATTGTGTGCAGCTGAACATAAAAGCCCTTAAAATGAGACCTCTCCTCCCACAGCTGCCACCAAAAGTACAGTGAACAAGAGAAACTGCTCTGCTGAGTGGGGATGGTTCCCTCTTCCAGCAGCTGTGAGTAAACGTGGCATCACTGGGTCTGTTGTAAGCAAGCCTGTCAGTACCTGTAAGGTGACTGTCTGTGCCTTAGAACACAGAAGTAATAACCTGCAAAATTAAGACAGTGCAAATTCTAACATTTCCCAGGAGTGTCTGGCTTTGCAGCTTTAGCAGTGCTGGTACAAGGCAGGGCTTTTTTTTTTTTTTCTTTTATGGTAATACATTTGATTCAGCATTTACAATCAGGAGGTTCTAAAAGTAATGATGCCAATTCGCTACCAGAAAGAAAAAAAAAAAAATGAAATGGGGCTTTCCTATCCAAGCAGCAGGAAGGTGAGCCAAAACTAATAATGGCAGTGGTGGTTTCTGACTTGTGTTTCTATGGTAAAAAACAGGAAGCTGTCTGACATTGATAAAACTGCTCTTGAAAAGTTGTCATCAAAGGTCTAAATTATTCATCTGAATGCATCGTTACTAAATGCATACTAAACAGGAGCCAGGCTCTTAAAAGACAGGCTAAAAAATACTGGGTTTGCATGTTTTGTCTTTGTTGATTTTTTCTACAGTGGAGAGAGGAAGAATAATGATGTGCTCACTTTTACGCTGCATTAACTAATTATAGACATTAAAGGCAAAAAACACCTATTATTTTATTTAAATCTTCCCCTGGTTGTTGTCATGGCTGACAAATCCAGTTCTTTTTAAACACAGTTTTGCAAACTGCTCTTTCCTCGTACGAGCACGCTCCTCAGCACAAAACCACCGCAAAAATAATGAGTAATGCAAATCCCTTACCTGTCTAGGCCATGTGTCCTTGCAACTTCAAAGGTCACCGAGTTGAGAGATCCTCCGTGGGCGCTGCTTTTATTGACTGTAAATGTAGTTTCCTCTCGCTCTCATCCGCAAGCCCCTCTCCATCAGGCTTCTCCCGTAGCGTCTGCAAAACACAATGCATCCAGCGTGAGCACATGCTGTGTTGCAAAGGTAGAATCACATGGAATCACCTGGATTTTCTTAAAAGAGGAGTCCAAGAAGACTCACTGTGTAAGAGCGCTGCGTGTGTGAATGTTTTCGCTCTCGTACTTCACACGCTGTGCCAATATTGGGGGGTGGGAGGTGACAAGTAATATGTTTTTCCCTCTCCCAACTGTTTTAGCTCTAAAGGGAAATCATGCAAAAAGCAGGCTAGCAGAAGTCATTCTTTGCACGAAGGGTATGGAATAAATAATATATTTAATTACAGCATCCAGAAAGGGCTTTTTATATGCTAAGATCAAAAGAGGATTTGACCTCAGTCTAAGGTGATGAAACATGAGCACAGAGCTCACGAAATGCCTGAGATCACCAATATGTGTCCATTTATATGTTCTTAGGACACCTGTGACCTGATTCCTGCATTGTATTCCCTCCCTGAGGTAGCAGGACAAGGTGGCTGAGAGCACCAGGGTCACTCAAGGCAGGGAGGGAGATGATCTCTCAGATTAAGGGATTAAAACCCATAAGAGAGAGGAGTGACATCAGCTATTTCCTAGTTCCCCTCTTCCTTTTCAAGTCCCAGTGATGAGTTTCTTTCTAAGGGCCAACAACACCCCGAGACCAGTTCAGACAAAACATCCAAGCTGACAGCTCAGGTAGCCCGGGGACTCAATTTTCCTTTTTGCAGTGTCAGTGTGACCTTTCACACCCATCACTTCGGGTAAGGAAGGGCCGAGATTCACCCCGTAACTGCAGCACCTGAGTGCTGGCAGCCTTCGGGACTAAAAGCAGAGAGCACGTACAGAAATCTTCAATAAATGCAAACAGGCTGCTCTTCTCTGATGGGAAAAAGAAATCTCTGAAGTATTACTGCGCCCAAGGTTCCTGAAAACCCTTCTTGAAACTATTTACTTGGGCAAGCATTTGGTTGCTTTAAGTGATGATGATACATCAAAGCCTAATTTTGTCAGTTCTTGATTTTTTAATACCTAAGGACTCAGGATGAATTAATACTGTAGTAGAGGAGTATGATTCTTCACTTCTATGTTTCATTACCTTAGCACAGCATTAAAAGGAATTATTTTCTGGTTTTGATTTTGGGTGTATTCCCTTGTTGCCACGTAAACGTGAGGCACAATTGCACCATTTAATGGCTAAGAAAAGAAAGGCAACACCAGGAAAGCTGGTTTCTCACCTGTGTCTGATTGCCTGGAGTTCTAAATTAATTATCCCTCTTAAGGGAAAATGGATGTTGAGTGGGGAATAAAGCACAGCTGTTGAAGGAAGGTATAAATAGGAAAAGGTTTTAGAGGGGGAAAAAAAGGGTGCACTTTGAGGTAAGGCAGCATTGTTCTTGGATTTGGACTATTGGGATGAATTCAGCAACAACTTAATGGACTTTCCAGGGCTTGGGGGAGATGCCATGGGACAGCCCTGGGATTTCAGAGAGCAATATCCCATATAAACATCTTTATGTGGCTAGACAGACCATTACTTTGATAATATTCTTGGACAACACTTCTGGCACTGTATTGCTCCTGTTTAATCTCAGTCAGCACCAACCACTTAAAAGTCTGTATAGTTTACCTGAACTAAATCAAACCAGGCTTTTTTCATTCTGGGAAAGTAGTTTTTGTTTCTCTCTCCATAGTCACAGCATCTTATCACCACTTGAAAAGAGAATGAAATGCTTGCCAAGTGATTAGCAGAGTTGAGCAACGCAGGATTCTTCAATTTATGGCTCCCCAGATATGATAAAAGGAGAGGGGAAGTCTCACAGAAAGAGAAAAACTTCTGTTTTGTTTTGCTTTGTTAGGCATGCAAAGTTTGGGAAAAAAAATCTTCTAAGGCTTAAAATTGTCTGATGATATTGTACCAGTGAGTTTCATGCTCCCTTCTGAAGCAAATAGAGTCTTCAAACCTGGAAAAGTTCACATTGTTTACATACAAGTGTGTCTCTTCTTCTCTGCCTCTTTAATGTTTGTTAATCTATTACCCACCTTAAAGAAAGCTTCCTGTTCCTCCTTGGAATCTGAGCAGAAAATCAATTAACTATAGTATTAATGAGGCCTGATTACAGGTTTTCCCCTGCCTGTGGTTGTCTTCACCTCCCTTTTCTGCCATTATTTAACAAGGCATACGAAAAATCTTATCTACTCCTTTCTTTCATCAAACACTGCTGATTGGAGCTCCTGCTTTTATGACTTCCCTGACAAACATAATTTTAGATTAGAGTGTTTGGAACAGGCCAGCTTAACGAGGAACTGCTGGGACAGAATTTCGTAGTAGCACTGTCAGTGCTTATTAATGGTGTTTATTCAGGGTTATTTGTGATGGAGGTAAATTCTACATTCAGGGGGTTCCTTCTTCCTTATTGGCATCCAAAACATCTTGTGGGATATGCGAAAAAGGACAAGGTTTTTCTCCTTAGTGTTTTATGAATCCAGCACTTAAAATCATCTCCTGGGGTCAGATTTCCAAGTCATTCCTTTACTCCATAAGGTGGTGGCTTTCAATGCCAGATTGTGGGAGGGAGCTGGCCAAGGCTGCAGTCTGTGCCTGGGATGAGGGTTGTGTGCCTGGGATGAGGGGTTTGTACCTGGATACAACCCTGCAGCTGCTCCATCTGCTTCAGGCTGTCATTGATCAGCTGAGTTACACTCCTGGCTCAGGAGGTGCAAATCTCACTGCTTGACCTCAGGTCTGGCATCTGGACAGGAAATTGTCTCCCACGTAGAAGATTGTATTGGGATGATTTGGGTTATCTATTCTAATATACAGCTCCCAGCCTGACTAATATGAATTATGCCCAGTTTATGCCTCTGGCAGTCTTTCTTCTGCTGAAGGCACAACAGAGTGCCAGCAGATCTATACAGGTTGATCAATAAAGGCTCCTGGCATGTGAACAGGCTCTGGAGAAAGAAAAGAGAGCATTTCTGCTCTAGGCAAAGCCTCCTCTTCCAAATTTTGTGCATGAACCCAGGTCTTTAACTGGAAGTTTGCTGAAGCCAGGAGTAACAGGAGGTGCGAGGACAGATTCGGGCCCAAAAATTTGGACTTTTGGAATGAATGAAGCATGAAGAGGAGCAGGGATGGGTGAGAAAGGGGGCAGAGGAATATGTACCCGTGTATGAGGATTTTGGGGAGGCAAGCCAAGCCAGCCTGCTCCTGGGTTGTGAGCTGAAAACCCATGGCACGGCCGAGGGCACCTGGAAAAGGCTGCTCAGAGGATTGGACAGGGGCATCTCACAAGGCTGTCACTGTTCAAGAACTGAAGCAAAGGGCAGGGAAACAGGGAAAATATCAGAGACCAGGGATGCTGGAGGAGGAGGAGGATGAAGGCTGATGCAGCAAGGCAGGGAATTGAGCTGGGAGAGCTCACCCTGGGCAGGAATTACAAGACATCCGTGCACTTCGAGAGAACAAATAAACACGATTGCCATCACCCATGAATACACTTTTTTCCTTCCTGCATGGTATGAAGACCTCTTGTAACTCTTTAATTTAAACCAGTGAAATTGGAGCAACATAAAATTCATTTCTCTGGGTCCTGTTCTGTAAGCATCAATTATAATGTCTAATCTACATGAAGTGCTGCTAAGTTTAGTAACCAGCTCTTTATTATGCAGCACCCAAAAGCATTCAAATATATTCACATTAAGATGTAAGATCATACAAACGTTAATTGTAGAAACATCCAAATGCTAACAGTTGTTTTTTTTTGCCTCCTAAGGCTATAAACAGCTATTTTTAAAGGATTGCTATGCTCCTCTAAAATACACACTTTCAAAGAGAAATTTCTCCACTGGACAGTGGGCACAAAGCAATGTACTGTCAGAAAGGAGAGAAAGCTTTATTGTCATAAATAACTAGATGTTATTGATGAGAATGACATTGGAAACCAAGGTTTGGTGCTTGCTGTGAAAGAATTTCACATGGTGGCAGAGGAAGGAGGGATGCATTGCTGTGAACGTGTAAATCATTTATGCTCTCAATTAAAAATTTACTCAACACCTCCAGTTTTTGCCTGAGATACAGCTGGGAAAAAAAACCTCTGAAAACTGCTGCCTCTCTTCCAAGGTCATGTATCTTGTAGTTTAAAGGATTATTTGATTTTGTTCTATATTTGACACTTTATTGGCCTCTCAATCGGTTTTGGAATAAAATTGTGTATTCTTTTGACTTCCTTTTCAGTTTTCTCTGCAGCCTAATGGTTTTCTTCCCCCTATAGCTGATTATTGTGTACCCTTTCCTCCAGTTTTACAAATTTTGCCACCTCTTATCTTTTACTGTATCTTCTCTTTCTCTCTTGTCATTATTTCTTCCTCTGTGTCCATTCATTCCTCTGCTTGTGCTGATTTCTTTTCCCCAAAAGTAATCTTTGCTGTCATAGCTCACTTGTTAGTTTTTCTCTTCCTTCACTTTAATTCATGTTCAATTCTCCTGACTCTATTTTCTTGTTTAGGGGCCTCAAAAGGACGACTGAAACAAATCATAACAACAAAAAAAACCACCATCCAGAAAATGAAAGGAATGATATGGTACATAAACTCATCTCAGCAAGGATAAATAATAACAATAATAATAAAAAGGTGTGAATATGGAAGAGATAATCTAATCACTTAAAGCAGTTTTGATTTTGTATGAAAGCAGAGCTGGCCCATATTGTAGTACATAATTTCATAAGGTACAGTGCACCTGGGCCAGGATCATGGCACATTGCAAAGGATGTTTTCAGAAGGCATTTTGGATCACTGTCTCTTTTTCTTTTGCTGATTTGACCTTTCAGTAGGTCATGGCTGGTGAGGCTGCTTCTGTCTCTTTTTTTGTACACTAAGTTTATAACCCTACCCCTCTCTCACAGCTCGGAGGCAAGAGAAAAATGACATTACAAGGAACTAAAATGCAAAGAGCATCAGGAAGTAAAGGGTTTGAACAGTATGGACCATATCTTGGCATAACCAAAAACCTCATTCATCATTCAGGAATCATTTACTTTTCATAGAGGTGAGTTATCCCCGCTTGAGTTGTGCCTTCATCTATTGGTTAAAACTCATGTTATAACCTAAAAACTTCAAAATTAAATAAATAACTAAATTAGCCTTACAGTACTGGAATAGCTGAATCGCAAACAAACAAATGAGCAAAAAAAGACTCCAAAGCTTTCCAGATGGCTGGTTCCCACTGATGTACTTTTTTTTTCTCTGGAGCTTCAAAACATGTTTAAATTATGAAATTTGGTGTGATTACAAGAACTTGGCAAGCACTCGTTGAGGTTTTAGTCTGAGGAGTGATACTACAGAGCTGGAGAAGAGAAGATGAGCAGTTTTGGAGTTGTGTGCACAGCCTGGTCAGTGTGGCTTGTGGAGCTCAGCTCTCTGGCCCCCAGGGTCTGACTTTTTCACGTGCTGCCCTCCTGCTGTTTCCTTGAGCCAAATCCATCCTCAGCAGAGCCGAGGTGAAACCGGTGGAATTGCATCAGTCATTTTCTTGGCTTCATTCGCTCAGAACTGCTTGCTTGGCGTGCCCTGTGCTGAGTCCCCAGCTCCTGCTGAGCCCAGGTGAGTCGGTACCTGCCTCTGCTCCTCACAGCTGGTGAGCGCCTGCAAATCCCTTCGTGCTGCTGGGGCTGACCCACAGCTCCACGGGGAGAGCCCCTGCCTTTGCTGGGAGAGCAGAACACGGGGAAAGGCTTGTGGGAGGCAGCAGTGTAGCACCAGATGATGGAAAGGAAAGTGAGGGGGAGTGGAGGATGACAGAAAAAGAAAGACAGAAACAATATATTTACTATCTGTTTTGATGATATGTTTGATCTGTTCTGAGGCTGGCTATGGTGAATTTTAACGAGTGTATCCCACCCTCCAGCCTGGGGTCGGGCTGGAGAGCAGGATCAGGTCTAGAGCTCCAAGCCCAGGGGGAACACACCCTGCTGGGGCAATGGTGGGGACGGGGACTGGTGCCTCTCCCAGCAATTTGTACTTGGGACAAGTGGGAGCCTCTCTTTGCATGTCAGGTGCTCCTGGCTGCAATCACAAAGCCCCTCTCCAGCTCCTCCAAGCCCATCCACTCCATGCCAGCTCCTTAGGGCCCAGTCACACAGCCTGAGGAGAAATCCAGCACCTCTCTACTGCATGCCTGAACAAGGCTGCTAGAAAGGATACCACAGTGTTTTCCTGATGCAGCTTGTGGTCCAAGGAAGGAAGTTCTTTACCGGCCTGATACTGGAAACTGCTCCTCTCTTTATGGCAAGGGCAGATTGGTCACTGATACCTCAAGATCTGGTTGTGGGCAGTATTAGCATAGAGAAGGGACAGAGCGAAAAAAACCCGAGCCAAACAAACAAAGAAAACTCCAAAGGTGGCTTTTTAGTAAAAAAAAGTTAGCCTTGGAGTCAGCAAGAATATTTCATTACAGCATTGTTGTGTATGGTGTGTCGCTGCAGTCATCCCCTGCTCAGCACCAGACAATAGACAATCTGAATAGACTCTGAATAGACTCTGAATTATTCAGCTGTAGTTTAATTATTGAAGAAGAGGATGTGGCAACGGCTCATGTCCAAAGGAGGGAGGAGGAGGCTAACTGCAGTTCCCCTGTGCTAACCTGGTGCACCTTGTGTGATCCTCACCTCACGGGTCCCCAGGGACTGCTTTGGCAGGGCACTGACATTGCATCGGTGCTGTCTGAGTAAGTGCATGCCCTGCAGCAAGCAGGTACATAAGCATTCGAGTGACCAAGCTGCTCTGTACCTATCAAAGTGTGTTTTGCTGTCTGCTCCTCGAACTCCTTGCCAAAAGACCGTTCCTTTGGGGCTCAACCAGCTGCTCTCTCATGCATTTGTGGACTCCTGCCATGTGTCACTGTCAGTATATGAATTAAAAACAAATGCTGGAAGTACAGGGAAGAGATAAATAACAGCATAGCAGGAGGAGATGTGCTTAAGCCCACGCAGTGGACTTGGTGTGACTCCTTTCTAATAACTGACTGTCCGTCAAGCGGTGTAATAACCTGCAGATGGCTCAGCAGTGGGCGGCATTAATATCCTTGGGCCCCTCTGGCACACAGGTGCCCTGCCCTGCCCTGTCCTGTCCTTCCACCCTCTCCTTTCTCCAGCAGACAGCCTTGCCCCTTGTTGCTGTCAGGAGAGCACCCAACACGCAGGGCTCGCCTCCTGCCCTGCGTGGGGAGCAAAGGCAGGAGAGCCCACCCCGCTTTTGCAGTGGTGCCAGAGCAGAAGCACGGCAAGTGGCAGAAGGATTGAAATATCCTGGCTGTTCAGACAGCGTGCTGACGCCCAGCATCACTTCTGACTACACAGAGTGCCATTTTCAAAGGCCATCCCTGATGCTAAAGCAGTATGGAAAGCCTCTGGATGCTGCACTTAAACTTGCAGCGTACAAAGACAGATTCAGGTGACATTTTAATGCCTTCTGCTCCTTAGTACGATCGATGATATCATCCAACAACTCAGAAAAGTTTTAAGAGGAAACAACCTGAGCCCTGGAAAAGGAAGAAGTGGAACGTGTCTATAGGAGGGGAAACATGCAGAGTACTGTCATCGGTTAAGTTAGTTTTCCTGGAAGATCTAATGGAAAATACAGAGAAGCAGATACAGAAAATGTGTGCAGACATCTGGAAGGGATGTCCCACTGCAAGCGCTGTGTCATACAATTCACAATAAAAACAAACCCCACAAGCTGAGGAGTCCCTAGACTTCACTGGGTGGGCTAGTGCAAAAACTTGCTGATAATGTTAGAGAGCAACTTTGGATGTCCCACTGAAATTCACTGATGGTGAATTTACCTCCATCATTATAAACAAATCACAGGCACTTAGATACTAAGGAAATGGGTTTTGAAAAGCATCTGATGGGACTGAAAACAAAGGACTGTCAAGTACAGAGCCAAAAGTCACACAGGAAGGTTTGTGGGTTGGACTGCTTTTGTCTTCTGCAACTTCTTTAAAGTATTTCTTTAGACAGAAAAATCCTGAACTGAAAAATTCTTGAATTTTGCATTAATATTTAAAGCAGAGTACTTCGGAGTGAGCACAGATTTGTTACAGTTTATTAATAAGTTTTCCTTTATGATTTTCAAAGAGCATTTTTAATGCAACCTGCTTGTCTTTCTATACCCCATTTACCACACTGCGTGCTGTTGTTTCAGCCTGGCTGTGCCGATAACTCTCACGATTTCCTTGCAGGCAATGCCAACCCCCTTCAGCTCTCCTGAACACTTAGGCAGAAGTCAACTTGATTTGCACCCCTGCAGACACTCAGCTGAGGAGCAGAAGCAGGTTTGAGAGCTCAGCAGGCAGGCTGAGTCTCATTGGCCATGTAAATACGTGGAGGGTGAAGCTGGAGGTGAAATGCACTCCCTCATACCTGGGGCACTGGGGCTTTGTTCTTCTGCAGACAGGAATGAGGAACGAGCTCTCAAAAGTGAGAAAGGAGCCCCAGGGCTCCCTCCTTGGCCTGCTGAACCTGGCAAAGCCTGGCAGCAACAAATCTTGTTGAGGTCACGGCGGATGGGGACAGGGATGCTGATGAAGGACAGAGCCTCTCGTCTTGCACACATAAACCCCGACTGGCTCCTCGTCTGAAAGGCTGGATAGTACCCTGCTGCTTTTGATACTGATGCCATTTCTCTGGAAGGCACAGATACCTTACTGGTACCTTAAAAGAGACAAAAAGTATTGTTCAACGCTAAATTTAATTTCTTGCCATTAAATCCGGCAAAGAAACTCAACCCTTTCTTTCCCCTAACATCCAAACGGAAAAACACAACCTCATTAGCAGCATTACCCTGAAAGCTCTGTTTTCCTCCCTGCTGCATTATGCAGCTTCTGGAGGAACTCTTCTCAAGCCCTGTGTTTCTGTAGTGCTGCATTCAGAAGACCTGGAGCACAAGCCTGAAGATAAATATATCCCAGCACAATGAAGAGCCTAATTAGCATCCTGAACAGATCCACTATGGCACTCTTGATTAGTAATATTCACTCCTTTTAATAAGAAAGATCTCAAAAATAATAATTGCAATGTCTGTCATTAATATTATATTGTGGGCAGAGGAAAAACATTCCCTTTGTTCCCACTCACTCCTATTATATCAATCTTTGCATGTGTAGCTCCCTGAAAAGCCTAAGAGGAAGCTAACAGTCTTTTTGAAAAACTATCACAGATAATTTTATTTTATTATAAATCAAAGATCTGATACTGGAGGAAATTTTGCTTCTTCAGAGAGCCAGCCTTCAGTAAAGTGACCTCAGCTTTTTCTAAATCAAAGCATCTGATGAGATATGGGTGCACAAAACAAAGGGATCAAGCTGATACAAAAGATTGGGGCCATGAAGGTCTGGAATAGGATGGTATTTACAGGTGTGGAAAGTTAAAAATCTTGAGCAAAAAGCCTACAAAAAAAAAAAAATCAGTCTCAAGACTAAAATCTCCTTCATTTTGCTGTGTCCTGCCTAACCAAAATATTTGCGTAGCTGAACATTTTGCAAGGGAGGGCTGGTAGAGATATCTACAGTAAAAACTGCCAAGACTTCCAGTATTTTGCCAAAATTTGAACTACCAGACTAAAATATTCCAAGCTTGCTGTCTGCCTCAAGCTGCAACAAAATGGCCCAGCAATTTCCACAAAAACAATTTGGGAAAAAAACCCCAAAACAACTATTTTTAATCGAAATTATTCACCCCAGCTCTTTTTTTTTTTTAATTTTGGAAGCAGACCTGAAATTAAGCACCTGTCTCCTTCAGCCTGCAAGCTGCCCCTCGAGTTTGATGACCCCTTTTTTTTTTTTTGCATTGCAGCTGCTCGGACCTGGCTGCAGTGGGAGACCTGGAAAATCCCAGCAGCTCGAAGAGGCTGCTTTGCTATCGACCCTGCGGATGGAGTGTTTTCCCCATCGATAGCACCATTAGTGGCAGACGATGACACAGCCAGCAGAGCCTTGTGGCAGCAGGGGCAGCAGCCAAGCTCTCCCCGGGGACAGCGTGGATGTAAATCCGTGTAGCTACATGCACTGGAGCTGCTGTGGCCGGGTTAATGAACCACACTTTGGATGGTAATTAGTTATGCACGTGAAACTTTGAGCTTAGTGTTCAGCGTCGACAGGTTTAAGTAGAACCGTTCATGTTGAGAAATAAAATAATCAAGGGCCTGAGCAAGAGTCATTGATGGCATAAATCAGTGAGAAGCACACGCAGGTTAGATCAACACAGGATCTGTCAGAGATCGCCTGTGAGCTAATCACAGTTTCAGCATTCTCACTGATTTTTGCAGGTGCAGACTCCAATACCTGCCACGTTTCTATTGCCTGCTTTCGATCGTTGCGCGTGCTGATGGCCAAGGAAAATTTTGCCTTAGATGGCCTGAAAATAAACCGCTGAGAATAATTTCCTTTGGGTGGGTGTTCTAAGACCTAACGGGATTACAAAATGTCCCGCACTGTTGTATCAGAGAAGGAATAACAATGGAAGACTATATTACTTGACCAACATTTCAGTGTCTTTTTAAAAATATTTTTCACTCTGAATATAGGCTGCAGCTTGAGTGGGTTCCTGTGGAGGCAGCTCTAGTTTTTTGCTAACTATAATCAGGTGAGGTGGCACTCTACCTTTATGAGGCAACCCTTTAAATGCACCAGGTTTCAGGTGGTTACTCCAGAGGTTATGACAGCTCTGCTGTGTTTCCTGGGACATACTGTTTTCACCTGATATGAATTGTTGGCACAGTTCATCTTTCCGTAAATCTTTCTGCTAGGTCGTGAGGGTGAAAGCTTTAGCATTTGCCTATATTTTATATATATACTGCTCCTAAAGCTATAACTACCAAATGTTGTCCTGCTGGAAGAAAATGAAACAGGACAGCTGTATGTTGTCCACAGCAAGGCAGCAAGTCAACCTAAGAACTAGCTGGAAAATCAGAGGTTCTCGGATTGGCTCCTTCCTTCTCCCTAACAAGCCAAGTCACACTGACTGCTGAAGTCAGGAGGGAATCGGTGGAGAAACAAAGATGGAACTGTTGTCATCAGTCGTGCTGTGTTTAGAAGTCCAAGTGTGTAAACAGAGTTGTACCACAACAAAATTCACAGAAGTGGGAATTCATCTTGATACGGAGGCCTGACCCAGCCATCTGCAGCCGCGTGGGGAGTTTCAGACCCTTCGTGTGGCCTCACTTTCCGTGACTTTAAAGGCCTTTTAGTGTGAAGAGCCGTGGCTGTTCAAACTGACATTGTCAGTACCTCTGTTTCCTCACAGACCCAGGGTCCTGACACGGGCTCCTTTGATGAGTGCCCTTCTTTCAGTGAACAAGCCAGGTCAGGGAGTGACAGCGGAAGGGGAAGGACTGCTTGGGAAAGAACAAAGAGCAGCTTTTTTTTCTAAAGGAACTCTGCTTCCACTAATTCTGAGATGCCACTACTTGACTGCATTTCATGCAGCTACACAAACATATCAGGTACCAACATTTTGCTGAAATTGTTTTAAGAACAGCAATAATGAAGATAATAGGCCTAGTTTTACCCTAGAATAAAATCTCCTAGCACAGGCAGGCAGCCATGACCTACAGTCATGTAGGTACCATTTTTGGGGAAAAGGAGATAAGAAATCATGGGAAAAGCCGGATAGAGTAATGGACCAGAATTACAATGGCAGTGCTTAGAGACTCTGCCAGCTCTAGAGATCTGAAGAGAAACCACACAGGGATTCCTAAGGAGAATCCAATGCTGTTTTCTAGCAAGTTTTATGCCTCACTGGAATTAAAATACTTTTTCGTTACTACTTATATAATAATTTACTTAATTTGCATACAGCCCAATGGCAAAAAAAAAACCAAAAAAAAAAAAACAAAACCCCACAAAAAAAACCCAACACAAAATCAAAGGAAAAAAAAGCTATGAAAAGGACATGGAGCACTTCATTTGTGTACCCACAAATGCATCCATCTCCCATTCATTTAGAAACAAACCCTTTGGAACCACAAACAACAGAACCCTCTTCGCTGACCCCCTTCCACCTGACACTCAAGCTGATACCCTCCATCTTTAATGGCTATAATTGCTGCTCCCTTATCCTGTTAACTAGATCCCTTTAGCCCTGCCAGCAATACTGGCCTTCTTCCAGCTCACGTGCTTCTCATCCAGGTCCCTTTGTTATTTCCTTCCTGCACCTCCTTTGGCGTGGTACGCCCTGCCCCAGCCCTCACTGCAGCCTTGCTGCCCTTGGTGGATTTTGAAATCCTTTCCTCTGCCACCGCGCCCATGAGGAATTTCTAAGTGAGGATACTTAACCAAAGGCAAACATCTGCTTGACACAGTACTTGCCTGGGCTACAGGAACCCTCAGACCGCAGGTCTGCTCTGCTGGCAGGCTGTCCCTGGAGCTGCATGTCATCCTTGCTGTTGTTCTCCGACCCTCCCGCCTTTTGCTTATTTCTTTGATAGTAGCATGGTAGAAGCTCTTGAAGGCAGAATTGTTTTCTTTAGTCACATCTTAGTACTGGTGTTGTGACGGGGGCTCTCATCCCAAGCTTGGGTTTGTGCAGTTTATGTTATAGGACAACACAACCTGAGAACTTGGCCACTGCCTTACTGGCTCGAGTGGTTCGTGGCAACGCAACGCCCTTTTTGTGACTTGCAAAGCTATTTCAGATTTTTCCTCCACTGTTTCCTCAACTCATCCTGGGTAACTTCTAATCGGCAGTTTGCTGCCTCTCCCGACACCAGCTCTCGGGGCCGGGGTCCCTTCGGAGCGGCCCCTCACGGTCCGAACTCCACAGCTCGCTATAACAAAGTCCAAGAGGGCGGGCTGCAGGTGAGCAGGGATGGGGAACCTGCTTCGCCCGCAGAGCTCAGCAATCTGTTCGGTTTTGTGGGCGTTTCACCTTCTGTTTCTTGACGCGGGCGGGGGGAAACGTTTCTCGTGAAATGATGAGGAGACGGGGAAAGCCGAGAGCGGGCACATGGTGACAGGAACGGGGGAGCACAGGGAGGGCACAAGGGCAGTCCCTGGCAGTGGTTTGTAGGCAGGCAGGAGCTGTGAAAGGGCTGGCCGGGGGAGCTCGGGAGAGGGAATCCCGCGCTCCACAGCGCCTGTGCGCCGAGCTCCTCCAAGGCTCGCTCCAAACAAACCTCAAGGCGTCCAACTGTAATTCTGAGAGGAAAACTGCGAGACTTTGGGAACCTTCCAGCGGCCTCCGCAGCATCCCCTCTCTCTCCCCTCGGCAGCGTGGAAAGCAGCAGGCCTGCCGGGAGCCCGGGAGGGGGAAGGGGGGGTTTCCCCCTTCGCCCTTTTCCAAGGCGTGTAGTAAACAGAGGCGCGGCGGCGCGGGCATCCTCCGGGGGCACCTGAGGTGCGGTACCTGAGGGCGCCGGGCAGCGCCGCGGAGCCTCCGC
>VWZN01021048.1:0-112219 GCA_013396955.1 Regulus satrapa | reverse complement strand
TTTAATTTCTCGAAATGAATTACAAATATTCTTTTATGCTGGCATCTAGTAGAAACCCAGGGCTTTAATGCGCTTGTGAGGTATTTAATGCGTGTTTGTTAGGCAATGCTTTCCCAAAGGGGGATGATTTTAGAAAGTTGTAGAATAGTCATTATCTCAGGGGGAGTTTATATAATGTTAAAGTGTCCGTGTGGATGCATCTGTGCAAAAGGTGGGTGGTAGGGGCTGCACAGAGTCCAAGTCTTACACGGTGTAAATCCTCAGTAAAGTGTGCTTCATCCTCTATTAATCCGTGAATAATATTCACATTTCTCAAACTTTGCTTGCTGTCGCGCCGCAGAATTTTCAGTTTAATAATTGGAGTTAACGAGGGTCCTCGGGAAAGCGCCACATTTCAGATCTTCAGAGGTTCCTTCATAACAGAGGCAGTTCCTAAATATAAGTTGAGGACAGATTTCTTCCTCCCTGCAACTGGTAACTTCGTGAAGTAATTAATAATAAATTACAGAGCTCTATGAGAATTCTCTTCCACAACCATTAATACCAGTGTGCCTTCACGTGTCAGTTTTGATTCCTCTCTTGATGGTATTGCTAAAAACCAGGTATTGATAGGAAAGTCAAACCCCTGGTGGAAACAGAACTGCGTGGCTGTCAAAATAAAATGTGAGGATCTGATTTGATTGCTGGCTGTGGAGATGCACTTGGTAGAGTAACAATGCCTTTTATTTTAAAGACATGCACCCACGCAGAGGAGCTTTGTTCTGAAATAGTGTTTTCTGTCAGGAATTTGTGCATAACCTACGCTCTCTGCTTTTTTCTTAGAGTGCAGGGAAGATCTTGAAGGGGAAGAGAGAAAGACCAAAAGGGGCAGGAAAGAGAAGTCATTTGAATTTCCCTTACTGACAGAGGAAATACTTCTTTGTTATGTTTCACACAAAATATTGTGTTGTTTTCACCTTTTCAAAAACAGTGGCGTGTTGTTTTGGCTTGATATCCACTGCAGGCTTCAGGCTTTCGTTCCAGTAATATCTGGCTGTGATGGTGAACTTGGGGCTGTGCTGGAAGTCTGTCAAGTATTTGTTACAGCTGTGGAGGAACTGATGGCTTCATTTTCACCAGGCTTAGGTATAACTGTGTTTAAAACATGTAGGGATGTAGGTTTCGTGCTGACTGAAATGACTTATTTTGTATTTCTGCTTCATTTTTTTATCTTGTCATTTCTGTGGGCTTTTGGAATCGTTCGGGGGTTTGCTTTCCTCGGTGGTTTCAACAGCTCAATTGCTATTCCTTCCTCTCCGTAATTTGCCAGACGCTGAAGTCTGAAAGTGCTGTTTTAATATTTTCCTTAAAATTGAATTAATCCCTTTTCTAGAGGAAAACGGAGGGAGAGACAGAGGAGTACTTAGGAGAATTTTAGAAATGAGAACCAAAACCTAATGCAGGCATCTTACCTAAGAGAGACTGCTATGAAAATTGTACCTCGTTGATTTCGGAGAAGGCTGCTTTCCTCTGTAGTTTCAATCATCTGTCCCATTAGATTTTGGGAAGTGTTGTAAATTGGTTTAGAAGTGAAATTTTCCAAGCCATAAAGTCTCTTGGTTGGTTGTTAGTGGAAATCATTACGAAGGGTTGCATAAGCATTATTTGTAGGATGGCTAATCAGCAGCCTGGGCTTAGTTCCATTCTCTAATAAATAGATGCATTGTGCTGCTTCGAATATTGCAAAATTGATGGCTTGAGTACGTTTACTAATTTTGCAAGATATGTAATGCATCTGGTTTGGGGAAGGCTCTTTGATGTCTGCAGGAGTTGCACACGGCGAAGGTGTTTATGATCCAGCCTGTTAACTCTTCAAAAGTTTTTTGGTTATACTATATAGGACATCTTATTCTTATGAAAGATTCATGCATAGCACCACACCACATCAAAATTACCTCTGTGCACACATCAAAGGCTCAGATAAATTTTGTTCGGCAGGACTTTCTGGGAGCAGGTTTTGCGGTCCTCTCGCTTCTGCAGAAAAAATAAAGTGATTTTTGGGCTTCATATTCCAAAGAGCTGAGCTGTAGGGGGTTAGGATATATGGAATATCAATGGTGTAAGTGCCAAAGGTACTGGGCTTTGGCATTAGCCATCCTGCTTTGAACACTAAGTTAGGAAAATCTATCTTGTTGCTCCTCACCCATCTTCTCATGGTGGAAGTGCTTTCTGGAAGTTTAGAAAACATGGCTAAAGAGGCTTGTGAAACTGAGGAAGAAGATTCCCAGCCATCCTGGAGCGAAGTGATCAGGCTCAGTAGTAAGTTCCTTGTTCCAGAAAGACGTGCTGGGGTATCTGAGAGCCTGGGACGGGGTGCCACAAGATGGGGACGAGCAGCAGAACAAGCCCTTCGGCCGCCGTCCTGGCGGCGCCGGGGCTCAGGGCAGGCCGCTCCCCAGCGGCTTCTGCGAGCCTCACAAATCCATGGTGCTGCTCAGCTGTGGCTTAGGGATTCCTCTCCGGCAGATTCCTGGGTGATGGGCTGCTGATGCCTTCCCCAGAGGCATCTTGGAGGAAAATCGATGCTTGCATCTTCTCCTTGTGAAGACCAACATCAGCTTCTGCCAGGTAGTGAAGTGCTGTGGCTTCTTCTGTCAGCTTCCCTTACAAGTCATTCTACGTAGCAGCCGCTGAAAGAAGTACCTGTTGAAGTTCTACCTGTGCAACAGCAAAAGAATCTGGATTTTTCTTGGAGGAGAATGAGACAAAACCTTCATCTTCCTCACCTCTGAAGAGCCTCCTAGCCCAACCTGAAGTCCTAGCGTCCTGTTTCCCTTGTTACAAGTTTTCACAAACACCATTTATCCAATTATAATGTTTCATTTCACCCTCAGAGTTCGGAGAAGCTCCAGTTGCTGCGGGAGAGAGCCTGTTCTGGGGGAGCGGCCCCTCAAAGGTTGCCTTCATGTCCCTGCTGGTGAAAAGGAAGCAGACAGTACAAGTACCCAGCTCTTACAGCCACAGCGTAGGTTTCTGTGGCAGATGGGGCTGCTGCTTGGATCTCCTTGTGCTTTCCTGGATTTTTTCATTGCCATTCGGTGTTGTTAAGCTCAGCTGTGATCCTGTCCCTCCTGTGGTCATGGGACAGACAGACCATGGGTGCAGCACGGAGCATCCCTTGGCCTCCCCTGTTTCATGACCGCCTTGCAGGTGAATCCATAACCTGACTTTCTGCAATTGCTCCGTGCTGCCTGATAAAGAAAATCTACTCTATAACCCATGAGTGCTCCCAATTCCTCACAGTGGGTCTCTCACCTTTCTTTTTGCAGTAGCCAGGGATGAAAGTGCCGGTAAGAAGTTGGTTGGCAGCTGTCTCACATCCAAAATTAGGGCCTTGCTTTCCATTTTATATGGGAGGTATCACCGTGGGGCCCTGTCCCTGAAGAGCTGCGAGCCCTTGCTTGATCTTTCCTCAGAATCAGAGCCCGCTCTTTCCCCAGTAACAATACCTGGGAGCTTTAGGCGGCCTGTTTGGAATGTGCTCCATTGTAAGCTCTGTTTGAGGAGTGGCTGAAACTGGTGCTGCTGAAGTAAGGACGTGCCTTTGCCCTCTCGATTCTGCAGAGAACTGGTTCTGTTCAGTTGACTTTGGGGCTCTCAAATTGCAACTTCCTTTGGGAGCCACCTGGAAGACCTTGAGCAGATGTTTAACGTTACAGAAGCTGCTTTTCAAAGGGACTGCTCAAATGAAATCCTCCACGCTGTTCCTTCTCAGATGTTGAACCTGTAGACTATGTTCTTGAAAAGTCTTAGACTATTTAATTGAAACTTATTAATCTAGTCTTGGTGTTTGCATTCTGATGTTTTTATGGGCAACGCCATCTGACATTATGGAGATAAAAAATGTACAGGTGTCATCGAGCTATCAAATAGTTACACAAAAGTAATTCATGTCCACGGTTGATGGAGCAATATGCCAGCCAAGAGGGAATATCTGTTCAGCTTTAGAAATGTTTGGCTGCACTGTTGGTAAGGAGGAGGCTCTTTATTCTTGAAGTTACACATAAATTTCCCTTTCTAGCAATTTCTTCATCCAGCCTGAGCACACGCACTCCTGCAGACTAGAAGTGATCAGCCAGGAGGTCAGTGACTAATAAAGGGGGCAAGAGGGAACATGGACTCAAAAGGGTAATAAGGAGCATCTCTTGGATTCCAGTGATCTAGAGTGCCCATGATCCTGTGAGCACTGGTGATGTGGAAAATAACAAGTAATGAGGGAGTTCTCTGAGATGTAGGCTGTGGTCTTGAGCGAGATAGGTCGGGTGAAAGAAACTTCTCATACCAAAGGGACATTTTTCTCCTCCTCGATCTTGCAGACCATCCCAAAACTCTACGGGTTTTTCTGTTCCTATTTTTGTACTCCTTGAACACATGAGTTTCCCATGCCTAAAATTGCCACGTCACTGGCGTTTGCCTGTTGGTTTTCTTTTCTGGGGATGTCCACTGCTGCTGCACGTGCTGCACTTGTTGCACGTACGAATGTTCTGTGCTCTCAGCCGAGGCTGCCTGCTGGATCCAGGGTGCTCGACTCCATCTCTGCCATCAGACTGCTGAAAGGAAACGGAGGCAAGGAAGGAACGGAGAGCCTGTTTGTTCTGAAACACACCAATTAGGATAATTCCTACAGAATTCTTCTGGGTGAAGTGTGAATTGAAATGGAATATGAACGCCTTATTTGGGAACAGGACATAGAGCCATGGAGTGGTTTCTTTGGCAAGGCTAACCCGATCTGTTGAACCCAGCAGAACCGGTATAATTTTTACTTTGAAGGACTGTGATCATGGAAAGAAAAGCATTTCTGAAGAAGGCGGGGAGAGAGGCTGATGAATTCTCCGTAGGTTTGTTGGCAGAGATGAGAAGGAAGCACGGCTCTGTTCAAGGAGAGGTTGGGTAGCAATGGTGTGGTGACTGCAAGGCGGGCAGAGGCTGTTGGGTGATTTGATTTGACTATTTGTGTTTCAGATATCGTTCTTGAGGATTAGTGCAGATTAATTGGGTGCTCTGGTGGATTTGGAGAGCTGTACTGCATGTCTGACATCAGCAAAGAATAGACGGAGTAATTATTGCTTTCTGGTCTTTCAGCCCGTGTTATTTGTGTTTCCCTAGCAAAATACGCTCAGGAATAGTTGTCACACATGAAACGACGAGGGGAGGTGGAATGTGGTTGCAGGTATATCAGAGCAGATTGCAAATGAGGTGCTGCAGTCTGGCACGGGAGCTGTGAGTCGCGGGTAACGGGGATACTTTGGCACCCCTGCCCGGCTTGTCGTTCTCACCCTGGAAATCTCCTGTATCCGTGGATGCCGCAGGTGCGGCGGAGCTCTCGGAAATCCCCCTCGGCCCTCACATGATGCCCTTATCCGCTTTGATTGGAGAATCCCCGGCCTGGAGGAGAAGGTGGGGGCTTGGGGAGGGGGCGGGGAGCGATGTGACCTGCGGGAACAGCAGAGGGCTCAAATAGGGCAGGCGGGAGGAGCTCGGCTGCGGGGGTACCACATCCCCCAGGCACAGCAGCTGCGGCTCGGGCATCCTGGCGGCCTCCCCTGCTCGCTGTGGGGCTGGCGGGAGCAGCCCCCGCTGTGCCAGCTGCGTTTGCCGTGGGGAAGGTCCTGGAATCTCTGCTGCGACTGAACTGACACAGGGATTCCTTTCCTTTTCCCCCAAGCCCTTCAGATCTGGCAGTGTGTAGCGGAGTCTGGCCGTTCTTTTTGCTGATGCTCTCGGTTTTGGCTAGGAAATACAGAGTAGCTTTTTGATGACCTGTGACTGTACCAGGTGGCCAGGAGGAGAAATAACTTCTGAGAAGACCTTGGCCCAGGTGAGGACAAGCTGGACAAAGTTGTTTTATTTTTATTTTTTTTTTAGTTGTACAGGTTGCTGCTTTTCTGCATTTGCACGTCACTGGTATCATTTTACTTTTCTCAAGCAGAGTCCTGTCTACTTGGATGCGTCCTAAAGTATTGTGTATTTTTGGCTCTGCAAGCTCTTAACATTTTGGGTTTTATTCCTTACAAACTGAGAAAGTGCTGGAATTGGCATATGTGCCAGGCCTGGTAAACAGATGTTGATAAAATGGGCTCCTTTGAGATCCCCTAATGAGAGCATGAGCTTAACTAGAAGAGCCATATAAAAACAGTCGGTGTGCCATTTCATCTGTGTGTCTTTATACAAGAAAAACATCTTAAATTAGTCTTTGCATCAGGTAACAGCAGCGTGTGTACCGCTTTTGTGGGAGCAACACCACGCCTTCCCTGTGGAATGAATGAAGAATGACACCTTGGGAGAAGCCAGTGGTACTTCAGTGGGAGAGTTGCTGAGCTGGAGTGGTGCTCTGCAACCTGCTTGGGTGCTTTTGTGTTCTCGGGGCACTGCCGTGACCTCAGCTGGTCACCGACGTGTCTGGGTGCAGCAGGGAGTGAAGGTGCACAGAGGCTTGGAGGGATGGGAGAGGGGAGCAGCAGCATCAGTCCCCCCCTGCATTTTGCTTTTATCTCTCTAGAGAGCTGGGTGGGCACTGCTGGGGGGAAATGCTGGCTGTTGCTCCTGTTGCATGTTCCTGTTTGCTAGGGATAAATCTTCAGCTCCGCTGCTCTGGTTGAGTTCATTTGGAAGAATTCTTACTAAGGAAGTTTGTACTGTAGAACTGTGGTCCCTGCGTGCACAGAAGGATCACAGCTTGCTTGGAACTTTATCTGGTAGTCCAAAACATGTACAAAACCTTAATATTCTCTGCTGCATCTTTATTTTTAGGCTAAATCTTTGAATTGCAGTCTCAGGAAAAAAGATGGTCTGTTTGGTTTTGGCTACAGTGACAGCCTACCAGTTGATTTATTCAGGTTTTTTGGGGACATTTTTTGGAGGTTTGTTTTTTTTTTCCTCTTTTTTTAAGACTTAAACCACTTTGTTCTTCTTATTTGGAATGATTTTTTGAGTTTGTTTTGTGTGGATTCTTGTGTGTTAGTTTCTTACAGCTTTCCCATGCAAGTGATGAACTAAAAGCCTTATGTGACCTAACAGCATTTCCAGATGTGGGGAAATCAAAAGTATATGTTTGCAGTGATTCTTTGCTATACAAACACATGTATTTATTTTGTAAATGCTTCTTGTATTTTAAAACATGTGAGGTGAAAGCAATACTTTACGGGAGTAGCTGCGGATTGGCATGAAATTCCAGGTTACTTCTGAAAAAAAAAAGAAGTGAGCTTTATTGCTGGGGATTTTTTTTTTTAAAAATTAAGTCAGTGGCACTTCAGTTTTCAAAACTGAATCAATCTGCCAAGAAATGCATGCTCTGATTTTTATACCTTTGATTTAGTTATGCTCAGTTTATAAACAGTACTTGGTAATCTTCCCTGATCTCATCCTGCTTTAATTTTTAATTTACCCTTGAAAAGACACTGCTGACTTTAATCTGTAATAACCACCTCCCCTCCCCACAGTAGAACGACTGAATATTGTGAAAACAAAGATCTAAGTGCAGCTCTCAGATACCTGACACGTTAAAAACATCAATTGAATTGATCTGAAATTATGTGGAAAAACATACAGGTAGTTTTTCAGGTAATTTTGACTCATCAAACGATTGATTCCGTGAGTGGTTTTCCATGATTCAGGTGCTGAGCAATGTGGCGATACTTTGAGGCTTTTGAAAACTGGAAAACAGGTTTTGATGCTCACAGGTAGAAAAGGCAGAGGAAATTGCATTGCTGTGTTAAGAGTTCCATTATTTGGTTTTGAGGAATTGGCTCCATCCCACTCTAGTTTAGTGTCAGAATGTTTACTGGGTATTTTCATTCTTGATTTTAAACAACTGTTTTCTTTGCAGAAGACAGCAACACTACAAGATATGAGAGTTTTTTGGGTTTTTTTCCCCTCGTCTTTTTTGGGGTGGTTTAGTTTTTGAATTCTTTAATTTCCACAGAATCATTGAATCCAGTCGATGATACAACCTCACCACGGCACCGAGTGCCACGTCCAGGCTCGCCTTAAGCACCTGCAGGGCTGGAGACCCCCGGTCCCTGGGCAGCCCCTTGCAGTGTCTGCTCAGCCTTGCTGTGCCTAAACCTCCCCTGTGCAGCCTGGCACCATTCCCCTCGTCCTGCTTCCCTGCAAGAAAACCCTGAGCCTCACCTGCTTACGGCCTCCTCTCAGGGAGTTCTGTTCCCTCAGAAAAGGAAGAAAAGAATCTAAAGGAAAAGCCTGAGCCTGTAGCAGCATTTAAATGCTCGTGATGACTTCCATGAATAATTTGAAATTTTAACCAAGACTTGGATCTTGAAGGTGTTGCTTCACCTGGTTCATTTGAAAGATCTGTTGAAATTTCTTCAAAGCATTAGTGGAAGTAATTATCAGAATAAGGTGCCGATTTGGGGTGGTTTTTTGCTTTTCTTTTTAGGACCTATAAAACTGTATGTAAAAATTCCAAAATCATTGACTTGGGGTATTTTGTCAGGTGAGCTACGTCTCTTCCTTAAAAAGTGATTGGTAATTTAAATTATAACCACATTTCTGGTGATATTTCTTGTGCTCATTAACCGTTACCTGAAATCTTTCAGTTACTGAAAAGTCAATTTATAGTTTCAATTAAAAAGTGCTTCTGTATACATGAACATCACCTTAATTACACAAATAAATTTCTGGCTGTCTTTCTTTTTGTAGAAGTTGATGAAAAGAGAATGCTTCTCAGTTAATTTTAAATCATTTAAAGGAAGTCTTAACATGACTGAAAGTGGATTAATCCTTTTCTTCCTTCCATCTCTTCCTGCTATCCTCACATCTTGGGTTTTAGAAATTAAAGAACGTTTGTCTAAAGGGCTTTGGCAGGGAATGTTTTGCTTATCTCAGTGGTCCTCAGTCCAGCTGGTAATTAGCGCTTCTCTTAGAGGCTGAAACGTAATTTTAACAGGATTTGGCTCTTCGTTTTCACCACGGTCTATTGACAGAGCGTGGGTGTTGCATGCAAGTAACCTGAGTCCATTTGAGCCTTGCATCTCAAAATTCAGTTCCAAATCATCCTGCCTCATCTCAGGGGCCTTTTGGATGGTTGTTGAAATTTATCTGATCTCTCTTACCGTGATACTGCTGTGGCTGGGTTTGTGCATCTGCAGTTTTACCAGGGATGATTCATAGGCCGAAATGGTGTTTGTCCACTTAATGCTTCATTCCCTTCCCCTTTCAAAGGGAAAATAATGGGGAAAAAGCTATTCTATCTGATAAATAATGGCTTCTCTTTTATTGTTCGGCAATGTGTGGTTTTGTCTGTTTCTTTTCTTTTAAATCTTGAAATTTGACCTGACAAAAGGAAGGTAAGGAGAATCCAAACAGTGTCGGGGCTTGGCAGGGGGATTTGCCACGTAGGAGGGGAAAAAAACTGACCTGAGTACAGCACTCTGCAAGTGCACAAACCCAGCCCTTCCGAGCTGGAGGTGGATTCAATCAGTCTGTAGGTGAAATAATTGATTGGAGAACTTAATTTCAGAGCTTTGTTTGTTCCCTGTGGTCTACACACCCAATGGGGCTCCGTTTATCCCTTCCACAGCAAAGTGTGTATCCACAAAGTTGGCTGAAGCCTTCTGCAGTTTGTAAGTTCAGATGTCGAAAGCTTTCACTTTTTAAGGATGGAGAGGTACTGGTGGAATTTTAGATGGCCATGTTGAGACAGATATACTTTCAAAACTAATTTTTAGCTCAATTTCAGCAGAGCAAGGAGTGGCTCTTTTGATCGTGCGGGAGGAATGGTGATATTCTGGGTTAGGACAGGTAACCCTTCGTGCCACAGGAGGAGAGGGGCCCAGACTGGAAGCTATTTGTTGCTTGGTATCATTTTGGTAATTCCACCATCTAGTCCCCTTTCTCTCTCCCTCTGTCTTTTGGGTGTGGGCATAGCTGGTCACACTTTAAAAATGAGATCTTTATTTTTTGTTCTAAAGCCGGACTTGGGTTAAACGCAGGACGGCACACACCCTCGCCCGCAGTGTTGCGATTGGGTATTTTTCAGTGTCTGTCTTCAATGTCATGATAATGCCTGGCATGAAGGGTCACTGTCTTGTGAACCACGAGACCCAGAGCAGATTTCAGCAGTACCCATCGGAACAAGAGCAAAGCTCCAGCCCTGAAAGTATGAACCGAGGTACAGCACAATGTAAATGTCAGCTCAGGAATGTGAGGTAGGTTTGGTATGATCCCTTAAGGATTCTTTGTTCATGGCCTAAATTGCAAGGTTTCTGGGGCAGGGACTATCCTTGCATTATTTATTTTATGGCATTTATTCCAATGCAGTCTTTATGATTTTTTATTTAACCTGCTTGGTGCCCATTTGCTGATAGCTCAGATGAGAGAATGCACTGCAATACAGTGTTTTTAATTAGAACATATATACAAAAGTGATGTATGCAGGTTAAAAAGAAATGGCATCCATGTTGTTCAGGTCAACGTGCTGAAGTATAAAGGGTATAAAGCAGCTTTCAGACTATTCCATCTCTTTATATTCCAATTGTTGAGACCCTTTTCAGCCTGGCGAGGTGACTTCCCCAAAGCCTGCAGCCCATGTGTGTTAGCAACAGGGATCCTGGTAAATTACTTCTTGACCTTGACTCGGAAATCAAAATGTAGCGAATCAGGAACATGGACACGCTCTGCCAGGACAAACTCCCGGGGGTGCAGATTAATGTATGGAGCAAGGCATTGCTTGCGCTGCTCCCACTGACGTGCCATGCAGTATTAGAGGCCATTATCTTTAATGCCTTTGTTATGCAACAGATCCAGTTTTGATTTGTAGCCCAGAAAGAGCAAAGTTTCAGTTTTAGGAGCACAGTCTGCTCTAGGATATTTATCAAGCAGTGTTTTTGCATATGGACTTTGAAAGCAGTCTTGAAGCAGAAATGACAATGTGCCTTCTTGGTGTTGTTTCTAAGTTTGAGGATTCCTGGTGTAAATCTTTGAAGTCAGAACATGACTCAAGAAGAAAAGAAAAGGTGTTCCTTTTTGGCAATGGCATGGACGTAGTCTGAATCAGCAACGCTGGCTTAAAGGGATACTCAAGTGAAAAC
Organism: Regulus satrapa; assembly: GCA_013396955.1. Classification (NCBI taxonomy): domain Eukaryota; kingdom Metazoa; phylum Chordata; class Aves; order Passeriformes; family Regulidae; genus Regulus; species Regulus satrapa. The sequence goes on along the minus strand of VWZN01021048.1, from coordinate 101,132 downwards.
CATATATATGTATAAAAAGGAATTTTCTTTTGCAAAGAATCAAAGTAGCTGTGGACATCAGGCTCACCACCAAACATTTTAACACTGATTTCTATGGGTTGTATAATTTTTGTTTCCTGCCTCTTTATTTGTCTTCTGTGAAAGGCACCAAGCATCAAACCCTGAACAAGCTCAGCTGCACAGTTGGATGAGAAGAGAAATAGAAGGGGCTGGGCAGAAATTGCGATCTCACAAAGCATAGATCTAGAAAGATGTTTCAGCTATGCTAAAAATTATTTACACTTTGCAGTCCGCAGCTCTCAGTGATCTAACAGTGGTCCTGGAATCTCTCTTTTAGGCGTTGTACATATTTGTTAAAAATGCTCTTTCACCCAAAGAATTTATTGCACTGGAATGGGAGGAGCCTAGAGCTGAACACAATTTTTTGTATATAAGCAACAGAAGAGAAGTGTGAAACATATCCAGCTACATGTGGTTAAGATCAGCCTAAAAATTCAAGCTGCATGTTTTAATAATTTTTGATCAAGTGGGACTTCAAAGATTTAGACTTCCCTTTCAAGTGTAAATTTTTGCATTGGACAACGTAGCACAAACCAGCACTGGCTGCCATCAGATGAGATTTGCTTCAGTGCAGCTGGCAGCATCAGGCCCAGGATGTTTGCACAATGAGGCTTTGTAAACCTCCTCTGCAGAACTGCAATGCTTTGATCTGTTTACTGGACAAATCAAAATTAAAATTATGTATTTTTCTTTTTTTTTTTTTTTTTTTTATTCTTAGGAGAAACTAGCGCTCAGGAAATCTGGTTGGCCATATCAGATTTTGCCCCAAGAAATTACATTAGTTTAAAAAAGAGGCATTGTACTCCCAGCTTAATGTTTAAACTCGGTGTCAAAACGTTAGGGCAGAATAATGCACACCGATAATGTAAATGGTTTTCTTGGGTGGATTTCAACTCCTGTGCTAGTATCTGGGAGAAGATGTTTACTTTCTTGCATTGAAATACCACGCTATTTCCATCTCAGTAATGCCACTTTCAGCTAGCTGGTTGCAGCCAGCAGGTTCAGCGATAAGAAATCAAAATGGTTTGGAAATGTATCTCTGTTTATTACAGTGTAACTTTTCTTTTATACCTCATATTATCCAGTGACTAAACATGTTTACTTTAAACGGGCTATGTGTTCCAGGTGGGTAGAAGCAAAACAAAAATGCGTTTGAGCCAGCTGTAATTAAATTGCAGCTCTGTACATTTTGTCAAGACAAGAAAAGCTGCTGGCATTTCAACCTTGCAATGCATTATGGAGTGACTACCAGTCAGATCCTCCTATGGAATTAAAACAAATTGGAAAGCAGAGTGAGAAGGGGGAAGAGGGATTTGTGTGAATTAAATGACTGCGGCCTCTGTTTTACCAGGCTCTCTTGCTTTGGTTGGCAGTGTCTGGTTATGTAAACTTCTTCCCACCACTTTCTTCTTGAACTTGCAGCAAAGCTGTTTTGTGTGGTGTAACATCTGCTGGCGTGAAAGTGGTTGTAAATAAAAAAAAATAATCTTTACTGTGCAGCCCAGTAGGAAGGAAAGAAAGGATGGAAGGGAGCGTTCTCTAGAAACACAGATGGCTTTAGTCATTAATAATGTTCTATGAAATAATTTTAAAAATGTGATTGCCGAAAGAAGGGTACGAAGAAGCCGAGTGCATCTGTTTGGTGCATTTGGAAGAGTTTGCTGTTAGAGTTTCCTGGAGGAACACGCCCAGCGTGGTCAGCCCCGTACTCTGCCCAGAGTGACGGGACCAAGGCATTCCATAAAATGAGGGGACCCTTCTGTGTCATTTTGCACCGTGCAAAATAATCTTGTATTATAGTACGGCATGTAATTATCTCAGTAAATATTCAGGGGGAAAAAAAATAAAGCTGCTTAATCCCTTTCTCTTGCTGTTGGGGAGGATTGGGATAAAAAAGCGTCGATCGCAACATGCTGCGTTGGAGCTGCTGGCCTACATTTCAGAGGGAGATTGGCAAGGAGCAGGCTCCCATTTCTGGAACACGGAGTACATCCCAAAAAGAACTATTAGGCTGCAGTAGGATTTATGTGATGATGCTGAGCTTTCCCTTGAGGTATCAGATTTTATCTCAGTGATATGAAGTGCTGGCAGCTGCTGGCTGGCTGGCCTGGAAGGAGTCTCCGTCCTCTTCCCATTTTGTCACCTGCTGCATGTTCCCCAGTGCCTGCATTAGCTGCTTTCCATGTTGGAGTCTAGGCCTGCTCCTTCCTTTTTGTTCTCTTGGAATTATGGTGAGACACCCTTACATTTTACTCTTGGTTGGAGTGCAGGTTTTTATGATAATAATTAATTTCATTGGCCCAAGCCGAGTAGAAGCATTTACCCATAATTGACCTGGATTCTTTGTAATGCTGTAAATGAAGTCTTGGATTGTTAATGCTTTCATCAGCAGTGAGTAATTTCATAGATTGAAAACCTCTTAAAATATAGCATGATCATTTTGGTTCTAGAGAATTACTATGGGTGACTAAAAATGGAGTTGTTTTCTTCCCCCCCTCCCCCCCAGGAAAAAAAAAGAAAAAAATTAATAACTTTCCTAAACCATAGGTAAAATTCCCTGCAGGAGCTGTAGGATAGTATATAGTTACAGCCAAGACATACTGAAATTCTCTGAGTCAAATGGCAGATTGTGTTTCTTGGTGCTATTACATTTGCATACTGATAAGAGTTTGTAGTAACTGTTCTATATTGCACAAATGCCACGGTTGTTTATTGCCTGGCTGAAATTATATGGGGTTTATCATATAAATATAACTCATTCTCTGTAGAAAAAGGTCTAAAAGATTCTATTATCTACACATCATTTTGAAGGGTGCACTTTATTATCAACTGATACGCTTTCCATGAAATGGCATCTCTGGGCTCCCAGCACTTGACATCTCTGTGAAAATAGACTGCGTGTTTCGGGAGGGCAGTGTCCTCTCTCTTGCTCAGCAAACATCAGGGAGTGATTTTTACCTTTCAATTTAGTTGTATGCACATTGTCCCCGAGTCAAGAACCCTCTTGACTCAGGATTTCATGGCTGGAGGCAGGTTTAGGACTTAAGGACTTGCTCGTGTGTGGTGGTAGTAGGAGGCTGCGTGCTCTCTTTGATGAATAAGTTTCTGACTTAGCGAAGCTGAATGCAACAGCCCCTGACAGAATTCTGTGGCTGATGAAAGCGATTTCCACCGTGGTGTTCCTATGACCATTAGTGCTGTTTAACGGTGTGGTTACCTGCTTCTCTTGTCTGTTTTGGGAGCCATGCTGTCAAGTTTTTATTTACTCAGGGTAAGCAGCCATCTGTGCCTGCAGTCGGTGCCATCCAGGTCAGAATCAGTGCAGAAAAAGGTGCAGAGCAACCTGGTAGCTGAAGATGCTGCTGATCCTGTGGATGAGTACACAAAATGTTCCAGAAAGATATGCCAGAGGCTCAAATTATGTAATGCCTGGAGCAGGAAGCCACTGAATTATGTGTGGAGTATGTCAGCAGCAACAGACTGATGTCCCTGGCAAGGCTCCACTCCAGGAAGGAGCTGGGCTTTCTCAGAAGCCTCACACGAGAGCGAGCGATGTGGCAGCGAGGCCCTCGCTGCAAGAGCCTGGCCCTGGCAGGCAGGAGCTGCTGGGAGGCAGGGCGCTGACACCACATCACTCAGCGTGGTTTCCTGCCCCCCAGTGCCACAATAACAGGGAATTTTTCAGGTTTTCCTGTTGCATTGCTTGTTTGCTTCTCCTTTTGCTTGGCTTTTTTTTTTTTCCTTTTCTTTTTCCTTCCCCTTAATCCTAGAGCCTGGAAAAAAAATACAAAGAAAGAAAAGACCTTTTTAGAAACTAGACTCATTCAGGTTAGGGATATGCAGGCAATTCATGTCTGAAAGATATTAACAGTTGTGTGTCTAAAATTAACTAATAAGCTATGGTTGAAGTTCCTTTTTGGCAGAAAATGAGTGAAAGTTTGGTAGGTAATGACCATTTCAGTATATTGACAGACTAAAATTGTCATGTTTCAATTAAGACTCTAATGGTCTTTTCTAAATTGGGTACTTGTACTTCGCTTCTAATTAGAATGAGGCAAAAGGTCCTTATTGGAATTCTAAAGTTATACTCTGGGTAACTGAAGGAGATGATTATCTTAACCAAGTGTCCATCAATGGGAAAGTCATAGACCTGCAGAAGTGTGTTCCTGTCAGGTCGTTCTCTCTGAGCATTTCAGAGTGACAGGTGAAAAACAACCTTGAATGATGGATCCCTGTGGATGGGAACTTGTTCTCTGCATGAAAATAAAAATAAAATAAAAACCAAAAATCTGTCAACAAGCCCAGCGTCTTGATGAAGGTCATCCATCCTTCTGAAGGATTCTGATGCTGTAGCTGGGTCCTTTGCAAAAGTATGTGCTCTCCTGCTGGGTTATAAGGGAGTTGGGACATGAAGGGAGAGGAAACCCATGGGGTGTGTTTAAGGTGACAGGGAAGGCCAGGTGGGAAGTGAAGGAAGACGTTGTGCTCTACCGAACAGCAGTGAAGAAATGTGTGCACAATGAACACCGGGCACATCAGAATCTGAGGCCTCTACACCTGCCCTGGTGTTCAGGTGCAGCTCAAATCCTGTGATATCTGGTTAGGTGTTCAGGAAGTGAGGAACATCAAATTAAAGATTCTTTACCAAAAAAAAAAAAGCAGCCATCAAGGCATTTAAAACCAGATTATTCACTTTATTAAAAAAAAAAAAAATTCTTTCAAACATGAGAAAAATGAAAATTGCAGGGTTTTTGTATTTTAGCCTTTACACCCGGCTGTGGAATGAAGGGCAAACCTGAGGCTGCAGCCGCTGCCCATTCCTCCATCGCTTGTCCTGTTACTGTGAATTGCAAACTGCTCAGTGTTTCTGTAAGAGAGGCTTCACTTCTTCCTCAAAGAATTTACAGTCTCGCTGAAAGGGCCACTGGAGATTTTGGACACAAACAAGCTTCTGAAGAAATACTTAGCTGGTGAAAAGACAGAGAGAGAGATTTTTTGGTATTTGCCTAGCTGAAAAGAAACGGATTTTCTGCATGAAATTGATGAGATTGTACTCATGTGTTTACATGGAAGATGAGAAATGTCAGGGCCCGGTGGCAGTGCTGCCCAGAAAGCTGCAGAGGATCCAGAGCAGTGAGGGAAGCAGGTTCTGTTTCTGCTCTGTGCGTTAGGGATGGTGGGATGCTCCCGATTCCAGCGGAGCTGGGCCGCATCCCACGCTGATGTCACCCGCTTGAAATCTGACCGCAATCCGCGAGAAAACAACAAAAAAAATGTCTGAGGTGCACCTCTCTTCTTGCAGACTCCCAGAGTAGTTTGTGTGCTCGGAAATATCCTCGTCATGTCTTTGTTTCCCCAGCACAGACACGCTTTGAGCAGGGAGTTTATTTTAGCACCAAGTTGGCTCTAGCTGACCCAGAAGTAAGCGTAAGGATGCTTTTGTGGGAAGCTGCGAAGTCCTGGAGACTCAGGGATATCTTGTCATGTAATTATGAGCTGCTGAGGTCAGTCTGAAAGTGCACCAGCAAAATGAAAGAGTTTGAGGCATTAAAAAAAGAAAAAAAAAAAGAAAATAATTGCAGTCACTGTGTAGTCTCTTACTAGAAGAGCGTGCTGTCAATATTTAATGAGAACAAAGTATGTAGCCATCATCCTCTCAGCATTGCTATTTATGATTTGGAAAAACTTCTGTTTTAATAGATGTTTTTGGCAACTTCAGGAGGATTCAACAGAGGAGGAAACTATTTTCTTTAACTGCCCTCATTGCTGTAATTGTGATTGCTGTGGTTCTCAGTCCCTCCGGTCTCGTACTCGGGATGTTTTATGTACCATGAGTTCTCAAAGCAAATGCTAGACCCACAACATGCTCTGGCTTCCCTTGGCTGAGACATTTGTTTTCTACAATCTGTTTCTAATATTGAGATTTTTTTTTTTTCCTTCTTCTCATAAAACTTAAACCTCATAAAACTGAAGAGTATCACATCAAATTGAATCCTGCGTATGCACCTAGTGTATATTGAGGTGTTCTCAACTTTAGGCTTCAGTTTATTTTTTCTATAAAGGAAGAAAGATGAAGCTTGCTGGAACAGAGAAATGCAGCTTCTGATCTAATGTGCAGGAGCTCTTGATAGAAATTAATTTGAAAAAAACAACAGTCAATTTCATATTATTTTCAATAATGCTGAAGACGCTTGTTTTTGTTTGCTTTTTTTTTAATAAAATATTGTCTCCTATAAAACATGGGTTTCTAATCTGAATTTAGATTTGATTTAATTTTTGAGCACTCTTTTCTCATTTTCATTCCTGTTGGTGTCAACCTGCTGCTTTCGTTGCTGAGGGGCTGTTGTGCTTACAGATGGAAATCAGTTGGGTTTGTGGATTTGAAACAAAGAGGGGTAAAAAAGGAGAAATTATTTCTGGGGGAAAAAGAAGGTCTTGAAGTCGTTTACTGTGATTATATTAGGTAATTAAATATGGATATGCACAATTAAGGTTTTTTTCTTTTTTTTTTTTTTAAGGGAAAGGAAGACATTTTCTACAATGTGAATTTCTACGGAACAATTTCTGATTTTCGAAAGGTATGCGTTTTTTGTTCTTCTAATAATTTCATTCTGTTTTTCACTAGATTATCTACTTCACATTGAAAATAGGGTTTACCCTTGCAATGCTGCACTGCCCATATCAGTAGAATGAAAAATGTTTTTTAAAAAAGCAGTGGTTGGGGTTCATGAGAGGAGAGAAGTTATTAGAAATTTAGCTCCTAACTGCAAAGTCAGAATATCCTGTGCTCTTCTGAAACCAGCTATCCTGACATTAAGGGAGTGTGTAAATGTGAGGCTGATCAGACACAGGCAGATGAGGGTATTCAAAGTTCTCAGTTCTTTTTGAAGTCTAACATTCTGGAAAGTATGGATGAGTAGAAATTGTTCTTTTGTGTGTCCCCCCTCAGGCCCAATAAACTCCAGTGATAACCATTCCTGAACAGCTGCAAAGTCACTGTAAGTTCTGGAGTCTCTGTGTGGTTCCAGCGGATTGATTTTACCTTACATCTGGGGAGAACAAGTTTTTTTACTTCTTTTTAGTACTCAGGGATGGGCCACTTGCATATCAATTTATGTTCTTTTCCTAGTCTGAGTAAAGTTTTATCCATCCCACTGGCATAAGGGATTCTTACCCTATCAGCCTCTGCTGTCCAAAACCTACTTTTCCTCCAGAAGCACCAAGCTGGCACAAAATTCCAATGGGATTTAGCAATCCAGGCCTTGAGCAGGCTCTGAAAAATTGTTGTGGCAAATGTTAGCTTCTGGCTAATCCTGACTGAGCCCTCCAGCTGAGCTTGGAGGAGTTCTTTGATTCCTGTCCTACTGCACAGGCACTGAGCAGGGCACAGACCTCATGCACTGCTCTTCTTACTGAATTTTTTGGAAGTGATCATGATGAGATGGTGCATCTGCTTTTTGTTGTTCATCTCAAGCCACACCTACATTCATATGAGAATTCTCTGATGCTCTCTGAAATGAAATCGTGTGAGAAATCTCAGATAAGGATTCCAGTTGCTGATGGATCTGCTCTAAAGGGATCTTTGGCAGGAAAATTTCGTTGCAGAGAAAGTCATTGACACCCAAGGATGTGCTTGTGGTGTTTGTCTAGAACGGTGGAATTAGAAGTAATACAAAAATGGTAGGTAGTGCTCTGCCCGTCCCACCATGGGATTAAACCAGATTTGTTTTCCTTGTTTTTCACTCCTGGATTGTTGGTTTATCCACGCAGTGTGTGCCACGAGCATTTGGGAATCTGTTGCACTGTGACCTGCTGTTCTGGCGCAGTTGGTTTGTTTATTTGTAACTGATAAAAATAATTCTTCTGTGGGCACAAGTACAGTTTAAAATAATTAAAAAAGAAAAAAACCACAAAGTCTACATTGCCCAGAAATAGCTTTATTGGAAAGTAGAAACTTCTGTAAATATCTTTGTAGAGCAGTGGTCTGAAAATACAGATAGGGCTGACTTCTTATTCAGGTGCAGCAGGAGAAATCTTACTGGTAAGAGACTTAGAATGCATTCCCATTAATGGCAGAATTTGTTAAAATTGATAAAGGAATGGAAGATGAATGAGTTTACATTTGATGCTTTCAAAATGAGAGTATATAATAGAGGGAAAAACCCCTTTGGAGTTAGTGAAGGAAGTGAAGGATGTTGCTTTTGATTTTCCACTGCATCTTCTTTTTAACCATTTAAACATAGCATGAAGAAGGATATATATGCCATAGGCTTTAAACACCACCCTGAAAGTCAAAGACCTCAAAAACTTTGTGAAAAGAAGGGACAGCAAATTTCAGAACTTTTGATTTTTTACATCAAGTAAATATAAAGAGATCTTGGCTCAATAACAAAACAAAAGTAGCCCCAGACAGTCACAATTTGTACAGCCAGATTGAGGGTCTGTGAACAGCATGCTGCAGTTAATATTGGTTGCATTGAGGATGCACGGGAGAGGTTTTCTGGGTAGAAGCCTGTTAAAATATCCCATTGTTCAAGATTAAATGGGGCCATTCTGTGCTATCCTGTGTGAGTTCAGGCAGTATTTCTTCAGGAGATGAGGTCAGGCAGTGCATCCTTAAAGGTTTATTCTGTTTGCATAGTGGTGGGTGGGAGGACAGGGCTGTGCAAATGGGAGATGGTGCCTTTATCGAAACACATCATTTACCTGTAATCATGTTCCCCTTAGGAGAGCATTAGTCATGTTATTGAATAATCAGGAGCTGCAGGAACTTTGACCCCCTCTCCTAGTCTGAAAGAGATTGAGCTGAAGAGAAAACTTAGCCAAAGAAAATCCTCTGAATAAATGATGGTTTCCAACACAGTTGAAAGGAGGGAGGGCTGAATCCCTGTTCAAGTTTGTAGTGTAAAACTGGGAATGATGTTCACTGGGCATTGCTGACTAGAATAATATTTGACATGTGCATTTTTGATTAAATTACCTGTGGTACTTGTCACTGTACCTCTGAGTTGGGGAGCTAAGAGCAGCATCCCTTGGCCAAACCTTGATGAAGTTCTCTCTGTGTCATCTGCCTGCTACAATCCCAGAAATACTTGGCACTTGTTTTTCTCGTGCCAGGGTGGAACCCTCACACCTGCTGAGCATAATTTAGGATGAGTTTTAGTCCAGAAGTATTTGCTGCCTGGTCATTATAAGGGGCCTGGTAACTGGTGCCAAATGGAAGTGACACTTTATAGGGGAGAGAATAAAGAAAAGTTGCCCTTCCTGTTAAAGATCAAAGCCATTTGCTCAGATTGTTGTTTACAAAATAAAGAGGTTTTCACTCCTGTTTAGGCCGTGTCTCCTGGATATCTTCTTGTCCCTGAAAACAGCAATTAACATATTTTGTGGAGGTGTTTTCTACTTGAGCTGGATTTTGCATCCATTTTAGCCCTGATTCCCCCCAGCTGGTCTCTTAATCAGGTCCATTGAATCCTACAGCCTGTCTGACTCTTTATCCATGTTATCTCTATCTTCTGGAAGTTGGGTTCTTTTAGGTCTGAAAACTCTTTTGCTGCTCATAAGCAACAAGCATAGCTTGCTAAGGTGGGGTATACACTGAGTTTCCCTTCAGATGGCCAATGTTTTCTTAATAATAAAGTTCTCTTATTCTTAGCACTTTTCTAGGTCAGGAATGCTTAAAATATCTTCAGTCATTAAAACTTGGAGTCAACAGTATAAAACAAAAATAGAGAGGCAAAAGAAAAATAAATGAAGCTTACTGCATCCAGATGAAGTATTGTTTTCCAAATATTCCCTGCTGCTTGCGATCATGTTGTTGCCTTCGTGCTTTCCTTTGGAAGGAAATTTCCTTTGTTCCGTTTATTGCAGTGAGATCCAGCATCGTGCAGGCATTTACGTGAGAGAGGTGAGCGTGGAAGGGGCAGTGGCAAAGGTCTCAGCTTGAGAAAGACTTGCTTTAGAGAGGAGGCAGAGCTCTGGGAGCTGAAAAGCAGATGATAACCAAAGGATACTGATAATTTATGGCAGTTGTGACTGTCTCGGTTGTCAGGTTCTCTGCAGTTCATGTGCATTCAAACTGACACTTGTGATCAAGGAAACAGAGGCTGGCAGTGAGAATGGAGATGGATTTGCTGCCCCTGGATGCTTGTTCACACCAAAAGCCTGTGAGGAGTGAATCAGAGACTGAGCTGGCCCAAAAGTAAACCTGATAAACAATGTTCCAAAAGGTCATTTCTGATCTGGACAGTACAAGGCTCCAGGGGGACCTTATTGCCACCTTTCAGTATTTAAGAGGGTATTAAAGATGAAAACAAACTTTTTAGTAGGGTCTTTTGACAGGACAAGGGGTAATGGCTTTGAACTCAAACTGGGTATATTTAGACAAGACATAAGGAAGACCTTTTTTATACAATGAGGTTGGTGAAAAACTGGAACACGTTTCCCAGTTAGATTGTGGGTGTCCCATCCCTGGAAACAATCAAGGTTAGGCTGGGGTGGTCTCTGAGCAACCTGGTCTAGTTGAAGATATCCCTGCTCACTGCAGGCCTAGGTGACATTTAAAGGCTCTTTCCAACCAAAAGTATTCCAAAATTCTGTGATTTTTCTGCCAGAGCAAAAGCTAATGGTGAAAGAATGAGTGACTGGTGGACTTCTGGAGAGGATTCCAAAGTTTACCAGACTGCTGCCTCAAGTTGGTCTGTGGTAGGTCTGTCGGAAACCACGCCTGAATCATCAGATTTTCTAATGCAGAAAAAGGGAGGAAACAAATCTTGGCTGCTGTAAATTTTAGTTGTTTATGATAAGAGTTGTCTTAGGCTGAGAAAGGTTGTTTTCTTTGTCCGTGTATTTCTTTAAGTGACTGCCTTGTAAAACTGTCCCTGAAAGATTTATCTACCATTCCCCAGGAAGGAAAGACTATTTGCTATTTTTTGAAAGCATTATATAAAGAACTAAGTCCTAGTGTTGTTTTATTCAGCATTTCTGTTTCATCAATGCCTGAAGTTAAACCTTCTTCTTTTAAAATATGTGAAGACCTGATTTTGTATCCAAAAGTGCGGAGCATGGGAAGAACAGGTCAGAAAATGAGATACAAAATAGCACCATGTACTGTTTGGCCTCAATAAAACCTGTAGGAAGTGAATCTTACAAACCATTTTGTTCTGTGCCGGTTCAGCTGAGACATTCTGGACTTCCCCCTTATTTTCTTTTTTTCTGGTTGTTTTCTTAGTGGGTTGTACTGGATCCAGGAGCAGACCAGAGCACGAGGGCGTGCTGTAGTTATCCAGCAGGAGCGTGTGTCTGGAAATGGAGAGAGTGGAGGGAGTGCAGGAAGGAAACTCTTCCCTTCCTTGTGTCTCAGCCTGCACAAAGTTGGCATGACTCAGTGGAGGGCAGTGGTGGCAGAGATGCTGAGTGACATTCCCACGTGCCCGAGGGACACACCACTGCAGACACATCCCTGGGGTTTTTGCCACTGACTTCAGCTGAGGCCAATTCTGAGAGAAATGGAGAGTGAAAGGATGAGCAGGATGGTCTGAAAAGTGTGGGGAGAGCTGCGAGATAAAGGGAGCAAGGTAGCAAAAGTGGGAAATGTCATCATGAAAGTGTCAGATACAGGAAATACCTGTGTGATGGGAAAGAAAGCAAGAGGTCGTGCACAGCTGAGTTTGGACAAAATGTTTTATTCATTTCTGACTCTCTTCTCCTGTTGAAACTGTCTGCCAAGACCTGCTATTGATCCAGCGAGGTTACTGGCCTGTTGGGTGTTCTCTTTAAAACTGATGTGTCTTCTTATGTCACATGAATAGTTCAGCCCTTACTGTTTTCTGGCAAAACCAAAAAGGAAAATTACTCGCTTGTTGCCAAAAAATGCCTTGTATTTTGAAAGGATTTTTCTCCCCCCCAGTATTTTCAGCTACTTTAAACTGTAAAATTATGGAAAAGTTCAGAGGGATGTTTCCTCTGCTTTTGAGGTCTGATATGTATGATGAATGTTTGGTTGAGTGTAAAAAAAAAATAAATCTGTAGACAGATGCAAATCAAAGGCAAAACTTTTCAGTATCTTCTGGCTTTCACGGAATTTGCTTTTGTTCTACTGTTCATATCTTATCTGATGTCATTTCGCTCTTAAAAGGAGTATTGCAGTAGAGAACATGGAGAGTGTGTGTGTGTGTGTGTGTCTGCCCCACTGCAGCTGCTTACCCAAACAAATCCCTTTTGATCACAGGACCTGTGAAAACTGCAGGCTGAGAAGGTGGCACGTGCTGTTCCACATCACAATGATTTCTTGGAGGCAATGGAAATAAATACCTGTGGCAAATCGAATTGACATTCAAAACTTCATTTACAATCGCGCTTATTACGATTTCCTCTTTCTCTGTGTACCTATTTGGGATCTACTAAGTGTAAATTTTCCAAGCTCGACAGGTTGCATAAGCCAGAAAAGTAGGAAATAACTCCCAGAAGAACTGCTGCCAGATTTCTGAAGCATGTATTGAGCTGTTTGATCTGAAACACAAATGTGTAAGAGGTGCCTGTGCCAAATTTTGAAAGGTACAGTTTGAGGAGCGATGAGACTGCTGCCTTGTTATCTTCTGCACCCAAAAGGGGAAAGACAGACAAACAGGCAATGTTGATACTGCTTAACGACACACATGCCACTTTTCAGTTATTTATATTTTACCTGTTGTTTCTTCCCCTCAAAACTAATGAAACTTGTTAAACATCCGAATGAAAAGCAGCGAGCAAATGTACTGCGGTTTCACAGCTGCACTTTTGGCTCTTTGATCTGTACCAGACTGAGAATTCTTACGAGATCTTTTGCAGTCTGGGTTGGCAGCTGGGAGGACATCCCTGGCGCTGCTGTAGATACTGCAGGTATTTCTTGTGTTGATGTATAAACTGCTTTTTCAAGATCTGCAGCACCCCTTGGACCGTTTATGCTTGGTTTGCAGTGGGTGTTTCCAGAGAGGACCTGATGATCCTTAGGAAGGAAGCACTGCTTCACTTTTTCACTTACCTCGTTACATCAGATGGTCACACGTGTGTTTCCAGCTCCTGCTTATAAACTTTTGGCCATACAAGTCTGTCTACAAGTCTTTAGGGTGTCTGTCTGCCTGAAAACTAGTAGGATTCCTTTTTTATGGTCTGCTTTTGCATCAAGGATGTAATAAGCAACTGGCTAGATATTCTGAAAAAAATTTAAAACCCCCCAAAACTTCTGTGGCTTAAAATTATTTTTCTTTTGGCCCTTTTCTACGTGTCTTAATGGAACAATTTGTTGCTTGGATGCTGTAGAATCTTTTTTTCTTTTTAAGTTGTGTTCTAACACAGTGGTGAACTGGGAAGTTTTCCCTTTCAAAATGTAAAGCAGCTTGAGGCCGTTTCCAGGTGCATATTTTGAAAGAAATCAGAGGCTTTCATCACTGAGGCTCTTCTGTTGTCACATATAATCTGGAATCACTTTTTTCACTATTAACCCTGCTCTTTTCTGTGTGAATTTGCACTGAATTTGCTGTGAAAGTGACAGTGGGAGGGCAGCTGTCGTGTCCTCTGCCCAGAGTGTTCAGCAGCTTTGGCTTGGCTGTGCTTTCCCCGTCCCTCCTTTCCCTGGCAGTTCCCAGGAGCTGGCAGCAGGTGACACAGGACAGCGGGTGACACAGGACAGCGGGTGACACAGGACAGCAGGTGACTCCAGAGCAGGAGATGATGCCATTGAAGCCACTGCCTGCTGTACTTGTGGCTGCAGCAGAAGGTGCTGGAGTCAATATTATAAACCCAAACCTCTTTGAGAGCTTGCTGCTTGTCTGTGCTGTGCTTTTTTTTCCCCCCCTTTTTTTTCCCCTTTAAGAATTGTGTCCAGAACGTGGGGTTTGTTTCCTTATCTTGAGTATTTTTGCTAGTGCTAGATGTGACTTGTTATAAACAGTGTGAATTTGAGTCGAGTGGTTAAATGTTAAAACAGCTTCCCACGAGTGTTGGTTTACTGCCAGGGAAAGAAATACAGAAGAAATGCTGTATTTAACCACTAATCAAACATTTATTATTGTTGAAAGAATGACCTGACTAGGATAGAGCTGGACTGAACTGTACAGGTTGCATCTCATGGAAGGGAAAACTTTATTAATATTTGAAGAATGGCTTTAATTAGTCTGACTGTTGGTAGGTGTGTTCATTTTCTCAATGTACATCTGATATAGCATTTTTCATGAACTTATAATTGGCAGTTTCCCATAGGAAATAATCATTATTGGTATTATAAAAGCACTCTGTATCTATCACATTTGGGAAATGAAAGTTTTGCAAAGGTCAGAATAAAGTGTGCCCCCAATTATGCTAATAACTCATACCACAAATGATCCACCAGAAGGTTTAATAGCTTGGTAGTCCTCTTTAGATTTTCTGAGAACAGGAAGAATTAATATTACATTTTGACACTTTACAGAAAGGTGAAAAAAGTCATATTCCTTCTCTCTAGCCTAGAAGCGTGTGCCTGAACTCTCTCAGTGGATTGAGGATCTTGAAATGTTGGGTGGGTTTCAGCTGGGATTTTTTGGGGTTTTTACTAAGAATTATTTTTAAAAGCATTTTGTTCCTGTTCACACTGACGTTGATGCCCTTTTTTTTTTAATGATTCCATGGCTGCATAGTATGTAGCATGTTTTGACATTTGGAGTTGTCTGGAAGTTTTATTTGGAAATTGACAATAATTCTAGTAAGACTGATTCTTTTGCTAGATTGCTGAAGTAATTTAAATTCTTAAGGTAATTAATAACTTGATAAGAAATACTAAAAGTTATTAAAAAACCCTCTTGGAAATGAAAATTTTACTGCAAACTAAATTGTAATTTTGCTTTCTACCTGCTCTCCCCCCGCCAAAAAAAAAAAAAAAAAGAGGAGAAAAATCTGTAGCTTCCTTTGAGGAGTATCGCTCATCTGCACTCAACAGCAAAGGTTGGAGCAACTGATCCAGAGGTTTTCCAAATGTCACCACCAATCTTGAGAATATAATTAGTTAGAAATTACTTGATACTGGCTTTTCTTGATTGTGTAACATATCTACCTGAGAGATTTCCTTAGAACCAGGAGCTGGTGTTGCTTGAAATGCCTTTTCCTGTTTGTCATTTTGAGGTTATAACATTACTAAAAGGCTAGATGGAATGATTTACTCCTGAGAGTGATTATCCTAACACACTGCACAGTTCCTGTGCATCTCCTGAGTTGTTAAAGGCCCCATTAGGAGAGCAGTCTGAGAGCTAACATTTGCAAATGTCTGCAAATTGAATTATAAATGTCTCTGGTAAACAAAATGTTTGCTGCACTGTGTCAGCTCCGCTTGGAGGTCTGGCTGTACCAGGTACCCGGGGTTTGGAAGATAATTTGGGAAGATACAAAAGGCAGTGAAATAAATGGCTCAGGTTCACTGATCTCAGGGGATTTTAAGTCTAGAAACATTTTTTGTTGCATTCTTTACTTGAAACTATTGTCCCTTTTCCAGTGAAGTGTTTTCTGTAAGCTTTACTTAAACACAGATGCAGATGGTTTATTACTCCCTTTAGAGGAGCTGTAAATGGGGAATATTGACAAGTCTGCCTCTGAAATAGGAGACTCTTGGAAACTTGCTTACCCTGATTTCATGGGCTGCACTGGGAAAAAAGTGCTGCTTCTGCTTTACTGGAGGTGTTGTTTTGCTGCTTGCAGCGATTAGGGCTGTAACAAGACTGCCTTCATAAAATGTCTCCTACAGAAAGGTCCCTTTTAGGACAATTTTTCAAGCAGCATTTCCAGCAAGGCCTTTCTTGCACCAACATTTCTGTAGTGAGTGTGTTCTGGTGCAGCTGACCACACGTGAAACCAAGGGAAGGACGGGAGCAGGCTGGGGGTAGACTTTAAACTTCACTCTTGGATTTGTCCTCCTGGGAATAGTTTCTTTTTTTTTTCCATTGTCAGTTGTGATAAATGCTTAGTATTAAGTGCAAAGACTTAATACTTTGTCTCAGCTGTTTGTTTTTTTTTTAATACTCAAGTTCTGTCCACAGGCAAATTGCTCTTCTTCAGGTTTAACACCTCAGTTCAGTGAGGTGATGTTATTAACTCCAGTCAAGCTCCTTTTACCTAGAAAATAATTTCTATGCAAATGTTTCGAGGAGTGGATAAATGCAAATTTGTCAAACCTACCTGCTGAAACTCCTACACATGTGATTCCATGAAGGACTCTGTTTTTCATAGCCTACTACAGACTTAGTACAGGTCCAAAACACGTTTTCCAGAGCAAATCCTAAGTCTGGAGAACAGGGCACACAGCAGAAGGTGCAATTAGGGTCCAAAAGTAGTTTTATCCAGCATATGTAGTGAAGAACGTGGCAGGATTTATATTTGATTAGGTGTGCACTGCATTCCATACTCGGCTATGGTTTCATTAGATATTCTAAATGGTGTGGATTTTATTCCATAGATGTGTGAACAATTAAATCCTCTGAAATTTTTCTGACTGTCCTAATTATTTTCTTCTCCAGCTGAAGCTTTGCTAATGCAGGTCTCATCACTGCTCACTCTGCCAGAGAGTCAGGTATGTCTCCTGATGGTACTTGTGCTTTTAGACCAATGGGGACAAAGTGATCCAGTTTTTCCTTCCTTCCAGGTACAATTATGGGTCTCAATATAATAAAAATAAAATGATTGAATATCTACAGAGGTTCATATGGCATATTTTCCATTTATTTTAAGTTGGGAAGCTAAAATATCTTAATTGACAATCCCATAAGGTTTATTTTTTATGAGCTCTCTTTTCTCTCTGCGGTTTTACATTTTCAGGGTATTGCTAATTCTGTAAATTTAGCTATCAGAGTATTGTAATTTAAGGCCAAATCCTTCTCACAGTTGAATGAAAAAATTGAATGATTTTATTGGAGTAGAATCAGATTTAAGGGGCAGAGCCTGAATAGTTTTTAATTATTCTAATCCCTGGACGGCTTTTCAGCCAGGACACTTCACAGGCACTAATAACATTTTATATCAGTAGAGTTTCCCCTGATGTAAAATATAAAGATCATGAGTTTGCTGTATAGCCTGCTAACATCAGTGGGACCAGTTTTTCTAGTTGCATTAACAGGCTCTAAGAAAGAAGCCATATAAATTTCTATTGTGGTGGTTTTGTGGAGTTGTTTTGTTTTGTTTTTTTTTTTCTTGTTGCTTTTCTTTTGACATTTCTTTCCCATGGGTCACTTCAATTTATTAATTAGTTGGCAACTGTTGATATGATCAGGTCTTTTCACAAAGTCTTGCAGCTCCTGCAGCAGGTTGTGGTTGAAATGTTGGTTTTTTTTGGTGCTTGGGTGTCTCATGTTCATACCTTGTACTGATGTAGGGAAGCAGAGCATCAGAAAAGTGATGCTGGTCAGACACAGCGGCGATTTTCTTCTTACCAAGTAATTCATTCTTTAACCAGGCAAGTGCTGCCATTCCCACTGCAGCTGTACCGAGCGATTTCAAAACGTGGCAAAGTTTTATCAATCAGCAAACAAATATGAAAGGAAAAACTGTGGTAGAACACGGTACTGTGGTAATGGGTTGGGCGTTTGTGTGACCCTACCATGCCAAATTCATATTTCCATTTCTCGAAAGAGATGAAGAAATGTCCCTCAGGATCCTGCCTTGAGTTTAGCATGGCTGCAGATAGTCTTGCTCTTCTCTTCTCCATTTGGCTTATATGAGAAGAAATATTTATAGTCTGCTTTTGTTTAAAAGAACCCTGAATTTGCCCTGTAACAGAAAACACCAATAATAGAGGAAGCTGGTTTAGGTCCTCTTGGTAGGTGGCAAAGGAGATTTTGTCCCTTTCCATGCCTGTGCAGAAAGACAAAGTCCTCCAAAGAAGTTCCTCCCCTGTGGCTTCTTTAATGAGTTCTAGTACAAAGCAAAGCAAGTTAGAATTTCTACACCCTGTTGAACCGAGCAAATCATGTGGTCACTTCTTTTTGACCCCGTTCTGCTTTTAGCAGCGGTTACAAAAGTGAATTAACGTATTTATTTGCTACTGTGACAACAATTGAAATTCCTGATCTTCCTTTAACCAGAATGGGGTTTGGGATGCCAGGATGTCACCAGCTGTGCCTACTGGCTGCAGAAGTTAAAACTAATTAAAAGCTAATTCTAGGTTACCACTGGACTGATGCTGCTGGAAGTCGTTCTTGGCCTTGTCGTGGGTAATGTGCTTTCCACCACAAGTGGTTGTTCAGCCCCTTTGCAGTGAGGTGCTTTCCCATCCTGTGTTAATTAGCTTTTGGAATTATGGGAGATGTTACAGGCCACTCCCAGGGGCCAGTGGATCAAAGAATTCCTGCAGAATTGCTGAATCACAGGGTAGAGCAGTGTGTAGGTAAACATCTTTTGGAGTCACTGGGGTGGATGTGCTGGACCACAACAGTCAGCTTTCAGAACTAAATTAAAGGTCAGCAAAACATAGAGTTCCTTCAAAAGTCCAAAGCACCACGTGTTTGAATAGGTTTTACTTCTGGGACATAAAAAGAGATGCTCCACACCCAGAAAAGCAGCAAATAAACAACATTTGCTGTGCCAGCTAAAGGGTATGAAAGGGAAACCCATGTATCTTATACCTCTTTATTTTGATTTTTGTGCTGATATTCAACGTACAAGCAATAGTGATGTAAAATCTAACCATGCCATGTACCATTTTGTACAGAGGAAGGAAATATCACTTTTATTTTTTTTCTTTACTGCTAATGATTAATGTTTCTTAAAAATAACTCAAACCAGGACACATCAAACCTAAAAAGGAGAGGTTTGAATCTCTGAGTGGGCTGTCTCAAGTCCAGTTCCTGTCCATATATATGTGAGTGTGGCAGGTAAGGAGGGGCTGAAAATGAAACTCCTGAATCCTTATTGATGGAAAGAATAAATGCTGGTCTGCAAAGACTCTCTCTTTATGTAGATCATAGGAGGAAAGATGTCACATGGTGTAAGTATATATAAATATATATAAATGTGCTTGTGACCCATGATCTGTTTTTTCCCTCAAGTCCACAGCAACTCAGATGTGCATCTGAGTTCTGTGGGTGGATAAGGGCCCTGGGGGTTATTCTGTTGCTCCTACCATTTGCTTTGCCATTTCTCTCTTTGCTGCCAGATGCAAACATCTCTTCTTTCCTCAGTTTCCCCTTTCTTCTACAGCAGCATCAAAGAATAGAACTGTGCTCTTTCCACAGAGGCTCCTTGGAAAATGTGGGGCCGAAGGATATTTAGTAATCAAAGAAAAAAATGTTGGAAAGTTTTATTTCAAATAATCTTTGGCTAATATGGAAGAAAATGTATGGTGCAGGCTTATCTCATGGAAGGAGCTGTGGCTGGTAGGTTGTTAACATAAAGGGAGTGTGGCTCAGTGGCTGATGGTTTCCACCATAAAAATCATACTATTTCAGTCATATGATTTCTTAAGAGCTTCATTTGGCATCACTTAAAAGTTCCCCCTTATAATTCAGGAGAAGACAAAAGCCTCTTGGAGGCTGGCCATAAGGTTTGTTGTACACTTTTCGTTTAGAAAGAAATGTAAATTTGTCTGATACTATAAAAATCAACTTTGTGTCATGTAAGCTGTTCCCTGTTTGGTGTGGATGGAAAATTCTCAGTCAGTGGCAGGTAAGGTCAGCATGAACACAGCCCGCTCCCTAAATAATTTATCATTGATGTGGTGTTTAGTTCTGTACTAAAAAATAAACAGGCACATTCCTTTTTTTGTTTACATAGAGATTTAGAAATAGTTATATTGCCCTTCATTCTTCTAGGTTTTATTAGAAAAGACATTGAAGACAAATAGAACAGTGACAAAGCTAATAATAGGTCTTTTATGGAATGTGACTTATTTTGCCAAACTAGAGCATTTTTACATCCTAGTGCTTTTCGGCTGCCTCTTCTGTAAAAGAGGGAAAAGGGCAGTACAGAGATTTGATTTAGATTTTTTAGTTGTTAACATAAAGGTCAGAGTTGCTTGTTGTTTTCTGTGAGCTGCATGTATAGGTTTTAATGTATTTTAAAATTACTTTCTTTTTCTTAGACTTGAGATAAACTGCTATTTCTGCTTTTCCTTCAGTCATGAAACATCCCTAGAGACGTTCTGTTCAGTTTCCATATTTGCTTTCCCAGTATTTGTGCTTAAATGTGTGTATGTACTCACCTGCAGCTGCAGTTCTCATGTCAGGTGTCAAAATGGACTTGGGTGTCCTGTAAATCAACAGGTAAAATTCAGGAGCTGGGGATGGGGCCCACAGTGCACGTTGCTTTACCCTCCAGGGTTTGGTTTATTTGGTTTCTATCCTCACTTGCACGATGCTCACATTGTGTGTATTTCACACACACGTATTTACCCAAGTAAATTTTTAAGACAAAGTATTTCCAAGGGCAGAATGGCAGCTCTGATCCTCGGAGTCCCTCCAGTGCTCCTGGCACAAGAGGAACGTGGAGCTGGCTATGAATAATTGAATGTCAGCAATTAGAGCTGTTATTAAAACAGGAAGCTACTGTGGCTGTGTATTCTGCTCATTGTCTCTGTTCTAGCTGTTGTCCCTCAAAGTAGTGCTGGTGTCTGACAACTGAAAGCTGAATCTCTCTTGCTTCCCTGTGGTATTCTATTTCATCCCACAAATGATAATTGCCATAGGTGGCAATAGTCTGCAGCAGTAATAAACACCAAAGCAGCCATCTCCAGCCTGTGCAGCTCCTTGGAAATCCTTGCAGCGTGGTTCTGGATTGCCTTCCTCTCACCCTCTCATGAAGGAGGGATTCACCTTTTCAAATGTAGAGCAGTAACCTTCTTCTCCCTCCTCCCACTTCTCTCAATTATCAGGTGTGCACTATATCTAATTTTAAATTAACTTGTCACCCTACATCCCATCTGTAGGGGTTTACAATTTTAAACCAATTGCCTTGGAGGTGACTCTATATACTGTTCCATTAACATATACATATCAATTCTAGGGCACTTACAGACTACAGAATAAAATCCCCTCTCGAGCAACGCATCTTCAGGGAAAAGAAGTAGCTTGCATTTGATTTGCTGTCAAGTGAGAGCTGTGGTATGTCAAAACCTGACACTGAGCAGAGCAGTTGAATGATTTGAATAATTGCTTTAATACAAGACAATTTAGGGTAATCTTAGTCTAGATACTGAGTAAAAGATGGATTTTCTTTCTTATCTTGGTGGTGTTCCATTTTCCATGGATATTGTAGTACAATGTAGGAGAGAGTAAAACCATACTTGCCTGAATTTTTGAGTATATGCATGACCACCCAAGGTGTTGAGCTGTCCACGAAAGCATTTTTACATTCATTTTATAAAAAAAAAAAAATCCCATCAATGAAACGATGGGAGCTTAGGTTGCATGCGGGCCCCTTACACCCCTGGGTTTTGTGTGGGGTATCGCGTTGTTCTCAGTGCCATGATTCGGTGTGATGCCGCTGGGCTCGCGCTGTCTCAGCTGCAGGAAGGGCACTATTCCCACTTGGCTCACGGTCCAGAGGCTGCTGTCACCTCAGGCAGGAAGGAGCTTTCTGTGGCTGGAAAGAGCACTATTCAATTTCCTCCTGCAGTCCAAAGCCTGAGCTTCATTCTTTATCCTGAGGAAAACGGCGTTAGTGGTGTCATACAGAAAAGTCACTTTCCTTGAGAAAAGACATTTTTCTTTCCTTTTCACGCTGCTACAGCTGTATTCCTGCCAGCAAAGATGAAGTGATTTGGCTTTCCAGAGGTTGTGACATAACCGATGTCTTTTACAGCAAAGGAGAGCCTCCCTTTTACTTGCGCAACAGGAGAACTGAGACATGAGTAACTCGAGTACCAAAAATTGGCAGGTCTCTAGCCCAGGGAACCCTGGCGGGCTCCCTTTCAAAGGAAAGGGAACTCAGTGTTGAGGGATCACTTGGAAACAGCAGCCAGGAATGAGGAACTGCACCAGAGGCAAAGAGAAGGAGCTCCTGGGGCAGGGTAGGGAAGATATGAAAGATTTTGGCCGAGTGAAGGCAAGGGACGATGGCAGCTGTGTCAAATGTGTGCTTGGGCAGTAAGAAGACTGGGGATTATTTACCCCAAAGTAGCTACAAGGAGCTGATTGCAGATCAGCCATAGTTTGAAGATAATTTTCAGGAATTTATTATTCAGGCCTTATTTTCAAAGACCAACACAAGCAAATGTCGTATCTTGGGATGAGAGGGAGTAAAGTGCAGTGAAATGTCAGGTTATTGTCTCAAAAAGAGAGACTGAGCCTCCGAGGCAGACAGACCACGCAACGTGCCAGAGGCAAACCTGCAGAATGAACTCCAGCAGGCTCTTTATCTCAGTGCCAGTGGAATATTTTCCACAGCTGCGCTGTAATAGCTGGTTCTGGTTTTATTTTGTGAAGGGGTAAAAAGGCAATCAGGAGGTAGCAAAAAGAAATGTAAAACTGGTAGAGTAAATAATGCTGAACCATTTTTGAATGCAATATTTTTTCTCTTTTCTCCTTTTTATATATATATTTTTTTAATTTCAAAATATAGATCAAGATATTCTTCCAGGGAATTGCAGTGTGTATCACCCAGCTCTGCCTACAGAGGGACAGAGAAGGGTGGAGGTCTGGTAAATTGTGGCTCATTGGCTCAGCCCTCCTTGCTGCTTCCTACCTGACTGCTGTGCTGCAGTCATTAAGGCTTTGTCTAAAACTCCTTTCTCATGCTACTTCTTTGCTTATGGCTTAAGGAAAATAAAACCTCTCACCATACAGATGTGCTCCACGTTAATCCAGTGTGCACAGTAGAGGCAGTCAGTGAGAGAGAAGCCTTGTGTTCTCGGTACTTACGCATTTTTAAGTAAATGAATCTATTGGACTGACATTCACCTTTGTGCTTGTGGTGACAAGCAAAAATGCCAGCTCTTCCATGACACACACAAGTGTCTGTAATACTTAAACCAGTAAAAAACCCAAAGCAACAAAAGGTTCCATGGTATATGTTGCTACAATATTTTATTTTTTTTATCCTTAATGTCATTCGATCTCAGAAAAGTCTCAACAATGAAACGCATGCTGCACATTGGAAAAAAAAGATGCTAAAAAGTGAATAACTCCCACTTTGGTTTGGTTTTCTACCCCACTGCCTTGAGTTGGATAAGTAAGATGAATTAAAGTGCTTAATTCTAGGAGGGAGAAGGAAAAATGTACAAAACATTTTGTTATATCTACCTGGATCATCTCTGTGAATATCTTACCAGCAAACAGCACCCATCCATATCGGTATAGAGAGTATGTATGTAACTGCAAATAACACGTTCAAAACTATTTATAAAATAAAATTATAAAAATGTACATAAGATAAAAATGACACAGAGGGACCTGTATATAGTTGTGTGCATGCACCCTTCTATACCCTAATGCAGGCAAACCCAATCTTTAGGCAAGAGAGAACTAAAAAGAAAAACCCACTAAAATATCCAAACAGAAAATAAGCAGCTGTTCCATTTTAGAACAAAAGTAGCCTGTGGAGAATGCAATGCGGTAATTCCAGTGTTTATTTTGAATAGTTTCAAGAGCGAAGTTCTCGGTGCTCAGGGACTGAGGGGAGCTCTCCCTGGTGGAGCTGCTGAATCCAGCTCGGGAGAAGGAGGATTTGCCTGTCCTAGGCTGAGGCACTTTGGGGTTGCTGAGGACACCGGGCAGCTTTGCTTCCATGGGAAATTGGTTGCTAAGTATGTGAAAACCTGGCTTGAGGAAAAACTTGCTGGCATTGCTTTTTTCTAGAAAACGCTTTGGGTTTTCAGGAATTGCCTGACTGTCCCTGCGTGCCTTGGGAGAAGTATCCGGGTCAGAAGGTGCGGTGTGGATTCCACTCCCATCCATTCCCACCCATTCCACGCTGCCTGGGTGGGCTGAGGCACACATGGCCTGGTCATGGCTTTCCTCAGTTTCTGGAAAACTGCAACACCTAGGAAGCCACTAATGTTTCAGACCAAACTGATGAAACCTTTTCTTTCTCCTCAGTAACATTTTACACACTCTAAGTCACCTTCCCACCGGTAGCTTTCAGCTTTGCCCTTTCTATTTATCAGAAGGCGACCACAAAATAAACAGTGGTATTTTTTCTGTCTTTCCCCCAGTTTACTTTGTGCATTAGACAGTGCTCTGTAAATTATAGCTCCACTTTTTCTCTTGAATAGTCACTCAGGCGTGTTCCCATTTCACTCGTGCTGGAGATCCGTTTAAAGGTTACCCAGTCCTAGGAGAGAGAAGTATGTTTTAAAAAACCAGAAAAATGAAACAATGAAATTAAATGGATTGCTGAGGGAGGAATAGGGCGAGCAGGTAAAAAGAAGTTGCTTGGACTCTGTTTGTTTCTTGCTTTCAGACCGGTACTGTTCTTGTGTCTGAAGCGTTGTCCATGTCACAGCTTCATGAAAAGGCATCATGAAAATAACATTTCTTTTACGCTATGCCTAAAAGTAAGAAAATTCCTCCTTACTAAACAGCAGTTTGGATGGAAGCTGAAGACTCCAGTTATTGGGGGGTAAGGTTAATTAAATTGGCTCTTAAAAATGCGATGCCCCGCTGTCTTAGTGAGGTGCATTTTTGATGTCCTATTTCTCAGTGTTCTTCCCCTTCCTGTTCTACTGGGGCATGGAATTGGGAAAACAATTGAACTGAATCAAGTTTGGGAAACAAAAGGCTGGGCTAGAGATGTGTTACCCAAGGGAAATGGGAGACATTTTATTTTTAAGGGTGGGTTTCCCCAGGTGCCAGAAGATGGTTTGGGAGGGGTGGGAAATAGCTCAGTGCAAGGAGATGGTAATTCTGTCTATTTTGCACATACATTTAATAATTATCTGTGAGTAGTTTTCCCTCTGTAGAACCTAGAGAAAGAGGAGAAAATGGATATGGGAGTGAGCAGCATATTCCAGCACAGGATGATGTTCTGAAGTGTTAGCAGGGATTAAACTTCTTACTCCTGGTGCTACCACACAGCTTCATGTAAGGAGCAATTTTGATTTTTCACTGTTCCAGTAAATTATAGTGCAGGCTTTAGAGGATAGGTTTTGGTCATGACCAGTAACATTTTTTACTGTAAAACTGAAGATGAATTTTGGTTTAGTATGTGGGGTTTGGGGGGTTTTTTTGTTTGTTGGTGGGTTTGTTTTTTTTTGGTTTTTGCATTTTTTTTTCCATATTATTTGTTTAAATTTTGGAAAGTTGAGAGGGCATGGAAGTTTGCCAGTGTTAATGAGATACAGTTTTCTATTTTAGTTTGGGAACTCAGCAGAGGCGATTCATGGAAAAATTGTGTTTTATAAGTATGCATAGTGACTGGTTTGCATTATTGAGATGCTGTTTCATACTGCCCAGCTCAATTAAGGACTCAATTAATAGGATTAGCAGTAGATTCATGGAGGAGAAATTGCTACTTTTAAACATATAAACTTGTATAAAAATGAAAATGCTCATCTCTGAGACATGCTTAATGTTTATTGGACAACTGCATAAGTTTAACATTATATTTATTTTTTTTTGCTTTACTAAGATTTGCTTCAGATTTCTTTGTACTAAGATGTTTCTCTTGGCTTCATCAGCTCTTTTCATCCTTTCTAAGTAAAAAAAAAAAATTACCTTTCTTATAGCATGCTAATAAGTGATTACCTTTTTGATTTGTTAAATGTACTCTATAAACACCTCTCCTGACAGCTGAAGGTTTGAAAGAGAGCAGATGTCAAGGTTTGTGACAGGTATATGCAGCTGTATAGTTTCACTTCTTGTAAACTCTGTACTGCAGCGCAAAGGCTGTATGAATATTTACGAGGGCATTGTTCAAGCTTGCCCAGCCATATCCCTACACTTTCCTTATTTGTAGGCTATAGGAAAAGAGGACAAAAAGATCTTTCTCATTCCTTTAATAGTGGAGTTGCTTCAGCTCAAGTTGATGAATGTTTAGTTTTCAGCTCTTCAAGAGAAGCACTGCTTTTCCCAGATTAGAGTTTGCAGCAGTTTATTGTTTTTTTAAAAATAAATATATACTAATTAATCTCGCTAACATCAAAACCTAAAGTATTTCATTCCCCTCGGAGGTTTTAAAATAGGCCTTTAAATGTATTTTGTTCAATGGATGATTTTACAGGGAGAGGATTTGATTTGTTAAATGTCAAGCAGTGTTATTTGTGGGACTGTTTTCATTAATGGCACTGTGAATAAGAGCTTTCCTGAACTTATTCCTGAGTTTGCTTTTGCTGAATCAGAATTTAATAAGCTCAGTGTATGGAACACTGTTGTCAGTCTCACTTTTGGGCTTTGTTAAGGAGCCTGTGCTAATGAAAATAGAGCTAAACCTCCTGTTAGTCAATGAGGAGCATTTGGGAAATGAAGGAGTATGCAGCAATTTTCATCTGTTCTTTTAACTAATAAATTTAAAAGTAAAATAGCTCTGAAAAAACTTCTAAATCGTACCTTTTAAAAAGACTACTGCAGTCTCCGCCTTCTCTTATCTTTACTCCACTGAGTTTGTGTATTTTGCAGTTTAATGTTGAATGCAATATATGATGGATTATTTTTCTTTACCCCTCCCTTTCCTGCTGTGAAGGGATGGTTTGGTTTTCTTTTGCTTTGCTTTTTAAACTTTTTTTTTTTTTTTTAAATAATTTTTTAAATTCCGCCTTGTGTTTTAAAAATAATGCTACCTGAAGGTGGAAATTCTGTGACAAACTGATACCCCATAGTTTATATCTGTAAGAAATATGAAAGAAACGTGAGCTGTAATTGCAGTCATCAGGGATTATCAAGGGATCAGTGCCACTGTAGAGGAGGAAGAGCTGGCACAGTCTTTGCTCCCACAGCTCCCCACAAAAGGCTTTTCCAGAGGCAGGGAGTGTTTGTCCTGTGGCTCAGGTCACTCAGCTGTTCCTTCTCAGTGATTAACTCGGCTCAGGCACCGCTGAGGAAGTTGATGGAGAGCTGCAGCACGTACCTCGTTTGACCTTTGTGTTCCTCCGGGTGAAGGGGAGGCTTCAGGAGGGAGCTGAAGTTCCACAGCTGAAGTTTTGCAGAGCACAGTAAACAAAGCCATCTTGTTCTGCTCCTTCAAACAGCACCTTTCTTGTAGTGAAATCAGCCAGATCTCGAGTGGAGATTAGAATATCTGCTGCAAAATTAGAAGATCTGCTAATATCAGTAGTTCCCGCTAGATCCCCCCAAAACAGATATGAAAAAACAGTTAATTTCTCACTCAGTTCCCACCTCAGCATTTTTGGTTGTTTGGTTTTGATTTTTTTAAAGAAAAAGGGCTCATGTGACATGCTTACTGACACACCTACGAAGATCAGCCTTTGCCAGGTTCTACTCATGCACTCTGACATATGGGATGGATTTTTGTGCCTGCTCAGGAGGAGGAAGCTCTGTGCAAAAGCCCAGGCAAATCTGCCTTTGGTTAATCGAGCTGCCCTTGGTGTCAGGGCAGCAGCTGTGCAGCGGGACCAGCAAAAGGCATTTTTGAAATACTTTCCTCGAGAGCCTCAGCCCAGTGGAAAGGAAGGTTGCTTCAGCTGTTTTTATCTAATATTGTTGCAAGTCCACGGGTGCTCACACGGTGAGCTGCAGTACCCAAGTAGGTCACTGCTTACACCTAAAGTGCTTAACAGCCTTTTTAGGGTCAAGTCACATTGGTTAATGTAATGCGAAATTGCAGCCTTCTTGGTTTAAAACAATAATGCTATTAATATTTTTCAAAGTATTTGCTTATTAGGGAATTTATACTTTATTGTCTCTACTTTTCTCCCATCCTTTAAAGCAAAAAAAAATTATTAGCCCACCTCTTCAGATGCCATGTTGGTTTAGTTCAGCAGAATTTCTAGTTTTCACCAGACATGCATCCGTTCTTTCCCTTTTTCCTGCTCATGAGGGAAGACATTTATTCTGGCTGTGCTCTCGTATAATTGCATTTTCCTGGTATTCACTGGGTAACAACAGCTGCCAGTGTTCTGATCAGTTATTGTCATAAAGTGCTCCACGTGAGTTAATTTCTGTAGTTAACTTACTTGGTGATTTTGAAATAATTTGACCTTCTATTATTTGCTGTACTGTTTATTTTCATTTGACTTCA
Organism: Regulus satrapa; assembly: GCA_013396955.1. Taxonomy (NCBI): domain Eukaryota; kingdom Metazoa; phylum Chordata; class Aves; order Passeriformes; family Regulidae; genus Regulus; species Regulus satrapa. The sequence continues at coordinate 72,953 of VWZN01021048.1, read as the reverse complement.
GAAATCATCTCTTCCTCTCTACTTTTGGTTGAAGAATAGTATCTTAAAGGAACATAATCATAAGAGGTTAAGAAAAGCCCTAATCCTCCACTCTCCCGAGCCTTCTGTACTTCTCTCCCCACGTTTTTGTACTACTTCAAAAAAGGGCTGTGACTGATACTAAGCTTTTTATGATTAGTGACATTCTCAAGTACTCATTGCTGCACTGATTGTATTTTGTATTGTATTTGCCTTCCAGTAAAATGCTGTATTTCTAATGAATTTATAATTTATTACATTGGGGAAATGAGGTGAAACTTTGCTAGAACAAGTTAATTAACATGCGTAAAGAAAAGCTCACATTTCTTTTTTGGATGCAGAAGCTTTTCATTTTTTAAGTAAACTTACAATGCTGTGGATGTTTGTAGATGTTTTTAAGAATCCTTTGAGTTTAAAGGAGTATATTCTAAACAAGATTTCCACAATTCTAAAACCCAAAGGAACCCTAAAAAACATCAGGAGCTATGAGAGAGAAAATGTTTGCAGAAGATGTCATAAAACCAGAAGCTCCTTGGTGCATGAGCTGAGCAGAAATGAAATACTAAGTTGCCATCCAGAAGAGAAGGCACATAAATGGCAAAGTTTATGTGCCCAGAGAAGAGTAGATAGAGTTCTAGGAGATAACGTTGTCTAGCTCTACAGGTAGGATTTATCCTGCCTGGCTTTGGCTGCTTAAAACAAGTCATCTGTTTGAGCTGTTGTTTTGGCTGCTGAAGTCACAGGGGAGAATAAGGCATCTTTGGGGGAATGATTCATCTGCCTTGTTTCAGACAAGTACCCGAGGGCGTTGTGACTCTTCCTCTGGAGGTGTGACACTGTGCATGGATGAGAGAGCCAGGCAGATAAACTCAGCTTGGGCACAGAGCTGAGGTGGGGGGAGACATTCCGACTGCATTCAGGTCCTGTTCCGCCTCTCATTTTCTCTGAACTCTGCAGTTAAGGGGATTTGGAGTTCTTCATTTTTTACAGCGACCACGTGTGCTGTTGTCCAGGATTTGCGCAGAATAATTTTTCCCTTGTGTTGTTGTTTTGGTTTGAGTAGTTCCTTCAACAAACGTTGAGTGTGCAAAAAAAAAGTTACTTCGATTGAGGTATGATCCTGTTACTGAATTTTGTTCAACGTGATATCAATTAACCCCTTGGGGTTTATATAATTAACAATGAGAATAGTAGGTATTTATTTTAATTCTAGAATAGCTGGAAAAGTCTCCATTTGATTGGGGTTTTTTTTGTTGTTGTTGTTTTTGGGTTTTTTCCCAAACAGGCAGATAAATCTTTACCTGAAAACCATACTAACACAGCTTTGTTCCCCAATGACAGTGACTGCAAAAATATCCATTTGGTCTTTACCTTCAAACATCAAAATAGCATCTGAGACTCGTCCATGGCCTACATAAATACTGTAACAATGAAGGGGAGAGAGGTCTCTGTCGTGTTCCTAATGGATTAAGAATTTGATCTCAGTTTTTTGATGAGAAAGGTCGTGATTACTCAGATTGAACAGAAAGTCATTCTAAAGGTTACAGAACAAGAACCAAGTCTCAGCAATGACACAATAGTCTCTTTGGCCTTTATATAGTTTGTAATCGTGCGCTGTTTATTGACCTTTGCAGATTAAATTTTATTTTAAGTCTCAAAAATTAATACCTTCTTTTTCTCTTATATAAAAAGGGTCATAAATAGAAGACAGCACAAGTGTTATTATGCCTCTCACACAGTGTGCTGATACCGAAGGAAGCTTTCTTTTCCCTCCATCCTGCTGCTCTGCAGACAGCTGTCAGCTTGTTGTGGGTCTGCTGTAGCCTCTGAGCCTCAGATGGTAGGAGCAGGTCCCTGTTCTGCTCCTCTCCGTGCTCAGCATCCACAGCCCATCTTCCACCACCTCCAGCCCACCTTCCCTGCCCTCCCGTGGCCTGCTCAGCCTCAGCCCTTGGTTTTAGAGTGTCAGGGGAACAGAGAATTGAAGGCTGTATGTTTTCAGCTCCTCCACGTGGACCTTGTGCCACGTGAAGAGCCTGCTCCATCTCCCCTAGCAGCACCACAGGTACAGCTGGAGCTGCTGTTGGGGTCCCCCTACGGCCCCCTGTCTCCAGGGACAACGAGCCCTGTAAAGGAGGTAAAACCCCTGCCCTGTAGCTGTGGCCAGGCTGCTGCTGCTGCTCCCTCCTGCCAGAGCACGCTGCCGGCTCGTGCTCTGCTCGCTGTTTGCTGCCAGGACCCTCAGTCTTTCTGGGAACTGCCGAGCCCAACCACCTCGTTGTTTACCCACCTAATTGGCCACTTCTCCAGATGTAACATCCCAGCTGGATAGAAGGAGCTGGCCAACCTGTTCATTAGCTAATAAACTTGGATTTGTTTTCTCATATTAGCGTTAAACTTGTGCAAGGCCTGTTGTCTGTCAGGGAAACGTTTTTCTTGCTTATTCATCACTCATTTGTAAATGACTGCAGTTTGCCCCCCCAGCTGCAGGTGATTTGCTGACATTCTCCTCGCAGCCTCCTGACTCCCATGAGAATATGGTGCAGGTGTTCATGATCTTTCTGTGCCTGTATCCACGGCCTGCTGCAGACACAGGATTTTCTCTTGCTCCTCTGACAAGAATGGATGAAAACTTTTGCTTCTAGCAAGAAGCTTTGTCTCAGTGTATGTTGATCAGCACATTCCTGTGAGCAAAGTGAAATCAATAAGAATGCTCATCAATTTTGGGAAATCTCACTGGTTTCTTAAAAGCAATTTTAAAAAGTAACTGATTTTTCAGTCTTTAGTTTTTGAGATTTGAAGTGGAAAAGCAGTTATTTGCATATTGAGAGGGTGCAGCATTTAACTATAAATGGAAAGGAATGAATTGCTGATGATCACTGCTAGCATTTTCAGTTGTATTTTTGTGTTGAAGGCAGACTATGCTCATAACAAAAAAGCTGAACTCAAAGCACTTTGCTTTCTCTTGAAATATAATGCTGAATAATAATATCGGGGTTTTTTTGTCTTACTTTCTCATTTGGCTTTCTGAAACTTCAGAGACTGTCAGAACTGGGAGAATTTATTAGATAGAGCATTCTGTACTGAGGTGTAAAGTGCACTGCTGCACGTCCATATTGGGATCATCTAGAAGGGAATATATAGATGAGATTGTAAAATGGAATAATTGCAGTAGCTCAGAATAAAGCCATGGCTTCATGAAATCAGAATAAGTAAGGGCTGTGTGATTTTCATGTGAAAATCAAGTCCCAAGAGGTAATCTGGGGGCAGCCCCACCTTCTTCCCATCTATCACCAGAAGCCTTTTTTGGAGGCGAAGCATGGTGATCCCAAAAGAGAAGCACTTTTTATACAACCACTTGCTCCTTCTGCAGAGAACTGACTCCTCTTATTTTACTGCTGTTACCCTCTTTTATCTAGATGTGAAAATATTTTGAGCCCTCTGCTTGTATCTATTTTTTTAGGCAACGGGTTTTTCAGAAGTATTGAAAGCTCCTAAAATTTTGTGCTTAACAGAAGAATACTCCTGTTAGATTTACTGGAGCATTCAGATAGGAGCACTTAACCAGCGTGGGCAAGCCAAAGAGGTTCCTTTGTCACAGAGCCTGAGATAACTTGAATAATTTGCACAGCCTTTTGTATGTTTGTGTGCCCTCATGGGTTTTACACGTTTGGCATAGTCTGGGGTTTAGTGGGATTGCCTGCTAAGGGCTGTAAGTTACAGGAGTTATGGATGATAGTTGTAATAGTGCCTTACAGCTGAGGAAGCTGAAGTCCTCTGTGAGCAGTAATTAATTAAAGCTCAAACCAGTCCCATGAGATGGCATTATCCCCTGTTTTACAGATGGTGGAACAAAGGATGAGTGTATTGTTCAAGGGTGGGTAGCCGGGCGTTGTCAGATCAGAGATTAAACCCCAGACCTCCTTCTTATAGGGACATGTTCTAATCCACTTTCTGTTTCCAGTGCTTTGAAATTTGCTGATACTTATTCTGTGAAGCAACTTTTTAATTTCATTTGATCTTTGCTGTATGAGATGATCCTTGAGAAAAAAACCAGAGCGTTCCATCGATCTGCTTTTGTTGTAAGTCTCCAAAAGGGATTAAGTTATAAATTGTCTCTTTAGTACTGTCCAGACTAACTCAAAACGTTAGCACATCCTTTTCTCCCAGATCACAGTATTTTATGCTGGTGCTTTTCCTGTTAGAACTAGAACAAGGTTATAATGCCACCTTTTCTTCTTAGTATGGCCATTAGGGCTGGGGTGGGAGTGAGTTTCTGCTGCTCGTATGGAGACAGCATCAATGGGGAAAGATGGGAAGAGAAAGATCTTTGAGCAATTCAAGTGTCATTTTAAGAAATGTTGCTACTTAAAACTTCTGCTCATGGTTGTATAAAGAGTTCCTCCTGTTGGAGGTTGAATGATGTCAAAGACTTTATCTCTGTTTTGGCATGTGGTATCACACAGCAGCTGAGGCTCTTTGGTTTGTGGGATTTTTCCAAGTGAAGAGGGAGCACATGTTCCAGTAGGAATTTCAGCACTGGCGTGTGTTTCCTCTGGAGGTGATGAGGATGTCATGTTGTGTCCGGAAGGCAATCTGGAATGCTGCCCTCATTGAATTTCTTTGCAAGTCTGGGTGAATGAAATCATCTGCTTTCTGTCAAAGGATGTGAGGGGAAGGAAGAGAGAATTTTTTTGAGTAACAAAGTGCCGTGTAGTAAACTCATTGACAAAATCCTTCTTTGGCTTGGTACTTGTCTTAGAAGCCTCCCTGAAAACCTTATCTCTGAAGTAGTCTGCAATAGGTTAAAGTGTATTAAAGTATACTTCTGGGTAAAACTCTTCTAACTTAAGCTGAGCTTGCTGACAGCTCTTAGTTTAGTGCATCCATGAAACCGAAACATCATCACCCCTGAGAATTCCACTGAGTGAGATAAGCCAATAGCATAATCTATGTTTTTGTTCTTTTTTTTGGAAATAAAACATTTGGCACATTTCCTTAAGCGTTTGCCTCTGGTTGTTAGGAAACAACCTGAGGACTAGTGAAGCTGGTATTTTGTTTTAATGTAATTTATTGCATTTCGTGTTGCTTTTATGCACATCCGTTTTTGCAGAGTGTCTCAGTAAGGTGAACTGGGAAACAGCTGTGGTGATAGACTTGAGAAAATCTTTCACATGGATGGATGCAGTGTTTGAGGTGCCAAGCAGACAGGCACAAGATGCAGAGCCCTCACCCAGAAATGTGTGAAATTGCAGCTCAGCACAACTTGTTTTCCCTTCAGAAAAAAAGGTGGGGTGATAATATCAGTCTGATGATGACAGCTCAAAAACTGAATCACTGAAGAGAATGGGGCTCGGGCAGAATTTAATGTAATCAAAAGCATGCTTTCCATAAAATCTCAGTTTTGAGTGGAAAAGTTTAAGCCAGCCCTATTTATAGTCTGTGTCAAAGTTAGAAAAGATTGAGTGAGGGAGAAACTATGCAAAGAGAAAGTGAATTTAGCTCAGTTAGTGCTGGCTGCTGGTTTTCAGCAATTTATTAACATTTGAAGGGTAATATGATCAATACTTCTGTTTTGAGCAGTGAAGAGTGGAAAAAGATGAGTGACAGAGAAAGGAAGAAAGAAAGTGCATCAGCGTGTGTATTAGCAAACTGCTAATGGGGTAACAGGGACGCACAATAAGAGATCAAGGACTTTGCTGAAAGTTGTGACAGCTTGCTGGTAGAAGCAGGGATGTAACCCGGATTGCTTGCTCTCCCATGCAAATCGAAGACAGGAGGAGTTTGGAAAGGCATTTCCCATGTGGCTGGGAGCATAAGGGGAAGAAGGCTCGTGTTCACCTTTGCTTTGGTAGCGTTGGTCCCTGCCCCATCCTTTCTCCTGGTGACCCTTCTCCTGTCAGGCAGCTCTGCCCCTCTGCCGAGACAGGGTGTAGAGCTGGCAGCAGCAGAGGTGTTACGGGCCCTGTGGTCTGGAGTGACTCTGTTTGCCCAGCTGCATGCTGCCGTGCTCCAGTGAGTCGTGTCCCTCTCTTTGGAGACGGCAGCTTGCTTTACACAGCAGGTTTCCTTCCACAGAGTGGAGGTGAGGGAATGAGAAGCTCTGCTCCTGGGACCCTAATGGTCCTAACCGTGCCTGTTGCTCACCCTTGCTGAGTTTGGAACCTGGCTGTTCTACCCTTCCCACTCTGCATGTGCATCCCCTGACTCCTGAAATGAGTCAGCTCTCCCCTCTTTTCTTAACACTCATTTTTGCACCACGCCCCAATAGTGTCTCCTTCTTTATCTTCCCCACCCCTCCACGGGCTCCAACCCGAGCTGTGCCCTTCTCTTTGTGCTCCCTGCCTCCTTCACCTCCACACCACACACCTTTTTTTTCCCCGTGTAGCTGAGGGGCTCTTACCCTTCATCTCAGATCTTCCTGCTCCTCAGCCCCACGTTGGCACAGCCCTGAGCAGAGCGCCTGGTTCCTGCCTCTGGCTGGCACAGGGCCTGCAGCAGGGGGAAGTGAGGATTACCACCTGCCTTCAGAGGGATCCTGCCCGCTTCCATTTGCACACGAGGCTGCAGCAGGAGCAGCTCTGGGCCTTGGCTTACGTGTAGGGTCTCGCAGGGGGCAAGGTGGTCTTTGTGATTCCCTATCACATTTTGTGCATGGAAAAGTCAGGAACAGCCTTCACTGAAAATTATCAACGTACCACTCTAAGAAGGCTTACCTGCCAGGTTTTACCCAGCTTAGTTTGATAATGATGGAAATTACCTTTTCTGAACTGGTCTTAAATGAGCACTGGAAGTATCAGATTGCAAACTGGTTTAAATCCTTTTTCCTAATCTTTTTTTTTCTCTTTTTATTTTTCCTCTCGAGTGAGTGGGTTTGGTTTTCATGAAGGAGTAAAATTCTTGAAGTGTTTCAAGGCAGTGATGCAAGGACTATCATAGTGGCCAGGCACAGGGCATGGGCAACACTCTGCCCTCCAAAGCTGCTGCTGAATACTCAGAGGCACATTAGGAGTCTGTGGTGTTACACACAGAAAATTCATGCTCTGTTCAAGTTAACTTCTTGTAGTGATTCCTCACACAAGATATTTTAACTTACCGGAGACTTGCTTTTGCTTGATTGGCTGTTAAATAAATTTGTTACTTAAAAAAAAATAATTAATACTACCTTTTTCCCCTGCTACTCTATGAAAATAAAAACCAAGCATTGGTTTTTTTCTTTGTGTTCCTGCTGAAATGGCTTGGCACCAGAATGATAATTCTTCTACATCTTGGGCTTTAGAAGCTGGGACATGAGATTTGTCAGAAGTTCTTAACTCTTGGGTCTTCACTCGTAAGTAAATTGTGAGATTTTGAGAAGCTTTCTGGTCCCTGGTCAAATGAGTTCCATATTTTCACGGCCATTACTTGTCTAACAGTTCTCACTACGGACAATCAAATTATTGAATGGTGTTGCAATAATTTTAACAATTGAGTCACACAGTTGCTAGAATTTCACAATAGGTATTTAGTTCTCAAACCATTAACAGGCAATGCCTGGAAATGAAACCAGCCTTCCCTTTTTTGTCGTGTAGAATACCTTTTGAAAATACTATATTTAAAGGCTTCTGCTTTTTAGCTTAAATGTTAACTAAAGTATTTTATGGAAGGTGGATGGAATTATCTGTGGCTATTTTGCCTTCTTAGGCCAATGGCAAAAGCAGTGCTTTTGCACTTCACTGCTAAAATTCAGTTTTATTAAAGAAAATGAGTATCAGCAGTATATTAGGAATGGTGTTAACTTGCATGTGACAGGAGGAGTAACCCGAGCACAGACAAGCCACTGGATTTGCTGCCTAACATCACCCAGGGTGTGCCTAACTTTTTGAGAGATTCAAGTCCAATGTACAACTTGAACTGCATATGGAGACAAAGCCCTTTTATTGCAATGGTGAAGAGAAACCATGAAGCTTGAAATCCCCTGTAAAAACAGCACCAAAACTCCCAAGCCCCCAGACTCTTCACTTACCTCAGCTTCTGTTTTGCCAGTTCAGTTTTCCCTTGGACTCTTCTAAGAGAGGAGCAGAAGCTCTTCTCAAGGCGTTGCTTTTCCAGCTGTTCCCGACACCCTGTTCTGCTAAAATGTGTGTGTCAAGTTTGTAAAGGACCAGATGCTTTGTTAGTTAACATGGGGCTTTCTGATTTTTCCCATTAGTGAAGGGTAGTATATTTGGATCTCTTTATATGGAAATGAATCCGTGTTCTATTTACAGCCATCTACTAGAGACTCGTCTTATGAAGAGAAAATTGGGTTCTGGGTAGCCAGAGAGATTTAATTAAAAGACATGATATAAAATTAATGCAGCCCATCTTCAGCTTCCTTGCAATCTGAGTAGCTCTAAACAAGGGGCTCTGATTGGCTGTGCCAGTGGATTCAGGGAATTAATGTGTCCTGTATGTTTTCCAAGTATTGACTGAGTTTTGAATTATGTGTCCAGATAGTCTCATGAGAACTCTTCCCATGCCTGAAAGTTAGAAGACTGGATTATTTTTTTTTTTCCTCCAATTTGCAGTGCCCTTAGGGGCCAACACACACTCGTATATTCTTAATATTATGATTGTTTTTCAGTTTTGCTTATCTCTAAGCACAACCATAAATTGAGATGTCTCTAACTAATTTCAGGGGAAGTATAATCTGGAATGCTGCTTATTTTGGAGGGCTGGCAGTGGGCCTTTTTCCATAGTAGCAAAGGGATGGTGGTGTCACAACTGCAGATTTCTTGCTCTTGGTATGTGAAAGTACTGGGGTCACCTTGGTTTTATTTGGTTTTGTTTGGAACCAGGTCTTTGCTTTCTCCTCAGGGTTTTCATCTCAATGGGGCCTGTGTGAGAAACATTTTAACTCATCTTTTAAATACCAAAGGGGCTACTTCAACCTTTTATCATTAGATGCTCTGCACATCAGACTTATTGAAGGCCTGTATTAAAAGTTTTTTCTTTCCTTCAAGGTTGGTTTCTTTCTTTTTTTTCTGGTAGCCTGGACTACGCCCACATTTACACCTTTCAAACCTTATTTGCAAGGCTGGTTGTTTGGTTTGGTTTTTAAAATCTTAAAGCATATACTGCTTTGCTAACTTTTAAAAACTGTGTGTAATTCTGTTTGACAACTCTTTAGTCTCTGCATGTCACCGAGTAGTAAATGATGGTTCCAAATGTAAGAGCTTCAAATTAATGACTAGTGTGGAGCAGCAGCCTGACACCCAAAATGAATAAAAATGTATCTTGTATTGTCAAGGAGTGATTAAAGAAGTAACTGAAATTATGACCAAACGTGAAAGGAGGTGGAATAATTTGTCAGTGCTCTGTTCCCTGCTCAAAAATTTATCTTCTCTCTGCCTAATGAATGAGTGGTATCCTGGATCCTCTGATAGCAGCAGCAGTACCTCACTGATAAGGGTTACCCACAATCTGCTTTGGTTTAGGTAAAGGTTAAAGCTGGTTGAGCAGTGGGAAACTGATTTTCAGCCCCACCCTCAGCCCCCAAGGCTGAGCTGTCAGTCAGGATCTGTGGCGAGTGTCAGCATTTCAGGAGAGGCTCCATCTCAGGTGTGCTCTCACCAGAACCTGCTCTCGGTGAGCACAAGGGTTTTGTGCTGTGTGGGCTCATCACCTCTGAAAAGTGGAGATTTTGGGGGCTGTGAGTGGATCTGATCCTACTTACAGGCACACACTGTGTGTTTGTCACCTTAATACAAGTCTGTGTAGAAAGCTGAATATATTTTAGCTGGCAGTTAAAAGAATCAGTCAGAAGAATCATGTTTGGCCTTGTTTCTGGTGGTTTTTTATGAGGTAGAGCTTTTCTTTTGCAATTCAGTCATCTTCTCACCTCACTTTTGTATCGCAGCTATCATGATTCCTTTCAAATTGAATTGCTGTCTTCATTTCAAACAAATGAAAGCATATTTCAGTGTTTATGATTTGTTGGAGTAGACAATTGGCAGAGGGAGATTGAAGCTTTGGGCGTAAGTTCGAGGAAGTTGGCAGGCAGAATGCTCCAGTGCAGAACCCAAAGCTGCAGTAGGGGTAAATATGCACAGAAAAATGTAAATGGATTGTTCACTACTCTTCCATTACATCAGTAAAGATTTTATCAGCTTCAGGTGAGGTTTTATCCATTACAGTCTTTTAGTAGGGGTTTAGGTAATTAGGCAGGGCTGAAAATGAGGTTTTAAACCTTTGATACAATACGATATTTCAGCCTTCCAGGCACAAGATTTAATTATAGCAGCCAGAGTTTGCTTTAGCTTTAATGAACAGTTGTGTCTGACCAGTTGGCTTGAAAGAAGAGGAATTCCCACAACTGCCCCGAGCTGGAAGAGCACCTTCCATGGGAAAAGCTCTTCAGCCTCCTGGCCTGCTGTGCAATCTGAGAGTGCAAATCCTGCGGTGAGGGACAGAGTGAGTGATGTGGTGGCTCCGAGACGTGACCTGGGCTGGGGTGTGGGAGGGAGCAGCTCTGCTGAGTGCCCTTTAGCACCAGAGCCCTTTGGTGACCTTTGGCAAATCACATAAGCTGTCTCTACCTTGTCTGCTGTGCAAGGAGAATTTGCCTTCTTCACAGTAGTGTTTTGAGACCTAATTAAGATTTTTCCAAGTGCTTCCAGAACCTCAGATGAAAGGCATGCACAGAAAGCATAATAATTAACAGGAGCTTATCAGCTGAGCTTTACAGAATTAATTCTTGTAAATATAAAACTAAATGCTTTGTAAGAAGCTTTTCTCTACGTTCCATCCCTAAAAAGCATCATTTGTGGATATGATATTTTAAGATTAGTAAAAAGAAATGTTTATTTTCTTGTACTGGGATATTCTTCTGAGTGCTCTCATGCCTTATTGTGTTAGGGACCTTGAGATTTGGGACTGTGTGCACTGCTCCAGGATATATCCACATAAGGAGAAAAATTGATTAGCCTGTGTTTGCAGATAGTTTCCCACTTCTCCTATAAACATAGGATTGTTTTCAAATTATTTTCTATTTCTTGAAGACAAAAAGAAAACAACAAAAAAAAAAACCCAAAAAAACCCCCAAAAAAACCCTCAGCAAGTTAAAAATTAATCAACTTTACTGCTGCTTCCTGGGGATTTTCTTTTTCTACATTTGGCATATTCAAATGCTGCTGCTGCCAGAGGGAGAGGTGGAGCTGCTGCTGACTTCCAAGGCCATTTTCCTTACTCCATCTGTATGGTAAACACAGGAGGGACTGGACCTACAGCAGAATTGGGGAGTTTGCCTCACTGGTGTTGGAAGGAAGTTGTGGCTTGTGCTGTGCCAAGGGTCTGCTGCCAGTACTGGGGAGTTACAGCAAAAAAAAAAAAGAGCAGGAGTGGTGGATGCAGTCCCACTGCTCCATAGTGCACACTAATCTTAGTGATTCTTGCCCTTACTTTAATATCAGCACAAGGCCCAGTTCCTGCTCTAGACCAACACAGGATTTTTTAGATTTGGCCCAATATGTGATGACTGTGATCAGGATTATTCACTGTCCAGAATTCAAACCATAAAAATTTGGCTTCCAGAATGGATCTGATCTGCAAGTGTTTTCAGGAAAAGTGCAAGAGAATCGTGTTCAGTGGTCTGGGTGGTCTGCTGGGCAGGGCTGGTTTGTGTTTGTCCATAAAATCTGTCACCAGGCGTTCTTCCACAGTAGCCTGTTGTCTGGTAGGAAATGTATGTCGAGCAGAATTAATATTATTATTCCTTTTGGCTTGTCTCTGCTTTTAAGGATAACTGGAAAAGAGTCTGTGTGGTGGGGCACTGAGACCATTTGTCACAAAGCTTTTATTGTCCCGCTCAGCTGCAGTGTAACATTCATTTAGTGCTCTCGGAGCGTGGCATTTCCGCTTGCAATGCAGCACAAGGGAATTCTGATTTCATTTCCTAGAAGATTTTGGCAAAATTAGAAGGCAAGTAACTTATCTTTGTCATATTTTGGCTGGATGTTTTCTCTTCTGTTTTCTATTTTTTTTTCTTTCCACCTTGGATCAGCAAAATGGAAAACAACTGCAGAGGCAGCACTGGATAATTTGGTTTCTGGGTTAGGTGGTGTTCAGAAGCAACAGGCAGTGGTGATCCAGAGTCAGGATGATGATGATGCAGACACAGGTATTTATTCACGTGATGCTGTGATTTATTGCAGTATTTATCACTTATTTATCTGTCTTGAATTTAGCACTTTTCTTGCAGATTTTAGGCATGGTTTAGCCTGTCTTAACAAGCAAACCTTTACTTACCCAAGCACAAATTTATATAATTAATGGTTCGATACATTGCTTTGTGCAACTCAAAGCTTGTTTGGTTAAGAAATATTATTTCCAGTTTAGTTTCTGGTAGGTTTTGATACTTATGATTCACCTCTCTCCTGAATTCAAAGCGTGTTGATTCTGATTGTGCAAGTTAATATTGTAACACGCTTATTTCTTTTACTGGCTAATGCAATTGAACCAGTACTAGCCCAAGGGTGAGAGCAGCCATCTTAGTAAAAATTGATTTATCTACTCTACAACAGGATATGTTCTTTGTATCTCAATGATAGAGCTAAGGCAAATCAATCTTCCTCTGCAGGTTAGGCCTCAGGGTGTAAAAACTATGATATTTGAGAAAGAAAAGCAGCAAAGGAATATTTAACATCCTTGAACAAGTATTTTAACATTTGTGACACTTTCCTTGTTATCAGACTCATTTTGCATCCTTCAGAATATCTGAGGTGTCTCAAAGGTTATAAGGTTGTTTCCAGCACTCTGGATTAGCATTAATATGCTGAAATTGAAACACGGTAGAAAACTCCCAGTGAAATACGGGATTTTTACCTTCACAGTGGTTAACATTATTTTTAAGGTCTCCTTTATGCATTCAGTCACTTAGGACCTGCCAGCACATCCTTTATGAGCAATTCCACTCTGTGAAACTGCACCCTTGGTCACTTTTATTTTTGTTATTTATTTGTCTGATTTATTTTTAACTGGAGAACATTTATGGGAGTTAGAGACAGTGGAATTTTCTTTCACTCACGCAGTAGCATGCAGGAACAGCACAAGATATTGGAAAAAAAATGTAATAAAAATGATAAAAATGAGCCAGCAGCTGGATAGATAGATCGAAGCCATAATGATAGGACTGTTATCGTTTTATGTGAAATGCATCAGATTCTAAATCAGTGATATGAATATGAATTAACAGCCTTTCTAATTAAGGGAGAAGGGTTAAATCATGATCTTGCAGGGGCACAAAGTCAAAGAGCTTTGTGTAGATGGGGGGAAGGCTGCTGATGGAGAAATGGGGGATATGGACGGGTGGCACGGAGCTGCTGCTGCTGGGACGGCAAATTGATGAGAGGCAAAGGTCCCTTGGCTTAGGGGCTGCCTGGGTGATTGATGCTAAATTATGGGGAGTGCAGTTGGGGCAGGCGTGAGGCGTTTTCCTTTCGAAACAGAAATGAAATGAACCATTTATCAGTTGAGTTGCGTTCATCAATTGCGAAGCCATTTGTTTATTCAGTTCTGTTTTGCAGCACTGCAAATAAGATGGGTACACGTACCCAAATAAAGGCAAAACACACAGTGATTCATATAAAGCACCATTTTAATTCAAAAGTGCAGTTGGGGGGTGTCTTACATGCCAGATAATTGCTTGCATTATCTTTTAAATTCATTATGCATGTTACAGGTTCTGACTTTTTGGCAGAGGATTTGTTGGCTTTCTTTGCCAAAGACTTATGCCACAGCCTATTACAGTGTAGAAAACTTACTGAAGGCTTGTTTTCTGTAAATTATTATTCTTCACTACTGAAAAAAATGCCACAAAACTGCACAGACTGTCAGAAATGCTGTCAAATGTAACAAAATCCCATTTTTTCTTTTTAGAAAAAATCTTAACCTATAGAGTTAAATGAATCACAGAGTGGCCTGGGTGGGAAGGGACCTTAAAGATCATCTTGTTCCAACCCCCCTGCCACGGACAGGGAAACCTTCCACTAGAGCAGGTTGATCTGAGCTCGATCCAACCAGGCCTCAAACACATCCAGGGACGGGACAACCACAATCCAGCTTCCCTGGACACTTTGTTCCAGTAATTCACAGTCCTCTCCATATAAGCAGAATCCTGTGAATTCTGTGAAAATGAGCAGAAGGGTTCAAATACCTACAGAAAAGTTATGAGGTGTTGAAAAACCTTTTAATAAATGTCTACAACAGAAACTTCACGTCCAAAGCATGTTGCTGCAACAAAACCTGGTAAAGCATCCCCTCTTCAAAATTTACTGGAAGCAAACCCCAGTGATTTGTGTGAATGGGAAGAGATAGCCCAAGAGTGGGGAGTTCTCTGTGAGGAACTTCCACTGTAAATGGCCATTTATGTCTGTGGTGTAATGAAGACTCGTCCCATGGAGTCTGTAAATCCAGACAGGCTCCACCGTCCAGCCAGGGATTAAATCTGCTGCTGAGTCTAATCACCTTGGCAATCTGAGCTGCCTAGGTGAGGTCTCGTGACCAGGGAGCCCTGGATATCCGAGATGGGATTCCCAGGTCTAGTCCTGTGGGTATTTCCCTTTTCTCCTCTTTCGAAGAGCTTTAAAATATCTTTCATCTCCCCAGTGCAGGCAGGAGAGTCGTGCTCGCTGCCTCTCGTGGGTCAGTATATTCATGGTCAGATGCTTTGAGCCAACAAGCTCTGTCTTTAAGGTGTCAAAAAATCCATCCCTTGTATAATTTCCTGTCACTCCTATTTCCAGACTTCATCAAGTCAATCATTTTGACAACCTGACACCAGCCAGATACACTACTGGGGACAATTTATACTTAGGAATGTTCCTGGTTTGGCATGGTGAAACAGCTCATTAGACTTTCATGCCTTTTAATTTTATGATTTTTCTAATACAAATGTTCTTTTGCAGGGAATTGACAAAACCCGAGCTCGAGTAGATAGCAGACAAATTTAGGAAATATGGTGACCCAGGAAGCTGCTAGACAATTTTCTGGTTCTTTCAACAGGCTGTATTTCACATCACAGTTTACATTACTGATAATGTTCAATAGCATATGGTTCCACTCTTTGGATTAAATCCTAGTTCTTCCTAAGTTAGTGATAGAATTTACATTGATTTCAAAATCATACTCATTGCCTGAATTATAAGAAGTAGTCTTCCAAAAAAAAAAAAAAAAAAAAGAAATTGGGAGAAATTTCAGCCTGGAAAAAGCAGGAGTGCAAATTATTGCTAGAGTCTTGTGGAGTCTGGGGGAGAGCAGAGAGTGAACAAGAATTAACATTTTCCTGCTGGGCAGTTTAGCATGGCCAGTAGAAGCTCGGAGCTCAGTTCTAAAGGGCCAGTTGTGATTCTGCAGCTCAGATGTGTTTTTTTAAGCTCTCACGATCCATCTGTTGTGAGCAGTGACAAATATGAATTCAGTGTTTTCTGTATTCTGAATTTTTTTGGTGTGCATAAGGGTTGGTTGGCTTTAAACTGCTGCAACTGAGTTTG
Source organism: Regulus satrapa (assembly GCA_013396955.1). NCBI lineage: Eukaryota > Metazoa > Chordata > Aves > Passeriformes > Regulidae > Regulus > Regulus satrapa. The sequence goes on along the minus strand of VWZN01021048.1, from coordinate 57,426 downwards.
TGATGCTCTGGAAGCCCAGAATAATGGTAATGTAAATTATTTCATGTGTTTTCCCTGAGCTCATTCCATCCAGCTTTGTAATTAGGTCCGTGAGGGCCGAATGCAGGCCAGATGAAATCACTGGCATTCCACCTGCCTGCACTGGAGCAGACTTTGGACTATATATAATATGTGGGAGTAAGTGATAAGATCACCATGAATAGTCCCTCTGTTCAGTAATGATCATGGGGAATTCTAAGAATGTCTGAAGAGAGGCATCTTTCTTTTGGAAGGAATTTATTCGTAGCTGTAGGAGATTTAGGTTTTAAGGAGGTTATAAAGTGCCTATGCAGACTATTGCCTGTATTTTTATAAGTAAAATCAAACCCCAAATTGTTGCTGTCAAGCTGTTTCAAGTGGAGAATTTTTTTCCTCAGAATGATAGCAAGTTTATTTTGAAATGTATAAAAGTGTGCTTTACAATTTTTCCATGGCAAGCCTCACTGAAGTGAGCACAATCATAGGATTAAATATGTGCAAGATGAAAAGAACAAAGCCTTTCTGTCTTGGGGTGCAACTTTACACAAGCTCCAAGTGGTCTTGCTAGAAGTCCTAAGTGAAATTCTTGTGTAAGACTGTTTTGAGAACACACTGAACTGACAATTTAATTTCAACACAGGATGCTTCGGACTCATTGTTTTTATTTTTAATTTTTCCTTTGTCAGTTAGAAAGAAGTATTTGACAATTTACCTTTTTTAAAAATTATGTTTGGTTTATGTTTAAATTATGTTTAAAATTATATTAAGTTTTTATATAAAACTTCTCAGAAAATCATTGTAAATAAGAATGATCCATGAAGTTTTATGCAGTGTTTTATTAGAAAGCATTAAAAAATGAAACAGGGTTAGCATAAAATTTGAGTGAGACTGAAATTGATTAGATTTAGGTGATGCATTAAAATCTTTGCCAAGGCTGTCTTACTAAATGAAATCCAAGTTTCAACTGTTAGCTCATATAGTCCAACCACTTGGATGAAGGTATATGCTTGTGTCTGCAAGTTTGAATATTTCCTTTATACATGATTCCTCTTTATTTATTTAGTATTATCTATTACATCTCTAAATACATCAAACCGAAAATGCCATCGTAGTTTTTATTGCTTACACTGGAAATGCTTAACTTGATACTTGGAAGATAGGAATTTCTTTACTCCAGTCCTGTGTTAAGTGTCTGTATATGTTTTTATTCAGTTCTAACCAGGATCACTTGACCACAGTGAGATCATGAATATTTGTGTGTGTTCATGAACTTTTCTCTGCACAGAAAGTTTCCAGTGCTGAAACCATTACCATTCGAGTGATGTGAAAATATTCAAAGCTCATCTATCACGTATAAGCTCCAACAGGGCTTTTTCAAATGGGAAACAGCAGAAAGTTTAGTGAGTTCTGTGAGTCCTGTGTTGCTACAGATGCATCTTGGACCAACAGAGTTAAAATGAAAATATAAATAGGACAGCACTGTGTGCCTGTACAGGCACAAGTGTGGATTCTCCTGGCACTGCTGACCCTTCAGCCACTGGGCCAGCAAGAAACTTCAGGTTGACTTAAATAAATCACCACCTGAGTGGTTTTAAAGGACAAAAACGGAGACATGCAACTCTCCAAAATCCTTTATTATGCTCCAGGTGAGTTGTAATGAGAGTCACTCTATTCTATTTTTCATTGCTATTGGTGGTGGACAAGGATATGGAGGAGAAAAGTCTGGTTTTGATCAGAATTTTATGAAGGAAAAGGAAATAACAAAGACACTAAAGGTAAAATATGCTACATATTTTATTGAGATGTTATTATTTTGCCTTGACTTTATTATGTTGTCACAACCTTTTTATACTGCCAAACTGTCCCCAGCAAAAAAGCTTCATAAATTATTCTCTTGCCATACTGGGGCCAGCTTTTTCAGGTTTAATCCTTAAGAACACGAGGTGAAAGTTTTGGGATTCATCACTTGATATTTCTCCTTGCTGTATTTTCTTTGCAGTCCTTCACAGAATTGTGCTACTCAGAGCATGCAGCCCTCACCAAGTATAACTAAATTTTTATTTCCTATTTCTGTTCTATTTTCACTGCTTGCAGACGAACTAGGGTTTAGCACCTAATTCCTTCATTTCCCATGGGATGATGGAATTGTATCAGTCCCTGCATGGCCCCTGAGCAGCAGATCTGTGCCTGGACAAGGGTGGGTGTGGCAGAGATAAGGAGCACGGCCCCAGCTGGGTCAGAGCTGGGCACGGAGCGCACAGCCCTGGCACAGCCCTGGCGCTGCCCAGGCTCCAGGAGTCCCTGAGTGCACAGGTGCAGAGGCTCTGGTGGGAGCAGGACGTCTTAAGGGCAGCATTTGCTCGTCACGGATTTTTAACTTGGTTTCAGCTTTAGGCTAGAGGCAGACGAGTAGGATCAAGGCAAAGGTGTGTGTATCTTATTTAGGGGATTTACTCTGTGCCTGTCAGGAGAGCAATCCTTGCTCAGGTGCGAGTGGGGATGGATCCTGTGCTGCCTCGTCCCCTCTGTTACTCAGCTGCCACCTGGTCCAGGTAGTTTGGTTTTTTTTCCCTGTGATTGGCATGACTGTTGGTGCCATTTGAGCCTTTGCTATGATGCTGATTTGAAGAAGATAATATGTAAAATTGTTTTAAATATCAAAGGGCTTAAACAGGTCTTCCATGTTGTAATTTACATCTAGCTATTCTTTACTATCAAGTAGTAACTAATTTGCTTATATCTTAATTGTCTGAAGGGCCTGAGAACCATTCTGTGGTTTCCACTGTGTCTGGAAATTAGTTGACTCCTGGCATGCATGGTGTAATCAGCAGGTTTCAGTGTGGCAATTTATAAATTACAGAACATGGTTTAAAGCTCAGCTTCACAAAAATAAGAGAAACGGATTGCCTGATGTGCAGCAGGCCAGCTGTGTCATTGTATGCTCATTTCTGTGACTGCAAACTGAAACTCACCCTGTACTTCAAACCTATTATTGTTGATAAAATTAATCATATACTTTGATGTGTTATCCTGTAAGTATGCACAGAATTCCCATTTGGCAATCCATTTGATAGCTTAAGGAGGCCCTGGACTCCAATTAGCACCGTGTGATAGAGTTAGGCCTCAGTGCCACCTCTTGTGAATTGTTAGTAAATGTTGCCAATCAGCTGCTTATATATAATTTTTTTTTTTTTTAAGTTAAGAAGCAAGACTGGTAAAAGCAGATGATATCTTTTATCAGGCTGACTGCTGAGACAAGCCATTAAGCTTTTGGACATAGGCTCTTTTCCAGGTCTCTGAAAAATAGCTCTGATAATGTCACTTCATCATGTGTGTGGTCTTGCTCCAAAAAGATTTGCAGCGCTGCATTGGAGGTTCCAGTCCTTTCCTTGTAAAAAGGTGACGGGAGAGGACTTGTAAAGCTGTGGGAGATAAAAATAATCGAAGTTTATATAAAATGTCCCTTTTGTTGTTTGTTCTCACAGGAATGTTGCTGGGGTGTTTCTTCAGTGGACAAGGCTAGAAGCGATTCCAGTTTTGTGCCTTAATTTCATATAAGCCTGAACTTGCTTCTTCAGAGGATATTCACAGAAGAATGAGATGTCAAAGCCTGTCCTAAAACAGATTTTAGATCCCTGATAAATTAAGCTGTTCTTATGCTTGATAGCCTCACTGCATGTTGTTGCCTAAAACAGGAATCCATTTTATGCGGGACCAGGGTTGTTTTTTTCCTGTTTATAGAAAAGTCTCAAGTAAAATGTGTAGTTCCACCTGGAGTTATTAGAGTCATCCAGCTTTGTTTGGAATCTGGATATGAGGTAGGGCTGGTGAAGCTCATTTATAGACTTCCTATGGCAATGAGTGATACCAGTTGTCTCTGCAGATCTTTTTATACATCACGAGCGTTCCTTAGCCCTTATCTCAAAGAATTGCTTGTTCTTTCCAAATATTTACAGGCTTCTGATAACTAATTCCATTTAAAAAAAGAAAAAAAAAAGAATCCAGAGAACATCATAAAATTTTTGTCTGTGAAAAAATTTTCAGGTGGTGGTAGAATATAATGCAGAATGCAAAGCATGGACAATGTGAGCAACCCCTCTAGGAGGTTGTTAAATCAGGTTGAGTTTGTGTTTGCTTGGCTGAACTTGGCAGCTGGTTGGCAGCAAGCTGGCAGGAATTTAACCTGTGTTTACCACGGGCAGTGTTACCTTATTAAGTTAGTCTTATCTAAAGGCAGGAGAAGGAGTGACAAGGTGTTGCAGCTCCTTCTGCTGACATGGTATGGCTGCCATTCTCCTACAAACTCAGCTCTGATGGGCTGTCTGTCATGACTTTACATGAAGAAAGGGTTTTATGCCTTCATTTTCAGAACTGCTATTTTAATTAGCCCTTTAAAGGGTATTCTATTCCTCTTATCTCACAGCTTTATCTATTGTTGGTGCACTTGGTGATATTTCGTCTCCAGTTTTCTCCTAAACTCTCACACACAGCAAACAGCTGTTTTCATCTTTTGTGCACTCTTGGACTTCAGTACCTTCTTTGTCCTCCTTGGTCTCCCCCAAACGTCTCTGCTACTTTCCTCTTGCCCGTGATTTACTGTAAGTGCTGTGAGCATGTCCAGGACACTTCTGTGAGTGACAAATTTTATTAGTTACTCAGCTCTCTTTGGGTCACAGACTGAAGACTGCTGTGTGAGGGGATTGCATGGCAGATGGGGTAACATCTGCTGGAAAAGTCTTCTTATCTGTGCACACATCTGGCTGTTACTGCAGCAAACTTGCCTTGATAATTGCAGTCTTGCTTCACTTCACCAAATTGAAATGGTTCCATGGGTTTTAGCCTCTGTGTCTCCCGGCTCCTTGTACATCAAACATCAGTTTTCCTTTCATGCTTCCAGGGCTCTTCACCATGATTCCTGTCACCCTTGCACTGTTCCTCTTGCTGATAAGTAACATACTTTCACCCCTGACCAGTCTAGGGCCCAACCCTTTGCCTTTCATTTTTTCCATTCTCCACTCCAGACCTTTATGTTCTTTCTGTGGCCTCTTGCGGTGAAAAATGCCACCCCAACACCTGACAAGCTGCCTCATTAGCCATCTTCAGTGCCTCCTATAAAGTCTCTTTTCTGTAAGCAAGGCACAGTTTTGAGGCTCTTGTGCAGGAAGCATTTCCTCGCTGCTTCCAAGGAGCCCCCAGTTTAGCTGAGTGCGTCTCTGGCAGCGCTTCCTGTGGGCTTGTTGGGATGTGGAATCATTTTGGCTCTGTTTTTGGTACAATGCCAGGCAGAATGGCATGTGGCCTGACAGTGGCACTGACATATCCTAGAGCTGCAATAGGGTGAAGCTTGGCCACGTGGCAGGTGGGATGTTTGGAAACCTTAGGAATGGATGTGCAGGGGGATCACTGTCCTTGTGTTTTGTAGCTCTCATGCTGTACTCCTGTGATAGCACTCTGGGGCTTGTCTGTTACTCATTCTGGAGTGAAATCTTCCCAAGTTCATGTTGCTCGTCTAAGGAAGACGTGAAACACAATTAAAATCAGCTAGCATTTATTCTGGGAAGATATAAATGTGGCAGCACTGTTCAGCTGCTCCTTTGTGATGATTATTAATCATTCAGGACGCTTTATGCATGTTAAAAGCTGTCCTGGCGTGGTGCAGTGGGGAATGGGATGCTTCATCCAGAGCTTCCAGCACTCCCAGCTCCAGCTGATCCTTCTGTGTGCAAAACATGCCCCAGGAAGGATTCAGCAGTGGGGTAACCAAACCCTGTTGGAGATGTTGGTTTGGATACTGCGTTTTTGTGGACTATGGGAGGGGCGTTTTTGCAATAGTGAGATCTAGCAGATAACACCAGGTCTCGTGCTGACCATCTCGTTTTGTTGCTCCACAGAAGAAAGAGTTTCCCAGCACCTCAAGTCTAATTAGACCACTGTTTGTCCTCCCAGTCCAGAGGAGGGAGGACTCATAAACTAGAAATCACACAGTCGAGTAGCATTTGCAAATGTGGTGCTAATGGAGCCTCTCTCCATGCATCTATTTAAACTCTCCGAGCATTTTTGCATGGCTTTCAACCAATTGTGTGTGTGCACATATGTATATAGGGATATCACATCATATCTTACTCTCTAATTAGTAGGATGAAAATTTGAAGAGTATCAAAGTGATTTCAGCATGTAGTTTGTAGGTTTTCGGTGTTTCACAGCAGTATTGGCTTACAATGTTTTATAATGTCAGCCTCCCACCACTTGCACTGCTTTCTGTGGAAATGTCAGGCTGTGAACCTCATCAGGAGCCAATTTTGTCCTTAAGAACAAAGGGAAAGACACGTTTTTGGTGCTGTGGTGTAGTCACTGCTGGAGCATCTGTCTATTCCAGAGACGGGAACAACTTGGTGGTGTTGGAGGGGAGTCAGGGAGCTGGGAGTGCCACTGAGGTCTTTGTTAGCTGATCCAATGGCTTGAGACAGCCAAGACCCAAAAGAAACACTTTTATAACTGAGGAGAAAGCTTGGGGAGCACTGGGGAACAACTGAGGCATGTGGGGCATGGGTCGTTGCTGCTGGGGAACCGGTGTTTGGTAAATTTGAAGGTAGTGGCATTATTTCCCCAATTAGAGCCTGCTCAGTTTGGGAGGTGACAGTCAGGGGTCGTGGTATATAAATGACCAGCTTGTGAAGAGGAACTGGGAACAGCAGTTAGAAACTCTGGCAGCTCTGGGATTTCAGAAGCAGTCCCGAAGTGCAGCTTTCACAAAGCCTTTTGGACTTGCCCAGCTCTGGTTTGGTCCGTGGCGCACCCGGGCTGACAAAAAGATCAGCAAAATGCTCCATCTAGTTCTTGTTCTCACTAATGGGAGACTTCTTCATGACTGAGTTCTGAGTTCTGTGAGTGGCACATTGGCAACTGATGACGCTGCTGCAAAGCCTGCAGACTCAGAACAAATATTGGAATCAGTGACCCACACCTAGAAGTACTTGTTTTTCATCCAGAAAATCCAATTTTTCGAGCCCAATGGAAGGTAACTATTCCCATAAACAATCTGTGGGTCTCCAATTCTGTGACAATCACTACTGAGTCTGCCTGAAAGCTGTCATCTCCCGGGCTAGTGTCACCAAGGGCTCTGCATTGCCCAAGTGAATCTCACAGAGGGCAGCTGAGAATGTTTCAGTCTTTTCCCCTGCAATCTGTACTGTGCAGAAAAGTCTGCGTGTGGAAAGCAGTGGGGGAGAAGGGAGTACCACTTTGTACAGGGATTACCTGGAATTGCCTTTGTCACCCATAAAATGACAGGCCAAAAAATAAAATCAATTAAAAATAATAATAAAAAAATAGCTCCAGGCCAAACAACTCTCATTCTCTTATCTCACATTCTCAGCTCCATATTCTCCATTTTGATGATATATATCTGGTATATATACCAGAGTATTGCTGTATTTTGGCTTTTCCCTTTGTCCTCTCTTACCATTCAAGTGTCAGTGATTATCCCTAAACTGAAGCTGTCTGTTCCTAGTAATAACCAGTGGTTAGAATACTTGAAAAATATTACTATTTTCCCCGAAAATAACACTAGTCCTGGGCAGAAGTTGCTAATGCAAACTTGAGACATTGTGGGTGGATTTTGTATTCCCCAAAGGTGAAAGAGTTGACAATAGCCTGGCAACTGACAAACAGCAACACAAGTAATTTTTGGCATTCATCTGAGGCCAAGGAGAATACATGCTGCTCGGAAATCAAGTGGGTAATGGAGTATTTGGCTATGACAAAACAATAATATCCAGGCTGTGCTGGAGTTCAAAAAGCATTTGCAGTGTTACAGTGCTGTAGTGGTGGCTTGGAGCATATGGATGCTTATATGTGTGTGTGTGTGTCCTAAAAGAAAACGAGTCTCCAATTATTTAAGCTTCAAAATGCCAAAACTTACTAGCTTGTGTTTGGACTTAAGTTTTAAGGTGCTCTTTAAGTATAAATAAGCATTAATTTTAAACCAATCCAAACTTCAGCATTGGAGTTCACTGCTTGACCTGTAACAAGATTCTGTGACCCACAAAGGCTCATCTTCATTAACTGCATTTGCTTTTTTTAATTAAACATTATGATGGCCTTGCTGGCTTTCCATATTTTATATATAGCTTGGAAGGTTGTGTGATCCTCTCTTAGAGTCCATTTTTTTTCTCACAGCAGTCCTGAAAGTGAAAGCTGCGCTTGAGGTCCTTGAAATAACAGGTATTAGATAACTTTTCTTATTTTAATTAGGGACACAATGTTGCACGGTGGATGAGACAGGATTAGGACAGGAACTTGCTGGAAGTACTGGGAACGAGAGCTCATATTCAATAAGCAATTTCTAAAAAAAAAATGGGCTTTATTTAAAACATTTCAGCTGTTGTTGATTCTGGTGCTTTTTGTATAGTAAAATGACACATTGACTTTACAGCAATTAATAAACTCCTTGTTTTGATACTTGCTGGTGCTTCAGTGGGAGCTGCTTCACAACGTCAGGCTGCTGGTACAGCCTGAGCTTCTGCCTCGCAGGGATAATATGTCACCTTTGTCAGATGTTGCCTCTTTTGGTCCTCAATCCGTTTCATAAATACTTGGAAGTTCAGCTGTCTTTTGTGGATTTCCTTCTTTCTTTTTTCTCCCTGCTGCTTCTGTTTGTTAGAGTTAATTGTTGTAAGACCAGAAGGAGACACTTTATTGTGGAGAAGATGAATAACAGAAGCAACCAGGACGTGTTGTCTTTTTACAAAACCTTGAGGACCCCCTTTGTGAAAGTTGTCCACAGTTTAAAAAAAAAAAAAGAAAAAGAAAAAGAAAATTACTTGCCCTTTCGTTTTGTTCTTCGAGTATTTCATACCTTGATGTTCTCTGCTACAGGCAGTGTTTTGTATTCTGTTTGCTGAGCTGGTGAAGCCTGAACGTTTCATAAAAGCCTCTTTGGGAGAAAGAACCAAGCGATTTCCCCTTCATGCGAGCAGCAGGATTATTAGGGCTTCATAACTTCTTACTCTCAGAGGCAGGAGCCAGAGAAAAGGAAGGTGGGCCAGACTTTCAGAATTAGGCAGAAAAATCCCCCGCAAGCAGCAATTTACTGCTTTAGCTCTAAGCTAATTTACTGAGTCATTCTCGTGGCTTAAAGGTTTTGTATTCTCATGTTGCACTGTGATCTCATAGTTCTGAGGCCGTCATAAAAATGGAGACCTGGAAGAAAATGCACAGAGACAGGCGTAGGCAGCAATCCTCTGTCTCTCCTTGGACACCCATGCCTGGCTTCCAGGCGTGGAGTTGTAGTCAGAGTTAGCAGATTAGATTAGGTACATGTCACCTTGTTTTCCTGTTATTTAGAGCTTGTTCTGATGAATGCAACAAGTTGATGATACAATGAAAACTCATCAAGAAAAGCATTTTAAACCAAATTACTGCTCAAAGCTCCTGAGAAGCGATTTGCAGAAGAATATTCCGAGGACAGTGCAGTTACATGCTTGGTCCGATCAGGTATGGTCCCCCATTGCTAGAAGAGTCTTTGACTGTACATCTTTAAGAGTTAAAATCCAGTGTTTGTCACTCCCCTTCTTCCTGAGGCAATAATCCAAAGTGCAGGTGCTGTTCCATTGTTAGCAGGCGAGTGTAAGGCACAGCACACACCAAACTACAAGGAACTCGCAGTGGGAGCAAAAGATGTGGCTGTCAAGCACTCGCTTTTCTCTCTCCTTGTATTAGGCAGGCTCTGCTTGTTGGCATCCTGTTGGCTCTATCTCTGTAATAAACAGTGAGCACAAAGACAGGGGAGCGTGTTTTGCTCTCCCACAGTGAGAGAAAGGTGAGAGCCTGCTGTGCCACGTGCTTGTAAAGCTGGCAGCATTCAGGCTTTAAGTTCAGATGGATTTGCCTCTCTTTCCCAGGGCTTCGGGAACAAGGATGCCACTGTGCAGCTGCCTTGTTAATTCCGCTTGTTGTTTGGAGAAGGGTCAAAATTGGAGTGTTTGGCTTTGAACACATCAGGTACTGCCTGAAGGGCCCAGTTCAGGGGATGATTTGTATCCCTGGTGTGCACTGTGGACCTCTGGAGTTTCATTTAGCAGCTTACTCATTACCAAGTGAACTCCTAAATTCAGTGTAGATGGTATCAATAATTCCCCAGCCAAGTTCAGCCGGTTCTGCCTAGCACACCTCTAAATGCTGCTGAGATAAAACAAGCAGTCAAACAATAACCCCCAGATTCAACCGTGTACCTGGGTGAGATTTGCCATCAGCAGCGTTACTGAAGCTGGTCAGGCCTGGGTTCTTGACATGGGTCATCAGCCCCACGCTAAGAAATTTCTGTTCTACCGTATGACAGCAGTAGCTAAAATAACCCAGCCATACAGAGAGCCCCAGGACTTTATTTGCTTTGAAAGTAGACAAATACGCAATAAAAGAAGGTTACTGCCACAATAGAAATAAGCTGTGACCGTGGAATGACTTGTAAGAGTTAAAGTTGGGAAGATCAGACCTGTTTGTTTGGCTTTTTTATTTATTTATTTTCCCTGAAATATCTTAAGTACTTGCAGCTGTAAGTGGAGGCAACTCTTTTCAATACTGTTGAATAAGTACAAATCCTCATATACTATTTTAATTCCCCCCTTGTTTTCTTTTCCCTCTTTATTTCCTGCATCTCAGAAAGATTTCCGAGCAATTTGTTATACAGCAATTTGTTAATTAGCTCTAGAAATTCATAGCAATGACCGAATTACATTCAATAAAGGCAGCTTTAGTGCAGTGTGCCACAACTGTGCAAGTCTCAAATCCCCTTTTTCCAGATTACTTTCTTAGTTTTGGTCTACGAGAAGCCAAATGATTTATATATCTGTGTAACATGTTATGCATTTGTAGACACCCAGGCAGCATGTTTTCCTTGTAGAACCAATTTGTGCGCAGGGCTTCTTGCCAAGAAAACAGCTTTCCTGACATTCAGTGAATCTCTGAGTCAGTTTAACTCAGCAAAAAACTCTCTTGCAGAGGACCTGTTACAGAACATCTCTGAGGAACTTTCCTGACCCCATGCTGGGGACAATAATCACAGAGAGTGGCTTCTTTGGTATGGAGAAGGAGAAAGAAAAACCCAACATGACCCATCTGGTTGCATTCCACTTGAAACGGACATTTAAAATAGACAGTTTCTCTCAAAAGCAAATTTTAATCAATACCTTTAGAAAGATCTCTTGGCTCTGCACTGCTTCCTTCTTGTAAGGGGATAATGCTGTGCAGAGATCTAGAGGATTTTTGGGAGCCTGGTCTCCTAGCTTTAATCATCTTGTAAAATTCCATATACACACATCATTTGGGGTGTTTTTTTTCAAGTCTATATCTTACTCTAGAAGTAGGTAATCTTTGAATCTCTATCTCAGCCTCAGCTGGAAAAAAATAGTTCACTTTATGTATGTTCTGATTGTTAGGAATGAAAGCTCTATTTCAGAGTGGCTGCAGGAATTGTAACTCTTCAGCTGTGCTGGTAAGAATGTACAGCCAAAAAAACGAGACATAAGATCTTTTGCTGGACTACTTTTGAGTTGATCTGGTATGACAGAACCTATTTCAGGCCAACAGTTATTCTAATGTTTCCATGGAGATTAATGATGTCAGAAGAGCAACATCTGAGTGCAGTTTGCTAGAAAACAAGGCTATAACGTTGTAGTGGAGAAGCCAGGCCTTTGCATTTTTGTAAACTCAGAATTGACCAGTGCAGCCCATTTTCTCAATGGGTTGCGCTTTGCTCGTGGTTTGTGCTGAATGTGAGCTGAAGTCATGCTTTCAGTGTGGTGATGGCATGGTTTCAGCACTGCCCACCCTCTGTTCCAGCTCCTAGCACTCTTCTCCTCACCTCCATATTTTAAGCATTCTTGTATTGCTTTATTAAACCCTGGTAATTTTGTGTCTGCTCTCAATTATCTCGTCTTAAGGGTGATGCCCACATTTACCTACGAGTATATTTGCAATGGATGAGTATTAAAACCAGAATATTCTGAAGTTACAGCTCTGCTGAATTTTCTGAAATGCAGGAGCTGCCACAAAGGACAGGGGAAAGATATTGGAGAAGTGGTAAAGCAGAAAAATACAGAGGATGAACAGAGGCATAATTTAAAGCTAGAATTTGACCCTTAGGAATTTGGAAGTTGTTACCTTTACTTGCAGTTTTATAGAGACTAAAACTCCACTGCAGAGAGGTTTGCTGCCCAAGGACCTGAACGTGTTCATAACGAAGGTGTATTTTTTCACATGGCTTTTGCAATGGTAGGGATTAGGAGACCTGAAGGTGCCTTGATACCACTGAAATTCCATTGCTTCTTAGCAATTCCTGACTGGGAAGCAGGCTCTGCAAGCACCGCTGGTTGCCTGTTATTACCTAGCTGTGTTTCTGTTCCACAACTGTGGTTTTGCTATTCATTGTTTAGGGGATTCTTACAGAGATGTTTGCCAGAATAGAAGTCAAAAAGAAGTACTTGAATTCGGCTGAGGAAGGGGTGATAAAGGCTTTTTCAAAATAAGATAAATGGAGGGAAAAAGTTTTATGATTTTTTATGCATAAGTTAAATTCCGTTTCATGCCTAAAGCACTTGTTGCCTTTAAAGAAGCAACTGCATGTGGAAAGGATCTCACATCTATTGAAGAGCAGTCAGGAGAACAGTAATGATGGTAAACAGTGTCAAGTCTCTGCTTTCCCTGATTTTGTCGGGAGATTATTAAGCAGAAAACAGTCTTTTCTGGAGCATCTACTGTGCTTCAGTCAGCAAACTTGGCTCTTGTTTCTTAACTGTAATTGTAACAGAAACAACTTTTGTGGAGAGGGGAACGCCAGACTATGGAAACTTGCTTTTGTGACTTGCACAAGTTATCAAAATGTACTCACATTTCAGAGAACTTTTTCTTTTTAGAAAGCGAAGCGACAAAGCACCTCTGAGCTCGGATCCTTTTATGTCTGAGTTCAACCGAAAAGGACTTATTTTTTTCCCCCAGGCCAGTTTCTGAATTCCTGAAATGCAAAGCTTTCACAGCAAGAGAATGGCCTACTCTGATACAAACCGACTGACAGCTCCTCCTGAAAATCAGGACAAGTTAATACATTCCACATGTTCCCTGCCCCAGTTTTGCAAATTGATTATTTTGAAAAGCTAAGTAAGCCTATCTTTATTTTGCAGGAAATGTTTGGTGCCATTAGGCAGCAACTCTGTTGAAAAGAACAAAGCTGGAACAGCTTTTGATAATGTCCTCGGAGAAATGGCCAATTGCTGTACAAGTGATACAAACAGGACTGTTTGTTCTCACTGGGTGCTGAGCACTTGAAAGTTCACACACTTCATCATGAGCCTGAAAAGGAGTGACATTCTTTTGAAGCCTGCAATTTTTGGCCATTTTGAAAAGCTGCCCCCGTGTCTGTCATCTGCCCCTGTGTGACTGTTCTACAGTCATGCAGTTCTGAGTGCTTGATGATTACCTGGAGGGTGGCAGCTCTTGTGTTTCACTTGATTTCAGAAAAGGGGAATATTTGTTATGGGATTATGCCCTATGAAGCAATACAGTCCTTTTGCAGGTCTGGGCATAGCAGGTTAACAAGCTTCATACACAGCAGGAGTTATCTCAGTGTGGGAAATGAAGCCTGGGTGTAACAACTGCAGGCTGTCATCTTGTTCTCGGTATTTCCTGTGAGAAATTAAGGTTTAGCGAATTTTTCTGTATTCCATAACAGTGTTGAAGCACCTTTGTGTTTGTTAAATGGACAGGGAAAGTTCAGAGTAGAGGGAAGTTACTGAGAAATATTATTGTTCCATATGTTTTTGAGCACATTCCTTCAGGAGAACAATCTTTCACATCTACTGAGTCATGCAGAAGGTTGCATAATTGATTGATGTGTTACATGCAAGTATCCTCCCATCCATCTACATTTCTCCCTTCAAACAATGCGTTTTGACTGGGTTCTGTTGCTGTCTAACCATGTTTGGCAATGTTTTGGTGTGCTGAGTCTACTTGACCAAATACAAAGTTTACTTAACCAAATATAAAGTAACGGCCTGACAAACACAGAGATAAGGATCACCAAGCTTGCAGCAGTGCATAACATCTTTTTTAATATTGCTGGGCTTTTTTTTTTAAGCTTTGCTATAAAAAAAGAACAGTCAGCAGTCTGCTTCTACCTCCTTCTGATGAGCTGCCACCCCATCTCTGTGCCCGTTGTGCCAGTGGTTTTGGCAGTGAAAGAGCCTTTTGTAGGTACAGGTCTCCACCTGTGCCCTGCTCGCTGGTGGGAGGCCCCACCCACGGTTGGGAGCAGCTGATCCTGAGCCGCAAAAGAATGAAAAGAGAGGGAACCCTGTGCTCAGGTCAGTCCTTCAATGCTGCTTCTTGGTTTTCACAACAGATTCCTCTCTTCCCCCTAGACCGGACAGGCAGATGCACAAAGCGCAGGGGAAAAGGGAACATGGGCCCGGGTGCCATGGATGTGCAGCCGTGTCCCGCCTCGGCTGGCAGGAACCATTGGTCTGGGAATGAAGGCTGAGACTTCTGCCGGTGGCTGCCTCCCGTCGTTTCAGTTTTTCAGCAGCAGGGCCGTGAGTGCTGTGCCTTCCCATGGCATTTCTGCGGGGAAGTGGATGTTGGGGAGCGCAGAGTCTGCAGACAGCTGCATGGCTGGGTGCTGGTTTGCCCTCAGCACGCAGACTCCTGCAGGTGCAGCCAGCACACACGCATTTTTCCCACGCTCTGCAGCCATCCCATCGGTTTAGAGCAGGGCCCTGTGAGTTGATATCTGATACTTTGAAGCTTTGGGTTTTGTTTTTTTTTTAATAGGCTCCGATTGCCATCATAACACTCCTCACTTTTACTCCTTTCATTTTTGGGATTCACTAAATGAGTTGGGCCAAGATTTTTGGATTGCCTGTGTCACAGACAATAGCAGAGATTAAAAAGCTGCCAGTTCTTTACATGCTCTTAAGAAAGGAGCGGTTTTAATTGTGCTGTTTCATTTACATTTTGATGTAGCAACATAAAACGTCCTGCTATGCCAGTGTGTTCTTCAGTTTCTTATAATGAGTGTTTTGCTTCTGCATGGGAAAAAACCCCAAAGTTAGTAAAACAATTACTGCCGCAATTCTTTCCATGTTAAGGGCCTTGGAGGTGCTCCATACGATGCAGACAGAAAAGTCTCAGGCTTTTATAGGAGAGGGAGATGTTTGGAGAGGTGGAAGATGCAGTGTGAGCACCAGGGGCTTATACACACAAAGCTTGGGAAAAGGAGAGCAGAGCTGCCTTACCTAGTGATGCTTAATAATAATGATGATTGGAAATTAGTTTCCATCAAGTTGCATTGGTGGTTAATCACAGAAGATTTCCAGCAGTTAAGCCAGAACATTCTTCTGTGCGTCTGTTGATGCTCTGGAGAATCGCTTCTTTCTTCCCTGGGACTGCGGGGGGTGGCTGCAAATGTTGTCACAAAGATCAGAAGATCAAGGGGAAAAAAAAATCTCTCTGGCTTCAACTTTGCTATTTCTGTTTCAGTCCTAAACCCACGGCTCTGTGTCCGAAAGCTTGTCTGTTTCCTTTTCAGCTCTTCTCATATAGTTACTGGGTGATTAATAACCTTAAACTTTTCTCACCTAAAGTGCTTGAGTGCTTTAGTCATTGGTTTTATCAGTGAACCTCATCCATAAAATCTGGAAGCAATATATAGCTTTTTTCCTTCTGCAGTGCATGGGGTTTTTTGTTGATTTATTTAGAATCCATGTGTAGGCTCTTTTTATTTTTTTTTTTAACTCCATGGGAAAACTGAAGAAAACAACGGGGCCATGTGAGGGAATTCCATATTTGCTTTTGGTATTTAATTTCCATAAAGAGGAGGATCCTGTTGACGCATAACATTTCTTTTTCTTTCTTTTTTTTTTTTTTTTTCCAACTTGCAAATGTTATGAAAGCATTAGAAGTTAGTTCCTTGTTGTCAGGGTTCCAAGATAGATGTTTGCATAGTAGATTAGATGTAATATTTGTGGAGCTTTGAAAACAGCTTTTGGGCTGGTGTTTCATTAGCAGGATACGAAGCTGTATCATCAAAAAGGGTATTAATTCTCAAATGCATGTTTCCTATCCAAAACTGATGGGATTATAGACAGAAAATAGTGATTGCAGAGCCATGAGCAGATCATTAGTGCTGTAAAAGCAGAGGAATGTGCAGTCATAACTTGTTCTCTATGTTGGATATTGTACCTAAGATCTTAACCAAGTTTTTACCACTACAAACCTCAGAATGAGGTGCCTTAAAACTGGAGAATTGGAGTTTGGAAAGCTAAAACATCATACACAGAAAAGGCAGTTGTATTTCCAAATAAAACCTGACCTCCACTGTCCGAAGATCGTTAGAGATAACATCTCTCACTTGCAGGAAATCCCATCCCAGCATCCACAGAGCCTCCATGGCATGGAAAGCTTTGCCTGCCCTGGTGCTTCTGCCGTCACGCTCCCAAAGATAGCTGGATAAACTCGGGAATAATGCCTGTTTTCCTACAGGGATGACAAAGTGAGGGCTGCATTCATTGCTTCTCTTGATGCAGCAGCTTTTGCAGTCCGCTGGAATGGGACAGTGATGAGACTCTTGGGGAGGAAATTACATCTTTAACTGTCAAATTGCAGAGATGGAGCTATTTTCAGGCATCCAACCGCCCATCCTCGTGCAGCTAAAAATGGCTTGTCTTGCCTCAGACAGAGGGATGACAGGACGGGCACTCGGGCCAGGCTGCCTTGCCCCTTCAAGATTGTACTGCTGGAATTCTCTTCAATACTCTTCAGCACAGAGTTCATGTAAATTAGCTAATTACCAGCCTCTGCTCGGGCTTCCATGAGTGCTGAGTAGTGGAACAGAATGATTTAATTTCCCTAACATATTCTCTTGGCACTTTTGCATGCGGAATATGTTGCTCTAAAGCATCCCTTGATACCAGATCCTTGGCTGTGCTCCAGAAGGAGTTCAAGTTAAAAACCATTCAGCATAATTCCAGGGTTGGCAAACCTAGAGTTGTCACCTTGCCTGCTTCCTATAATTTTGCCGTCTGTAATGTGGGTTTTCCTCTTCTCTCGCAGAGGATGATCTTGCAAAAGTGTTTAAACTGCGAATCAGGGATTACAGCTGGCACTGCTTATGCATACGATATCCTCTTGGGAGAGTAATTAAGCTGAGGTGAAGTGATCACATGAATCTTAATATTTGCAAATTCATTACACTTAAAAAAGGACTGTAGAGTTCTCGGTTACATTGGCAAATGAGTGTGATTGCCTCCCACTGTAATTTTCAGCTTTGCCTTGTGCTTACTCTGAAATGTTTGCTGCTGTCAGAGGCAGGAATAGTGTATTTTAATTTCCCATTGAAATTCTTGTGAAAGAGTTTGTATGTAGGGTACAGGAACATTTTGACTGGCTGAGTGTAAATTATTTAAATCCCGAAAAGTTTTGGGATGTGGCCAGATTTAAGCTAACAGGAAAAGGAATTTAGTTGAGGTTCTGTTTCTCCTCAGTAGTTGGGTCCAGATCCTGGAAACACTCTCAGTATGTGTTCACTCATTAATTTTACTGCAACTATCAAATAAATCTAAATATAGACATGAGTACTGGCAGGTATTAGCCAGCTAGTTCTATTAACTGAAACTGATGCCATTGAAGATTCCTTTAATGGCAGCTGCATTCTTTAGCTGTGTAGCTACCATTAAAAAACAAACCGTGTTTTAATCCTCAGACAGGAGGAGTAGTGTCTACATGTTATTTACATAAGCCTTGGCAATCAAGAGGAAGTTGTAGCTCTACTAATTATGTGTTGTTGATTGCCTGTCTCTCATCCTACTACAGTGTTTCAATGGCCAGAGAGATCACAATTTCCAGCTGAGAAAATGGATTTCATTTCCAGGATGCTTGACAGTTCGTCAGTAGTGTTTTCTCCCCATAAAATGGCAATCCCAGAACCAAAGTACGTGTTGGAGGTTCTGAAGATCAGCGTGGTGCACGCGTTCCTTTGCTCAGCAGAGATTCCTTTTGCCGTGTCTGTCCAAAATCGTGGATAGAGACTCCATTTTAATTTATTCCAACAGCGCTAATCCCATAAATACCAGAGGAATTTACCTCTTCCGAGGCGCAGAGTAGGTGCTGAGTGAAGCCAGCTGTACTCAGGGTTGTTAACCCTTTGTCAGTGTCGGTAGATCACGGTATTGCTGTCACAGTCGGACCTCGCTACTCATCTTCTTTCAGATGGGACAGTGTGGAAATTTGTCTCAGAAAGCTCATCTTGTTCTCATTCTTCCTTCAGTCCCTGCATCTTGAAAATTCAGGATTAAAAGAAGCTGGATTGAAAATTTTAGGTAGTAAATCTCATGCAAGTACTATAATTTGTTTCAGTGACCTAAACATGGTAATAAGGATTGTGTAGAAAAGTGCTTTGGTCCCTCATTTGTTTTCTATTTTAAGCAGTTAAAAGCAGCAGTCTGGCACTAAGATAAAATACAGTTTATTTTGCAGCCCTTAAAGATTTGTGTTCCTATTTACTGGGCATCCTTATTTTTGTAATAATTAATTTCAAATTAGACTAAATTTAATGAGGAGAAGTGTTTCAGAATTGTGTAAACTGGAAACTATGTAGCAAAAATATTTACCACTTTTCTTTCAAACTTTTAATGGCTTGTTATTTAAGCAAAGTGCTCCCAGCCGAGTTGCATAAGTTGGGATGCTTTCAGGATCACTTCTGCTCACTGGCTCAGTGTGAGCTGGCTCTTTTTTTTATATTTATCTGTTGCATCAAGCATGTTTTGTTATTTGTCAGAGTCTGCACATCTGAATTCTTGATTATAGATCATACTGGAAATCAGTATTTGTAATTACTGCTTGTATTTCGGGGCGGGGGGAGGGATAATTTTAACCACTGAACTTGCCAGAAATCTTGAATTAATATCTATGGTGAGTTTTCAAAGAGCCTGAAGGGAAGGAAGCTGCTCTAGGCGTCTTCAATAAATTGATGGAGGGTTTAATGCAAGTCCAGCACTAAAGCTAAGTCATACCTGGGGTGGTTTTGCTTCGGATTTGGCCTCTTCATTGTGGTCCTCTCCACAGCTTCTGAAGGAATGGTAATTGCTGCTGTTTGGGGGCTTCCTAATTGCTGATGGCAACAAAGTGCTGGGAAGGGTTTGGAGTACCTGGTGCTGGGCACAGAACCCTGGTCCCTGCAGTGCCTGATGTCTCATTGATCATTTTATCAGCTGAGGAACTTTCAGTCAGATTACAGGCTCCAGAATTGATCACTGATCATGCCTTGACAGCGGCTTTTAAATATTTGATAGGTTTCTGCAGAGAGAAAAGGGAAAATCCATGTGCTGTGATGTCTGGGGTAAGAAATATGGAAATCTTTGAAGTCAAGGATATTTAGAGGTGGAAAATGTTTTCCAGGGCAAAGGACAGTCAAAGCTTTGGGTAGGTTGCCTGCAGAGCTCGTTTCCTCTAGTTTCACCTTCAATAAAGGTGAAAATTTGTCAGATCTGTCAGAGTGGAATGGATTTGAATAACGGAGTACATGACTTTATGAGACTCCTCCAGTTCAAGGACCTAATATTTGCTTTGGGCTTTTTGGTGGTTGTCCTCTATGTAGGACTTTTTTGTGGGTTTTTAGGTTGATTTTGGTTTGTTTGGGGTTTTTATCTGTAAAGATGCACAGACCTTTTGTAAACATCTTTCGTGAAGCTAATGCCATGATTTAATTTATTAAAAACTGTTGAAGTTATTGTACATTAGCATTCACAACTGCATGCAATCAAACACTGGCTTATTGGGATTTACTCTTTCAATCATTTATTAAAGCTAACATCTATGTCCCTCTGCACAAGACTTGTAACCTTTGAATCATTTAGAAGCAATTAAATTTTGAAAAAAACAAAATTAAATATGTTCAGCTAGCAATGAGGTATCTCAAAGCAGTCTCCATGCATTGAAAAATGCATGGTTTATATATATATAGATAATTTTTTTGTGTGTGTGTGTTAGTATTTAAAATCTCAAAACCTGCTGTTAAGGCACAGGTTATTTTGAATGAGATTGGCAGCACATCAGGAGATTAAATCTTCTGGTTACTTTGGGTCTTTTAGCCACTAAATATTGAATTTAGAACAGCCTGCTCATTTTATGGAGAGAAATAATTTGAAGTAAAGCTACCCAAAAGGCAAGATCTTATCTAGCAGCAAAAGCTGTGCTTGTTAATATTTCCAAGCACGTAGTCTTCAGCTGAAAAAAAAAAAAAAAACCAACAGATTAAAATGAAGCCAGTATTTATTCTTAAGTGGAGTTCACCACTAGTCACATCTTCTGCAGCTGACAGTCACTTTGATGTGCCACTATACTTGATGACATCTTCATATTGATTTTAATCTGTCCTTTTTAGTCTGCCCAATCCATTTGTATTGTTTCCCTTATGCTGAGGGATCACTGCAAATAAAAGTCTTGGTGTCTTTAGTGTGACTGCAGCCATGTTTTTCCAAGAAATGACCATTCTGGTAAAGCAGTCACATTAAGAGTATCTAATAAAAGTGATTTAATGGAGGGAATTACAAAACAAAGCAAAGTTTAAGTCTTATTATAAATTACCCATTCCTGTGCAGCATTTAGTTTGTGAATATTTGGAATGTACCTCAGGAAAATGGTTTTTGGATCCAAGCATGTTCAAAACATGGAATAAGAACAAAAAAATGAACTGAAAATCTTGCAGATCCTACATGATGAGGCGATGAATTTTACTTTGGCTCGAGTATCAGCAACGACTATTAGAAATGTTGCCAGCTCTGCTTGAAGAGCACCAAAATGAAGTAGAAGCAGGGTGCTTAATTCATCATTAGCTTGTGTGGTAAAGGAAATCTGTTAGAGGCTTCTGTGGGGATAATTCTCAAAATAGATCGGGATAAAATGATGAGAAGAAGCAAGAATGTATGTGTCATACATCCCACCCTGAGAGGATGTTAAAACACAAATGCAGTCGTTCTGCAACGTCAGATTAGATGTTCTGGTGAAAGTCGACCTTTGATATATAAAATTAATATCACTGCTCATCTGCAGAGCGAGAAATGCAATTATTCTCTTAGGTCATCTCTGTTTTCTGTCCTTCATAGCCTTTTCCTTGTCTGTGAGAGGGGTCTGTTTTTCTGGAGAGCTTTCCAACCATCTGATGAACAATGCTGTGTATAGCCAAGTGTATTACTCTAGTAGAATTTGATTTTCTAATCCCAAAGAGATGTAAAGAGGATTTTTCCCCTTGTACCTCTTCATATTTGGGTTTTCCATAAAAAATAGTTGAATATATATATATATGCATATATGTATATATACAATATGCTGGAAATTAAGGTGAAAATATCAAAGAGTGCTCTTTTAATTCAAGATCACTGGTTTTTCCACATGTATTCAAAAATTTTAGCTTCAAGAAGATTATTAGCTACATGTCAGCATATATTAAAGAAAAATAAGATTAGTAGTCTGTGAAAAGGTAAAACTGTACCATTTGTTAAAATATTTCAGTGGAAAAAATGTCTTTGAAGTCATTAATGCTGTCTAAGATTTTCTCTTCAGTTTAGTTTTGTTGGGTTTTTTTTTCCCTTTATCCCTTTCTGCTATTGTCTGCTCATCAGAAATCTATTAAATCTTTTTTTCAATAAATAACATAAGACTTGAGCACAGATTTTGTCCCTAGTAGAAAAATCATAAAGTAGACTGGATCACCTGGTTCTTCATCAAGGTGTACGTCCTCTGGGTTTGTAGTTTCTGTCATCTGTTTAAATGGTTTACTTATCATACCTGGGTTCAGCACCAGAACTCTATTTTTAAAATATTTCTACTGAAACCATGCAAAGACCTGTAGAAATGATGTGTAATTAAGAGTTGAGTAAAATGCTCACAGCCAGACAAATTATACTGGCTAATCTTAACCCAGAGATTCCCCAGTGATCATTATTATTTATTATTTTTATTATTATTGTTATTAGTGATTCTGGATCCAGCATCCCTCTGTCCCGACTAGATCTCTATTTTTTAAAACATCTTCTTCCTTTTGAACCTAGAAACTGTTCTTCTGTGGGATTCATTCTGCAGCCATCTCAAACGTTTGGCAGACACTTTTTTTCCCTCCTTCTCCAGCAGAAGATGAATGAGATACAATTCTGCTGGTGCTTCAAGTGGTTTGTGTCACTCGAGACAGGCAAGGTGCCCTGAGCACGACACTGATGAGAAGCAGCTGCTCCTGCTCCTTTCCTGCAGCCAGGGCTCCCTGAAATCAGGTTGGACACCAGGAGAAACTTCTTTAGAGAAGGAATTGAGTAGAGGTTGGAATGGGCTGCGCAGGGAGGCGATGGATTCACCGTGCCTGCAGGTGTTTAATTTAATGAAAGGCTGGATGTGGGCGCGGTGCCCTGGTCTGGCTGGCACAGTGGTGGTCAGTCAAAAGTTGGGCTCGGTCATCCCAGAGGCCTTTCCCAAGGGAACTGATCCTGTGATTCTGTGTGGAAGATGGATGCAGAGATTCTTCTTTCACCACTCAAGGGCTCTGGGAGAAACAGAAAACTGTGAAAATGGTGAAGAACCTGGCTGATTTTATGCCAGCAGAGTGCCTGGAACTTGCATCCTCTGCTTCTCCCAGGTGTCCCACCATCACGCTTCTCTCTCCCATCATTCACAACAGAGGCACTGGGCTCCTCCCTGAAGGCAGCAGAGCAGTTCTCTGCCATCTCTGTATGTTCACTGTCACCATTTATCATTGTTTGCTGATGTCTTTTACGGAATGAGAAGAGGTTTGACTGCCATCCAAGGTGTTCTTGAGGTGGGTCGCTTGACTCCGGCCCGTGGATTGTTTACACTGAAGCACTGCTTGCAAATTTTTGCAAATTCTTGTGGGGTTCTCTTGAGCCCTTCCTAAGCAGTGGTGTGTAAGCTGAGTGCAGGTTGCAGTCAGTGGGAAAAAATTCCTATTATTCTTTGTTCAATTTGCTTCAGTTTCCTAAGTTTCAGTTTCAGCTTAATCCTTAAGCAATGGATTCATTGAAGAAAACATTCAGTTTTAAAGGCTGGAGTCCCAACCCGGGGTTTGGATTTCACCCATGCTTTGGCTGTGGTAATCCCACCTTGCAGTGCACCTGCCTGGAGGGGCTCATAGCTGGAAGATACAAATCTGTTAAGAGATCTGTGTTTTCAGGTACTCATTTTTACAACACATCATCAGTATTCGAGCAACACTGCTCGTACAGAGTGATTTATGGAGGTTTCAGTATCTGCAGGCTGTTCTTCTGAAGAAATACAAATGTTACTGGAGAGTCTTGGAGAATATTAGTGCCGTCTAAAATCACTTCTGATTGCTTTGTGATGTTTTGAGGCTTTCAGCCAACCTGTTCTGGGTGGCTGTAAATGCACTGCAAAGCAGCGTTCGCACCAGTGCTGCAGCAGAAGGTAAGGCTGCCCTACATACCATGAGGGGTAGAAATTCCCAGGATCCCTGTGTGCACTGTAATGGTGGATTGAGGTGTCACATTCTCCAACTCTGTACTCTTGATAAGAAAAAAAGGAAAAAATCTTAATACCTACCTATGAAAAAGAAACCAAACAAAAAACCCCTTAATTTGTATACTTTTTGTTTGTTTATCTGTTTTCTTGTTTAAAACATTGACTGAAACTTTAAAGGTGTAACACATGGGGTTTTTTAAAGAGCATTTTTGTGAACAGTATTGAGTCCAGTGGTAAAGCAGGTCTGTGTGGGCATGCCTTGACTCCAGCTGCAGGTATGATTGCAGAGTGGGTGGATCTGCTCTGCGGTGTAGTATTTGCTGATGGGATTGCATGATAGAACTCCAGTTTGTGGCACAAGCAGTCAGAGGGCTTCAGGGAGCATGGCTGGGGGTTGTATTTACAGCTGTGCCTTTTTGTTAGCTTTGGATCAGTTAGATTTTATCTCGGTGTATCAACCCGGTTTCTTTCCTGGTTTCATACTTCTGCTCCAAAACACAGCCACAACTGAGAAAGGCAGGTTTGGATAGAGATAATGTTATCTTGTGCCTGTCAGGACCAGGTCTGAAAGCAAAAGGAAGTTTGAGTTTCTTAATTGTAATGGAGTACTGTCCATTACACAGCTTGAAAAGAGCAGCCTTTTGTTTCCTAGATCTGATAGTTCTGCCACAGCGATAGGTTTGCCTGAGTAACTTATTCCTCCTTATCTTGTGTGTGAATTTGGATTTCCAGTGAAAAGCAGGGTTTCTCTGCTTATCACATCCAGCACCTGCAGGATCTTGTATTCAACCTGATTTTCAAGTATTGCCATCCTGAACTTTAAGATCGGGTGGTTGTTTAACCACAGCTTCAAAAACAAACTGAGGAAAACTTCTTCCCATCTTTGTTCTGCTTAAGAGTTCTGCTGTTTCTTTGTGTTCAATTCTTTAATAAATAATGGGATTTATAGATAAATAAATAAATGGGCTCTTGAAAATGTTTCAGCTTACCAACTGTGGTACCTGTCAGCTGTAGGTTTGATTTTTAACATTATGTTAAGCAAGTTTCTGAATGGCTTCGTAACCAGGCCTTAAAGCCAAGTTTTCAGTATGCTGTAAAATTTAAGAAGTGGCAAACGTGCCCTAGGATTGGGAGATTAGACAAAGAGTCCTGGTAAAGTGGTCTGTGTTAAGTGCAGAGTGTCAAAGGTGAGAGAAATTGTTCTCAAAGTCAGCCAGTTTTCAAAATCCTAGTGGTCTTTCCCGTCAGCGTGTGTGAGATGCAATTTGCTGCCACCTGAAATTCTCTGCTCTTGGTTCTCGTGTCTGTGCTGCCAGCCTGTCCTTTGTGCTGCTCTGGGCGTGACTCCTTCGTGCCCTGGTCACTGCACAAAACCAGCAGAAAATCACAAGAGCTTTCCAGCCGCGTCCAGCCGCGACCCGGTTGGGGTGGGATCACTCAGGCTGGCGGGAAGCAGAAGCAAGGGCTCAGCGCTGCTCTTTTCAGTCAGAGG
This sequence comes from Regulus satrapa, assembly GCA_013396955.1. Classification (NCBI taxonomy): domain Eukaryota; kingdom Metazoa; phylum Chordata; class Aves; order Passeriformes; family Regulidae; genus Regulus; species Regulus satrapa. Next base: position 32,390 of record VWZN01021048.1, on the reverse strand, counting down.
CACTTGGGTTGGTTCCTTTTCTGGCCCGGGATGGCTCCGGAGGGGCTCGGTTCTGCTGGCACTCTGAGCAAGCAGCTGCGTGCTGCGTTTGCATGGGGCTCCTGCAGGGAGGGGACTCTGGCTGCCCTGCTAAGGGATCGGCTCCAGCGTCCACTGGGAACAACTTGGGGACACTGGTGGCCACTACCCTGCCCGTTTACAGAGATAATCTGTGCCCTTGATGTGGTTAATCCAGAACGCTCCAGAGATGGGCTCAGTTCACTCTTTCTCATACTTAAATCTTTATGAATGTTAATTTGCATACTGCAATGAACAGTGCTATTGATTAACCCTTAAAGAGCCCATGCTATTGAGATTTTGAGAAAACAGTAGAAACACAAACCTAGGAAGGGAAAGCTGTAACTATGAAATCTGCTATTTCTGTTTTTGTGCCAGCCACTTCTGTTTCAGGAGAAGCAGCAGCCTCCCTGTTCCCTGTGCTGCTTTATCTCCCATCCAAAAAAGCCCTGCCAACAACCTGGAATCTCAGCGAGCACAGCCCGGTTGCCTGCCTTCAGGAGGCTGCTGCCAGCTGCTCAGCACCAAAAACTTGCAGGCCACTCTCAGTGCTCCTGTGGATGGTAAGGGGCTTTCCAGGGAAACACCACCTGGGCCTAGTCCCTTTTCCCTCCATGTGCCATTTCACTCACATGCCCAAAGAAGAAAAGCATATAAGGAGCAAATATGAACTGTACAGAAACCAAGACCACAGGAGAATGTGCTGGCAAAAGGAAAGATTTCTTGACCTAAACCTTATATTAATATTTAGGTGAGCAAGCAAACAACAAACCTGCAGTGTGCAACCTCCCTGGTGCAAACTTTCAATTTGTACAATTATTTCTCAGAAAGTTCATTTTAGACAGTGACATCTTGCTTGGTCTGTTCTCCACTCTATAGTGTAGTGGTATAGTATCCGAGTGCTCCAAAGCCAATCAGCTTCCCTGGTGGTGCTGAAAAACCACATTCTTGCTTTTAACAGAGGGCAATATTCTGACTTGCTCAAATATAGTTAAAAAGTGGTGTCTTGAGGAGAATGGAAACCAGAAATGCTCAGTGGTGGGTGCATACCTCAACTGTACAAAGGCTTTTGCCCACGGGGTTTTTTTTGATGTGGAAAAACTGCCGTTTTCCTCCCTTGAAACGGCCTTCCCATATATATTCCCAAGCCCTGAGTTGTTTTCCTGCAGAGTGTGGCCTGTTGTTTCTTTTTCAGCTCCTTTGACTGGCAGTGCACTTTATGGTCCGGTCACAAAGAGCAAGAGTTAATTAGGGTCTTGGAGGGGGATTAAGAGCATTTCAAACAAAAAATTATCCCTCAGGATGTTAGGACTGCTTTGGGAACAAATCGGGTACAGGAAGATGGGAAGTGGGACTCTGATACATGATTTGACAATCCAGCTGTGGCCGTGCCAGAGTGATGTTCCTGTCACATCACGTTGTCCATTACTTCTTTTGGCAAGTTTTATTTCCTAGGGGAGTCAGCCTTGGTGAGTGGTGTCCAGGGATAGTGTTTCTTCTCAGGCTTTTTCCATGGAGTGATTTTCCAGCGTGCAAGTCACACGTGCTGACAAGTGTCAGAGGCACCTGTTCCTTGGCCACAGCCCACTCCACAGATGCAGATTTAGAGCCCCCAAAAAGAAAGGGTTGGAGGGCGTGGACCAGTTGAGCTGGGTAATTTCACTGCCAGAGGTATTTTTAGTATAAACTGTGTACTCGCATCTAAGTTTAGAGTGATTATAATTACGTTAGAAGTTTTGTTACACAAAAATAAACAGCTGCTGGAGACTGAGGGCAGCTTGGGACCACAAAGCATTGAATGCACTGACTCACATGTGGCAACGCTTTTCCTAATGTGCCCATTGGGATTCCTTGCCTAAACGCTACTGCCTGCTTCAGCTAAGTGGTTTGTTCTTCATCAATTTCAGCAGAATATTTCTAGGGGTTTGTTTTTGTTTGGGGGGGGAGGGTTGTTAACTGGGTTGAGAGAGGTGCTGCCATCTCCTCAGCAATGCTGATCGTAAACTGCAGATCTTTCCTTGTGAAGAATCACTATATTTACATATATACTACATTGCACCTATATGCTTCACATTTCCCTGGGCTGGCGTCTCAAATCTCAAGATTTTTGAAGATGCCTGTAATGGATTTATGGATGTATGCAGAAAGTGTGGGCTGCAGAAGGGCAGCGTTCACATTATTGTGCTTACAAGGGGTTTGCTAGCCAAGGGCAAAGAACACTCTTCCTTAAGCTTTCAGTCAAAAACCAGTCTAGACATTTTTATCACATTAAACAGTCTGAAGCATTTAATAGGTATGTGACAGGAAAAGAAAGCAGTCTGAACTAGCTGACCAGTTTTCTTATGGGAAAAGCCTTCTGGGCTCAAGTTTTTATTCTTTGCCATGGTAATTATTATGCTGGAAATGCTTAACAGTGATGAAGACAAAGCTGGTTTTAGACAAATAAAAATGTTACCTTCACTTTCTATGGTCTGCTGTTCTTGGGGTGTGACGCTGCTCTTTATTTTGATGGGCCCTGCGTTTTCTGAGCCTGTGTGCCACTTGTTGCTGAGCTGTAGGAGGCCAGAGTGGATGGTGGCAGCCGTAGTTGAGCACCACTTGAGTACACTTCAGTTCATCCAGCCAGTGCAAATGGCAAAACATTTTCTCTCTGTCTCTGCAAGGATCCCTTTATCAACTTCTATTTATCAGTTTAATTTTTATGATGGAACTGGTTATGTCTGTTGATTCCCACTGGCTTCCAAACAGACTGCTCTTCCTTTAAACTCCACCCTCCTGTCTAGAATCAGTTCTTTCACCTCTCCAGGCTTCCTCCCCATTCACCTGTGGGTCTGCCTGCAGCGTGGGGCAATGCTGAGCTCCTCGCCTCCAGGAGCCCTGCCATCCCCACTCCTGAGCTGCCACAATAAATGATCCCCTCTGCCCTTGCCTGGAATGTGGGCGGTGTACTTGACACCTCTCTCTTTTTCATCCCCTCACGCAGACACCAGCATTTTGTTTTGTTGGTCTTTCTTAGTGTATATTCCACCCAGTTCCTTCCTTTCCAGCCATATTGCAGCGACCCAGCTTCATACTTGAAATAATCTCTAAAAATAGCCTTGCCTGTGCTATCCCAAATAATTTCCATTTCAGCTTTCCCAAACTATCTGCTGTTCTTTTCTAGCATGATGAAAACGTGGCCGTTTTCCCTTTGGGTTTTAGCTGTGTTGGTCTGCTCGGGCACTTTGTCATGCTGTCCTCAGCCCACATCAGTCCCAGACACCCCATCCTTGCTTCCTGTCTCTTTTCCTGTTGTCAGTTCCCTCCATCTCTTTTCAATTCTTATGCTCTTCCCCACACATCCGTTTCGCTTTTTTCCACTCTCACTTTCCCAGGGAGGGGGGAGAAAGTGCTGCTCATCTCCCTGCCTGTGTGGGTGTGTTCCCCACGTACCTGTGAGGGCAGAGCTCTCCTCTGTGTGTTCCCTTCCTCCTCAGAGAAGTGGGGGTCACAGCAGCAGGTGACAAAGAACAGTGATGGTGACGATGAGGAGGAGGAGCTTGGAGGGGTATCAGCTCCCCCTGCTCGTCTCCTGTTGCTTGGCACTGAAATTGCATCCTAAAATTAGGGATTCAGAGAAATGGAGTCCCCTGACCCCGGTGTCGCCAGCTGGTCCAGAAAAATCTGACTAAATAGGATTTCTCAGCATGCTGTAGATGTTGCTGTTTATTAGGAGCTGCCAAAGAAGGGCTGTGGGGGCCACAGCAGCACTCCTGACTGGCGGGCTGGCTCTCCTTTCCGTCTCCATGCTGGACAAATAGGTTACATACCAACACTTTTATTTTTATCCCTTTAGGGATACTCTCTCAAATCATCCACTTGGAGCAATCAAAAATTGAGATGCCTTTCCTTCAGAAATTTCATAAATATATATATATATAAGAGTTGAACAAGCTGAAATGCATGCAGCAGGAAGATTTGGGGAGTTGGAGCATCCTCCCAGCCCGCTCTTTAATAGCTGACCTGCCTGGTTTTACCCCATTTCTTCAGCAAGCCATACATGAATATTCAGAGTGACATTTGAGGGGTGCTGTTCCGGAGCAATGTCAACAGCTGAATGCCTCAATAATGTCTGTATTAGCACTCTGCACTGTTTTATCAGATCAAGTTCTGAGTAGTCTCACGCAGCCTCCCCTTACCCCAAAGAGACAACAGCTGTCAGTTCAACAGCGACTGCTGTGACAGGAAACAGAGCACAATGTCAAGAGAGTTGTTTTAATATTTGATTAGTAGAAATGAATATGCAGATTGCACGGGTTCTCTGAGGCAGGGATTAGTGAAAGAGACTGATGCCATGTTTTATGCATTCCCATTTTCAGCTTGTGGTTAACTATGAACTTACCAGCTAAAGGATTTGGGATATTTTTTTTCTTTATACTTGGTTGCATTTTCTGTACAATCTTTCCTGTTGTTTTCAGAGCTTCTGGGCAGTGGCACAACAAGCATTTAAAAAGAAATGTGGCTGAAACAAATTGACAAGAAATGCTTACTCTGCCACCTACCTACCGTAATAAAGGAATAATAACCACAAGTTCAAAACTAGTTGCTTTTCCTCTTGCTTCTCTGCAAAATTAAAGATATAAATAAGTGATAACCTGGTGTATCTCCAAGATGGCTGTCCATATTTACCCTGCTGGAAAGAAGGCTTCTGGATTTCCAAATTATAGGCAGCAGTTTATTTTCAGCCTTGCCTAGCTGTGATACACTGAGTTTAGAACCAGGGCAATCCCATCTTCAGCAAAATGCCCACTTTGTTAACGAGTTAGCACTGGCTGTTACTGGTGATGAAAGGGGTACTTAGCATCACTAATTCTGTAATTAAAACAAGTCTTGCTAGCCTCGTCCTTTAGAGGGAGGAAGAGGAAAATATGAAGTAGCAAAATGTCCATCCAGGACTCCAGAGCTGTCTGGCTCACCCCCAGCTGGATCCTTTGACTCCTACCTACCCCAAAGGGAATTTGTTTCTCCTGAACAATCAATGAATCTTGGTTTTGCATACAACAGGCAAAGTGACTGCGGGTGAGAAAAACACACAACTTGAACCACTACAACAGGGTTTAGGCCAGGCAGATATTATTAATTTTTCCCAATCCATTAAATGCCATTCTGATTCTCAGGTCTGCTTTTTGCACAGGAGTGTTGAAGTACACACTGCGAGCCCCATATAGTTTATTTTCCTGATAATGACTGGGAGATTTTTGTTTTGTTTTGTTTTTTCCTGTGATGTGAACTTGAAATCTTGGCAGAAAAGTAAAATGAAACCAGCCAACTAAAATCTCCATGGGGAGCTGCAGTCTGCTCCAGCCACACTTCAGCAAGGGCAGCTCACAGCTCTGCTGCTGTGCTTGCTTGAGCCTGGGCCTGCCACAGAAGTGAGCAGGGAAAAAAAGCTGCACCTAGAAATCTCTCCTACCCAGGGTTTGGATTTACTGCTGGCCTGGGCAGAAGGACAGTGGATAATTTCCATTCCAACCAGCTGATAATGCCCTGCCTGCATTCCCTTGCCTTTGAGACTCAGGGGTGGCAATAAAGGCAGATGCAAACAAATGGGAGGAAGGCGGGCAGTGGTGAAGTGCAGGTGCCAGGTCTATGTTGCTTTTCATTCCATATTATCTCCTGTAATTTCAAGAAGAGAACGTGAAACCCTCTGTCTCCAGGGTGGAAGGTGGGTGCTGAGATAGAATCTGAGCAGCGTTGCATCTTCTGAGATGGACTCCAAAATCTTCTTTCTGATGGCTTGGCTTAAACTGCACAATGACAATCTTAAAAGTGTAAATCCCTCATTCGTTGCCGTGCTGGCTGTAGTTCCTAGGCTTTATCCAGGGTACCAAGAAATTTGTAATTAGTTTGAACTTCCAGCAAATACCTACTTTTAACACACTGCCAACTGTCAAACAATGAAGGCAGCTTTTTGATATTAATGCATTTTAGACTGCTGGAACAATTGCCAAAGATCACCTTATCTTTGTGTGAAATTTTAAGCCAGCGATATGGGTCACTCTTGTTTCCTTAGAAATCACCCAGAAAAACAGCAAATTATAATGTCACTTTCCTAATTTTAGATTTTAAAGCAACATCTATGTTCCTCACAGCTTATTAGTTTTTAATATATCTGTATATTTTGAAAAAGATCCTAATAAATCATCTCCAAACTTTATTAAAGTCTGCATGGAACTAAAGTACCTGACCATAGGAGGGATTATTTCAAACACGCAGGGATTTAGAAGTTATTACAAAAATATGATCTTGACCTTTCATTGCATTTTATTAATACAAACTCCGGGCTTGTGTCAGTGTTTGGAAACAGACAACTGTGTCCTCAGGATGTGGTCACGGAGCAGCTGATAGTTGTAGTTTGTTTTATTTTTGTTTGAGGTACTACATTGTGTTCTTTCCAAAACTTTTCCTTGCACTTAAAAAGGAAAGGCTGCTGATATTAATGCAGCTTGGAAGTTTGTTTTCATGGTATGTGTAGTTAATAATTCAGCCTTAGTATCTTGCAGTTGTTTTATGCCCTCGCATTTGTAATTGGAGTGATGTTCACTTAAGGTTGTTCGGTGTTTATCTGTACTCCCTCCTGAAGTCTTTTTTTGAATTTTAATTTCAAACATTTATTCCTGTCTTCCTATCACTTTAAAGCACAGGAACCGCTCCTGCTTGAGATCTTTTAGAGCACAAAGCTCCAGAAAGAAGCTAAAAAGTAGAAACTGAAGTTCTAAATGTCAGAATCGCCCATGATTTTAATTCAGATAGTTTGCACCAACACGTTATGCAGGTGTATCTAAAAGTGAGAAACACTACTCATTGACTCAAGATGTGTTACCTGTCCGCAGCAGTAAAAGTTAAATATGGTATTATCTGTCCAAACACCATATTGAAAACTTTTTTTTTTAAATAAACCTGACAGATCCCATTCCCTTAGGGTTTGTTGCTGTAATGTCATGATACAAGGTGTCAGAGTTTACAAAACCATAAAGAGAGCCTGGGCTTCAGTAAATCAGGAAATCCTTGAGATGTTTTGCAAGTGCTACGTGTTGGTTTGTTGGTGTGTTTGTTTTATTGTTACACGAGGCTGCCTTTGTTTTAACACTGCCTTCTATTGAAAGCCGCAGAGTGAAGTAATTAAACTTAATAAAAGTCACTGCTGGTTAAATCCAGATACATTGTATGCATCTATCACCTGCTAGAGCAATTCAGAAAGGATCTTGGCAGCGATTACACAAACCATTGCTTTCATCAAAGTCCAATTTGCTCTCTATTACTACCAGGGGACGAGATGGCTTCCAGGAAATGGGACACTTGATATTATACAAAATAAATCATGGACACCTCTAAGACTTCTGCTTGATTAAAGATTAAAATGTAGCATCTCCTGCATTTTTAGACAATATTTGGTACGGTTGGTGTTGTTGGAATGAGACAGATCAGGGAAGGTTCTAGGGAACGGTTCCTCATCACAGGCTCACATTATGAAATGAAGTTCACTTGACAGATCTAAAGGAAAAACGTTACTGCTAGATGCATACTGAATAATATGTGTAAATGAGAATCAGTTGTTGTTTACAGTCTTTTGATGAGTCAGTTTGCTAAATCCTCTCTACAATTCACAGCATTATGAGCATTTTCCCTCCTGAAATAATCCCTTGGGGAGATCTGTGCCCTTTTCCTCTCACCTCTGCTGTTACAAAATCGAGACTATGAACACCAACTTTCCTATCACTGGAGAGAAAGAATAGTAAGCCCAACTTTGCTTATTCCATGAGGTTCGTAGTTTTGTATGTCTGCTTTATTATTTTTTAACACTTAAGTTTTTAGTAACATCCATTATGATAGCTCTGCATTTTAGCTATTGAAGTCATACCTTTTTCTAGGAATATGTATAGATTCTCTTATTGCTTTCATTTTTTGAAAATGAGTAAAATTTTACCTTTTTTTTCTTTTTTTTCTTTTTTCTCTTCAACACTGTGGTGTCACAGTTGCCACGTTATTTTTGTTTTTCCAGGCATTTCAAGTGACATCTATCTGAAGGCTCTTTTTGGTCAGCAAGTGAAATTAATAAAGCTGGTTTACAATGGTGGCACACAAGGACTGATCCCAATCCTATCAAAGATGTGTGATGAGTCCTGGTGATCAATCCAAAAGGGAAACTCTGCTCCTGTGGCTCTGCATTGCTGCTGAACAGAGAAATAATTTGCCTTCTTGGGCCTACAAATGTTTGTAATTTACGAGTTTGTGAGGAATTAGACAGGAGTGAATCATCTGAGCAGCTTTCCATCATGGCTTGATTCAAATGGATTTCAAATTGTCAGAACATAGTTTTTGTTATACTGTTGGAAACATACCAGAATAAGTTTATTTACAAAACCAGCATGTCTCTTTATACACCATTCACTTCTCATAAAGCAAATGCTCTTTCCCCCCCAAAAAGGATGGGTGGTAAGCAATTACATCAAAAAAAAGTTTTTGAATCAATAGGAAGGCTGGGGAAAACTCAAGATATGAGCAAATTAGGAAGCCATTAGGACAAAAAGAAAAAAATGTGAGGAAGCTGAGAGGTGATATTTGAATCCTGTATTTATATTTGTTAGAAACAGTGGCTATCAGAGGTGGTGACTGAGGCACTGAGTTGGGACCAGGAGCAGGAGCAGGTACTCATTCCTGAGCTCAGCCTCCCTCAACGGGGGGAAACGCTCCAAAAATCAGCTCAGAACAGGGCCCTGCTTGTTGTGGTGTAAGCCCTCAGCTGGCCCTGCATGCCAGTGCATTCCAGCAATGAAAATGAAATGGAAAATGAGACCAAATGGAAATTGAGAGCCGTGCTAGACCATGCATGCTCAGGCGCCTGTTGTTGTTCCTGGACCTTCTTTTGGGGACAACTGTTTGAAGTTGCTTGCATTAGCTGTGGGAACAATGCGTTTAAAAATAGCCTGCTGAAAAATTACTCTTTTAAAAGAGGCAAAAAAAACCAAAAACAAACTAAACCAAAAAAAAACCCAAAAATACCCAAAAAAAACCCAAAAAAACCAAACAAACAAACAAAAAAACCCCCAAAAAAAACCCAAACCAGCAAAATTTCACAGTGGAACAGCCTGGAGAGCTGTGAAATCTTGGAATTGTTGTATAGTGTGGGCACTGCAGAAATTCAGCAGTGTTGCTCTTCCTGTTACTTTTTACACAGGATTCACACTAGAGTGGCTTTTCTTTTCTGAAAACTTACTCTGAATTTTAAGTTCTAGAGTTGAAACCAAGGTTTCATGTTTAAAAAACAGTCTGTCTCTGCATTTTGCTTATGTTACTGTCAGTACCTTTATGGCCAAATGAATTTGACATAGAGGAGTAAATATATGAAGATCTGTCTTTTCTTCCAGTTTCTGGAAACGTTTATGGTATTTGAATATGAAAGTGCTTCAAAGCCTCATTAAAAAATGAAAGGGGCATTTTTATAAGAATTTTAGTGCTGCACTGCCTGTTTAGTCATGGACAGCTGGATTTTCACTTTAGTCCACAGCTCTACAGGGAGACTTGCTGGACTGGGATGAACTCCATAAAAAAACAAAACCAAACCTCAAAAGTTAGAGAGCTCTGCTGGTCTAGATTTGGTTGTCTTTGTAATGAAGAATCTCGTTTACCAAGCAGGAGTGATGGTGAGGGTGATATGTAACTCAAGGTGGGGGGATGTCCTGGGGTGACTGGGAATGGGAAGTAGATTTGTTTTTGGGTTTTTTTGATTGCTTCCTTGCATCTTTAAGAAAAAAACCCATCTATTCCTGGGCAAGATTACTAAACTCAGCATAATGCTGGGTGGGTGCTGCACTTGAAACCCACACAGAGAGTAATTGGGGCAAGTTTAGGAGGTGTAATTCCAAGAGGTAAGTGGTGACATGGGAAACACAGAGTGGAGCCTCCTCACCTCTCACTCAGCAAATAGGGATTCGTTCCAGAGGCAGAAATAATAATGACCAAAAAAAATGTTACAAGTCCTGTTACTATACTCGGGGCTAAGCAAGCTGTGGAAATTGTGATTTTCTGTGTTTGAAACTGGGGGGGGTTCAGCTCTAAGGAACTCTGCTGTCCTTTCCAGCAGTATCTCAACATTGACAGGATGTTTATGGGTTCCAAGGAGTATCCTATCCATCATGCTAGCCAGCCCTGTGGATTAGTTTAGAATATCACCTCTTTCCCCAAACATTTGTCTCCTTCGTATTAACAGAATCCTTTCCTCCTCCTGTTCAGCCACACCTTGTCCTTCTTTTGGTCAAAGAATGAAAAAAACCAGATTTATGCTACACACGCTGTAGGTTTAGTTTAGTACAGCCAAGCTTCCAAACGAAGACTTCTGTGTTAATGAATGCTCTTCTGGATATGGTTAATTTTGTGGCCTCCCTCTCTGGGTACTCCAGGTGAATTTCATGGGATCTAAATCATGCCTTCAGGTATAAATCAGTGTGGAAGGAAAGGGACATATTGCAAGAGGCATTTAACTACTGCACTTCACCTGCCTTCCCTTGCAGTCATTAATTAAATCCTGAGGTGCATTTATATGAGTGTTCTTTCTGCTTTTCTGGTATGTATTCAGAAGTGTTGTTATACTTTGAGAACTCTTAAGTCAGTAAAGAGATTTTATTTCAGTTTCTAAAGGATGCATAAAAGTTTTCAAATGAAAATTTGGCTGTCTTTAAATTTAGACATAACTTTTTATGTCTCCCAGTTGAATCTTCATGCATTTAATTGTTATTAAATTTCTCTGAAGAGGGTAATTCTTGATTCTCATCGTAGTGAGGATATATGCATGCATATATTTGCAGCCATATGAATGCTCATGTTTGTTTGGGTTTGCTGGTTGGGATTGCTTTTGTTTTTCACTCTCTTTGAACAAGACTAACAGAAGTCCAGAGAGTGTGATGGGGGAATATTTATTTTGTATTTTAGTTCGGTGATCTTAAAAGCTAGCAGGGTTAGGAAAGAAATGGATTTTTGAGAGGAGCGTAAGAAATGTGAGAGACTGAAAAGAACTTTTCTAAAGGCAAGAGAGAGTTTTCTTCACCTTGTGCACAGCTGCCAAAGCATACATAAAGCTTTGTCACAATCCCTCCTCGCTGCATGTACTCGGGCTGTCTTTCCCTCACACTTCATCTGTCTCAGTTCATCTGTAAACTGCAGTGACCTGCGAGAGCGGAGCTGGAGAGGAGATTGGTGAGGTGGTGAATAACAAGGGGCTGGAGTCGCCGAGCCAGAACCCGATTCACACGTGAGTTATGAGCAATCCGGCGCTCGCTTGCCGCTCAACGCGGGGTTGTGCCAATGACACGGGAGGCTGTAATCCTGGTTCCTGTGCCAGGGGGTGGTGCTGGCTTGCTGTGTCCTGCTCCAGACCCCTGACTTCAGAAAGGCAGCTGGAAAAGTGGCCAGGGCTCAGGCTGAGTGCGGGGTTTGAGAAATGCAGCCCAAACTGAGGAGCTCTTCCAATGGAATGTCTCAGCGGTGAAGTAACAGGTTCATCACACCGTGTGAGTACCCAGAGAAGGAGAAGACCCCTGTGTAGGAGGATTTACAGAGCTGTGTATGAGGATTTCGGAGAGTTAAGTGTGTGCTCAAGCTCTCTTTCCATCCAGTTTTCCGAGTGCCAGACACTGCAAGGAGCATCAGGATGTGCCTGAAATGGGAATTCAGAGCGTGCGGGTTTTAAAATCTGGGTTTGCGTGGGGTTCAGCACCAGCATAAAAGGGTAAAAGCCATTTATATAGGCTTGGGGCTGTGGAGGAGTGTTCTTCACAGCCTTAAAAGTGCCACCACATTTCTGATGTTTTAGCACAGACCGTGTCAGCTCTTCCCTGGAGGATGGGAGCATTTATTGCTGCATGAACTACCTGTTGTATTTAAAGGAACTTTCCTTCTTGAGACCATTCTGATAAGAAAAGACATTTAAATAGATAGGGGAACAGCCACCTTGCCATAAAAATGGTGGTTATCACTTCAGGTGTCTATGTTTTAAGTTTCCTTTGCCCCAAGAACAACCACTAAGTTTCCAATTTGTTGTGATTATTCACAAGCTGCACAGAACACGACCCCGTCGTGCTATTGCAATGGGGTGGCTGTCCTGTTATCCAGCTTCCTTCAGGAAATGAGGGAAAATCAGCTCTGGGCTGGTCTAAACTGGAAGAAATGTGAGAATTATAGGTATTTTTAAAAAATAATTAATAATTTGGCACGTTCCTTGAAAGGATCTCAAAGCATCTCATAATCCTCATGAATAAGACGATATTCCTTGTTTACAGAGGGGCCAAATACATAGGACTGGCAAAAATAAAAGGGGATTTTGATAAGATATCAGGTATTTAGCCTTTTTTTTTTTTAAGATTAGGGAATAGAGATCTATTATTTTGAAATTTCATCCCATTTTCAATGAAAATGAACACTTAGTGGTGACATGTATGCATAACTTTCCAACTGCATTTTTGATTTCTGTATCAATGACCAAAAAAGGGCTGGAGATGGGTTAACATGAAAATGTACTTTGCATTTTTTAAGTAGTAGGGTTATTTTTTTCAATAGAAAACTACCAAAATAACTGTTCTTAAAGCAAACGTTGGACAGAGTCTTTTAACAGTTCTTTTCTCCTCCTTTTTCTTGTTAGAAGATGTTTTATGTGAATGAAAACAAGACAGATGAGGGACATGCTACAAAGTTCCTAAATTCTTTTAAGTGCTTGTGTTTATTCTGGGTTTAAAATTCAGTCAAAGAAGACATCTCTGTCTGCATGGATTGCCCAGGCTGTGCTCTCCTTGGAGTTTTATGTAGATTTTTTATTCTTCTCCCTTCCAGTGTAACCTGGAAGGCGTGGGAAAGGTTACTGGATAATTTGCTGTCTTTATTGTAATGTCCATACAATATGACTTCTGGGTTTTATTTTAAATTGACAATTTTGTTCACATTTTTTCTCTTGCAGAAGTGCACAATATAAATACCTCATTTTCTTTCATGCCCTATACCTCTAAACAGCATTTTCCCCTGTGAATTTTGACATATATATTATTCATATCTTGAGTGATGGATAAACTACGACTGCAAATAAGCAGGAATTTATTTAACATAAATGAAATTTGAAACGAAAAATGCATTTTGCCTCTGTGGCATACGGTTTAGGATGTTAAGAAAAAAACCACAATCTGTCTCTGTAGCATCTGATGTTTTCCAGTAAAAAAAGAAGCATTTGTCTGCATTACAGGTTGTGGTATTGTGTCACCTAGAGCTAGGTTAATCCCAGCCTCATTGTGCTCTAGAAATCACAGTGCAAATGTTTTTCAAATAATTAAGTTTGTACATGGATTTTGGAAGTATTTTCCATTTTAAAGATATGAAACAAAAACACTCCTAGGAGGGAAGCTCTTGATTTGGAAATGCACAGTGACTTTTTAGTACTTCTGTGTGAAAGGAAAAGCTAAAAGTCCCTTCTTTCCTGCTTGGCCTTTGAAATACTCCTTTTGAAGGACAGTAATTGAACTGTGCTTTTCCATTCCATTTCAGGTTTTTCTTCTGTAATCATGGCGAAACCTTATGAATTTAACTGGCAGAAGCCAGTTCCCTCTTTTATGCAAGATGGAGCTGTGTTTGATAGATATGAAGAGGTAAGAGGCCAGTTGCCTTTCATTTGCTATTCTCTTTTAAATATGCAGAAGTTCTAGAATATTTCATGTTTTACTTTCATTGTACGCAAAGAAACTTTAATTTTTTCTGGTAATACCCTCAGAAACGTCTGTGGGGAGGCAATACCAATACACTTTATTGCTGTATAGGCTTTTTTTTTCTGCTTTTAAAAGAAATAGCTTTAAAATGCATTTAATCCCTCTGATTTGACATAAGCCCTGAGGAAGAGAAAGGGAGAATTGGATCAAAATATCTATAATGTGTATAAAACTCTCATCTTTGCAGATTCATAAAGCACATTATTAAACAAAGTGAATCCTTCAATTTTTTTGTGCTATCCATCAAATGGAGGGAGGGAGAATATTGCTTTTTAAAAAATATATATAAACTGAGGACCTGCCTATTACAAGGGAAAGTAAGAGAACACAGAACATTCATATTCTCATTCAAGTACATCATTTGAGAACTGGAGTGGTTTTATCTACTTTAGAAAATCAATCTGCACTCTATCTGAAATATGATTATTATGATCCTGCTTTCAGCTATACTTTAATCCACATTTATTAAAGGAATGCAAAACAGGGCATTTTACACAGGCAGCTGAAATAAAATGCTGAGAAGTTTACCTTATATCAGCATTGATATACTGGTAAGAATAATTTTATCAGGGTCTATTTCTAATCTTGTTTGAACAGGAAATCTCTATAAGTTGAAGGCAAGTGCCTTCAGGGATATTAGTATTTTCTTATCTTTTGAAATGTAAGTAAAAGGTATTTTTTATCACGAGGCCTGCCAAGATAGGGATAGTTGGTTTACCCCATGTTTCCAGATTTGGGGCCAGATAAATGAAGTAGATGCTGGTGGATGTGGAATTCCTTCAGAAAATCTTTATTTTCCTTCAGCAAGCACCGCTCCAGAAGCAGCCTGTGAGGAGCCAAGTGAGGGGGCACAGCCCGTGGTTATTCCCTTTTATTTTGAGCAAGAAACAGAGAATGGGCAGACCCAGGAGAGAGTTTTAAGTGCTCAAATTTCAGTGTGATATCAGAGACACTCGCCAGAGAGGTAGCATTTCTTTTTTGGACTGCAGATGTTTATTAGTTCTTATCAATGTTGCAGTCTCTCAAGGGAGCGAGTTCTCAGCTCTCAAGATGACAAGGTAGAAATGGCAATGATAGTCCCTCTCTACGAGGCCTTTTAAGGGTAAACTAACCAAGGAATAATTGCCAGCTAAATTACTTTTACTTTTAACCCAACAACTAGACAGCTGTGGACCTTTGCCACCAATCAATTGCAAACTTTGCCCCCAAAACCGCCACAGAAAGGGGCTCCTGCTTTCCCCTGTGGAGCAAAACGTTGTTTGCCCGTGCTGGGTTCCTCTCCTGCTCCAAGGGCTGCTGCAGTTTATTCCAGGTTTTCTGGGGTGCAGCTGGGAGCCTGGTTTGTTTCCTCACAGAGGACTCTTCTCACAAATTCTCCTTGCTGCTCAATTAAGGAAGGCAGGAAGCTCTGGATCCTCTTTTTCTTGAAGAAGTGATTGACTCTGCTCAGCGTTTTCCTGCATTTTAGCTTAATTTATGATGCTCTAATTGAGGCTGGAGGTGTGTGGAGGAAATTTCTTTTTAAATTCAGCTAATCTGATTTTTTGCCTTGCCTAGTCTCTTTGGAATGCCATTCTTTCCTGATTTCTTCCACAAATCAATATCCTTCAAGCTCTGCTTGTCAGATATTCTGGTTGCAAAGCTCTCACAGCATGCACACTGCCATAGTCCAACAGAAAAGTGCTTCCCAAAATCTGCACGTTAAAAGGAAATGTGGCCATTCCATCCTGAAGGTGCTATTAGAAAATTATATATTTTTACCTTAAAGTGTTTAGTTTTTAATTTTTTTTAACTTCTGCTTCATTTAGATTTTTTATTAGGTAAGAATCACTGCTTCTATTAAATAAAACATCTTCATTTAGTTGCAGTGAGATAGGAAAATATTTATTATGTGCATTCCAATATCTCAAGTATCGACAATGAGACAAGTCATTAAAAGTGAACTCTTTTTTAAAATCCTGCCTCCCTTATTTGTGTTTTTTGGGAACATAAAATTCTGCAGGAGGGACTTTGGAAAGAAACGGAACAATGCTTTATTTTTGAAAGATAAGTAATTGATGTTTGTCAAACCGACTGAAATAATGGTCTGTATTTTCTTTTCTATAGGAATCTTTTGTCTTTGAAAGCAACTGTCTCTTCCAAGTGGATGAATTTGGTTTTTTTCTGAGCTGGAAGAGTGAAGGAAAGGTACATTACAATTATGTCAGGAATGTATATTATGTGTTATTGCACTTGATTCTGGTTGTTAAAGATCTAAAATACTGTGTAAGTTTATTTGCAAGAATAGCCTATCCATCCTATTTTTTTAAACTGACAGAAGTGAAGCATTTAAGAGGGAATTAACTGACATTAAATGGAAAATATACTGCTTAGTGTTTATTTACAGTGTTTGCCAATAAAATTTGCTTTATTTTTTATTATATTATGCTTTATTTTATAGTTTATTTTTGCTGAAATTCCCATTGGAACCGTGTCTCAACAGACCTTTGAACTTGTACCCTTTTTGTCCTTTCAGGAGGGACAGGTGTTAGAATGCTCCCTGATCAACAGTGTTCGTTTTGGAGCTGTACCAAAGGTACTCTTCCTTTAAACAAAGAATATTTAAACTGAAGGTGAAATGCAGGATGGTATTAATTTATTTAAATAATACCAGTAGGACAGCTTTTATTTTGCAACCACAGCCTGAACTTTGAAGTTTTGAGGTGATTTGTTGTGATTGCAGTGGGAAGGTTCAGTCATCTGGTCCTTCTGATGTACTGCAGGCTTCAGGATGCACTGAAAGCTGAAAAGACATTAAGAGCACATGTCAGGAGTTTTTTATTATCTTTAACAGTTATTATTGGTTTTTACAGTTATTATTAAACAGTTTATTATTTTGAATTATCTTGTAACAATGATACTTGTTTTAGGGATCTGAAAACAAATTTCATTTTCTATATTTTGTTCCAATCTGTTTGAATTTATTTAATCTTCTTAATCCATTGGTAAAAAATGTGGAAAGATTTGTTTGCATGTGTCTTTATGCATTTAGGTGGCCACAGTCTGCCTTTTTAAAGAGTATCAGCAGAAGTGCTAGCTAGGAGTTCTGGAGAACCCCAAAACTTTGGAAATATACTCTGTAGCATTCAGAAGGAATATTCTGGATTTTGTGCACTGAGCTGTAGCTCTCCTTCCACCTTCAAGCCAAGTTTAGAAGATTCGTTGACCCTGCATTTCCACTTTCACCTGTTGAGTGGTTTTGTGTTGAGTTAGAAATTCTCTTGGGACTCCACAGGCTGAGATCTGTGCCCCACGGAGAAGGGGCTTGAGATGTGGTGATGCACACAGCCCCATCCTCCACGTGCTGACAGCCACACCAATGTGCTCCAGACTTCAGCTCTGTCTTTACAAAAATATTCCCATTAAATCTCCAGCAGCAGAGACAACACCTTGTGTGACACGTCGCTGAGAAACAGCAGAGAAGTCACAGAGGTCGTGACTCTCAGAAACGATGGACTTAACTAGATTGGAATAATTAACTTAGAGATTAGTACTGTTCCTCTGTTTCCACTCCTTGGAGTGATTAATTTTTCTTTTTCTTGATGAAAATAGGAGTTCTCACAATCATGTTCCTAACTGTTAGAATATGCAGTTTTTTCAGGTTTGCACACAATGTTTCTAAGTGGAACCACTCATTTAAGACGACTGGCAAAGGTTTAAAGGTGTAAATGTACAAGGAGGTGAAAATGCATTTCTGCCACGGTGCCTTGCGCAACAGAAGTGTTGCAAATGTAACGATTTCCTTATTCTGTTTCACAGGATCCCAAAATACTGACGGCACTCGAGGCTGTTGGAAAATCAGAAAATGAGTTGGAAGGGCGGATAGTGTGTGTTTGCAGCGGCACAGACCTGGTGAACATCAGCTTCACTTTCATGGTAGCGGAAAACACAGAAATAGCCAAGGTATTTCACAATTAAACAGTGGGGGAATGAAGTGCAATTAACTGCATCAGCAGTGCTCAGTCGTTTTTTCTCAGTCTGCCTGCGTGGCTAACTGAAATACTTGGTCTGGTGTCTGCTGCTACAAACATCCACGTAACATATCTGTGCGCCGTGGTGAGAGCAAGTCATGATTTTACCAGCCTGCATGCACAGTGATTGATCAGAATTAGACACTAAAGCCATTACACGTAGGGCAGAGCAGTCCCCGAGCTGCTCAGTGCCTCTGGCTGGGGCTGGCTCAGCAGACGAGGGCATGGCGGTGCAGTAGGTCTGTGACACGGATGCTGAAGGGAAGTGCAATGACTGCCATTCTCCTGGCGGGTGGAGTTCAGCCCTTCAAAATTCTGTTCTGATAACCTAATTGTATCGTGTGTGGTTCGTATTATTTGAAAAGACAAAAGCAGGAAAGAAAATTCTCTGCGGCTGCGGGGATCCCGGTGTACCCCGGTTCTTTTCTGTTTCCCGTTGACACCGAGCGGGCTTAAGGAAACAATGGTGCTTTTTTACACGTCATCTTTCCTGAGATTGCAGTTCACATGCCAGTCCTGGGCTCCACCTGCCCTGGTACTCAGCTGCAAACTGCTCTGAGAAAGCTGATCAGGGTGCGGGTAGTGCACTGCTAGCTGAGGTTCAAACATTCGTGGGTTTTTAAAATACACACTCTTTGCTTTTCTTTTCTGTCTGTATATATTTAGGGTATTTAGGATTATAATCTATTCTGCCTGTGAGATAAGTATTAAATAGTGATCAGTATCACACACCTGGTAAATCCCCTCCTTTAAAACTGTTTCCTGAATGTAACATCACTAAATCCCTTGCCAGGATCACTAAACCCTTACCCGGTTTATTTTTCATTGCTTTGGATCCATACCTTTGGAAACACTGGCAATGCTGAGTAAACTCCTTTATGGGAGAAATACTTGTATAACTTACATGGGTGCTCTAAATTGATTTTACCGTGTGTATTTTCAGCAGGCTTTAAGGGAAATAATGTGTCAGAGTTATGTTTTGAAAGCATTTGAAAAAAGAAGCAAAGCAAAGGAGATGTTGGCAGCATTCACTTTCATACTTAACCCAGCAGCGTCTCTGATTTATCCTGGAAACAGCTGCAGTTAAGTTTCTCAGCCATCTTAGATCTCAATAACCTGTATTAGACTAATTGGTTTGAGAGAATGCTGGCCCATTACAGAGGCTGTCACAAGAGATGAGCTAATTATGCTGTCTAGAAGATGTGCTGCTCATTAACAGCCTAGCCTTTCAGAAGTGGTGTGTCATGCTGCAGTGGGCAGGCTCTGAGAGGCCCATGGAAGCCAGAGCCCTGCATTTGGGAGCAAAATATATGGACAGTCCTGCCTTTCCACCAAAATATGTATCCAGAACTGTCAGCAGTGATGATCCACCTCATCTGATATGATATGCTTGAGGCACGAGGGAGAGCAAAAAGCAGATCAGGCCAAAAAAATCAATGTAGAGCTTTCTAAGTTGCCTTCACTGGGGAATTTGGCCTGTACGCTGTTGACCTTTGGTATATGGTAAATACATCAACTTGCTACTGCACTTCTGTGCTAAAATAGAATTTTCTGCACATAGAAGCGCTCCTGCTTCATTCTTCCTGTTTTGTTCAGGAGAAAACATCTTTCTTGTGGGACACAGTAAATCTCCTCTAGAGGAAACAAGCCTTTGCCTGGCATCGAGTAACTGTGCAGCTGCTAGCTGCAGTTTAAAATAGGCCTCAAATTAATCCATGTTCAAATATAAGCCCCTCCTTTGAAATGACAGGGGCAAGAGTTTGGAGGAGAAGGGGCAATGACTGAAGCTTCAGCTGCCCAGGTATGTGTGAGGGCTGTAAAAGAGGTGTAAGAACCTGTGGTTTCTGCTCTCCCCCTTGCTGCCGTGAGGAGCAGAGCGTCGGTCTGTACCTCACTGGGAGACTTTAAAATGAGGGAACAGAGTGGCAGATTCAAGCACAAAAGCTCAGAGTCTTTCTGCCCAGGAAGGCTTCTGAAGGTGATCATTTACAATTGGAAAAGAAGCAATTGTTGCTCACTGAAGGCTGGGTTCAAATAGAATTGATTAATTGTGACAAAGAAAATTGGTGGAAATTCCTGGCTTCTTCATCCGTGCAAGCAGTGGCACCACTGGGAAACAGGTCCTGCCAGGTCCCTGGCACGGGGTGGCAGAGTGGGACAGTCCCTGGGGGTGCCCCAGCTGGGGCAGGAGGGCTGGTGCCCGCTGTGGGCAGTGCTGGACCCTCCCCTCCAGGCCGTGCCAGGCTGGCTGTTGTCATCTGCCATCACCTGTGCCCCAGGGCAGCCCCCGTGTGCCCCTGGCACTCAGCAGGGCTGGCCAAGCCATTGCTGAGCTCCAAGTAGAGCCGCTCCAACAAACAAGAGTGTGTTTATTATCTCTCCACTTGTCTCCAAGCTCCAACTCTGGTATTTACATTCTAGCTACTTAAATTTTATTGGTGTTTTCGGCTGAGAAATTGGTTTTCATTTCCACTCTTAAAACAGCCACAAAATAGGGTGTACTCTGTCTCTGATTGCAGGCAGCTGTCGTGGTCCACTCCTAAAGTAGATCCACTGTGGTAGTAGAGAGTGACTGTAAAAGGTGGAATTTAAAACCTGATGTTTGGAATCCTGATTTAATCAGGTTATATAAATTATCCTGAGCTAAAATTAACGTACACACATATATTAGAGATGAGAGCATATGTGTGTATTTTTCTTTTTTACTTCCCAGATGGACTTTCTGTGCCCTAGTAATTGGATAATCTGTTTTCCTCGGTCTAGGACAGGGCCAGTGAGTATTTGGGAGTGAGTTTCCTTGGGACAGAAGTGATCTAGTGCTGGTCACTTCTCAGTGAGGCCTCAGCCCTTGGCACGTGGGCTGCTTGTCCAACGCTGGTGTTAGTCCAGTAAAGCTGTTGTACTTCAGCGACCCAAAATCTGGACTTCTTGTCTTCTTTGCTCATCCACTCTGGCAATGCAATAAGCAGTTTAGTTTAAAAGATGAATCTAAGTCAGGTTGTTTGACATCACTTCATCTTAGTGCATATCAGGGGTGAATTTGCTCTGGTGGTTGTTCTTTCCCAGCTCCAGCTGTTTTCTTGGAAAAGACCATCTCTCCACCTTTTTGGTTTTTTCTCCCTTTTGCTTCAAAGTACTGTTCCCCGTGCCCTGCTGGCAGAGGAGTTCAGTGAGCACTCCTAATTCAATTCAAGGAAGAGCCTTAATGTTAAAGTCATGTTTAGAGACAAAGCTCCCACCAGTGTTTAAGATAATCTGGCTTTGGGAAGTGCTGATGCATTCCTCTGGCAGGGTGTCTGGGATGGGAACAGCCAAGGGGGAGACTGGGTGGGAAGACGAGTGGAGCAACCTTTTACACTGGCTTTACACCTTTAGTTGGGTTTGATAGAAAATAGATGTATTCCACCCAGTGTGTTACTGAGACAGTGATTCACACTTTGATGGCTTAACCTGTGAGGCACCAGAAAATACAGAATGTACTAAAGTGCTTCATTACTCACACACTAACAACATAAAGGTAAATGCAGCATTTATCACACAGCTAGCAATATTCATGGCAAGGAAGTCCACTGCAGTTAAAAACATTTCATTTTGACGTTCTTAAACTTCTCAGCTTCTCAGTTGGAATGAGAATTTTTTTTTTTTTTTTTTTGGTCAGTTTAAGAATGGTTCTGGTAAGACAAAGCACTTCATGTTGATTGCTTTTATTGGTGTTTCTGCTAATCAAACTCTTAGATTGACAAAATAATTCTGCTTCATGGAATCATAGAACAGTTTGGGTTGGAAGGGACCTTAAAGACCATCCAGTTCCAACTGCCCTGCCACGGGCAGGGACACCTTCCACTAGATCAGATTGCCCACCCAGCCCAGCCTGACTGACCCTAATTTTTTTTCCTCCAGAAACAAGCTATTTAACATTTGCCCTAATCATATTGTTAAGGGGGCAAATAAAAAGTAGCAGAAGATTCGCATGGGAATATTCAGCAAATATATTACAGAAAAGTTCTGTTTTCCCAAGGCTTTGGTTTGTTTCAATGTTTCAAAGCAAAAATTTTCAAGGAACCTGCAAAACACTCTTGAACAGATCTCTAGGAGCCTCCTGCTGTTCTCTGTGTCCCAGTGGTGGAAGTATGTGGCTTATGTCTTATAGCCCATGTGAAGAACATTTCTATATCATGACCACCTTAAATATATGACCTTGCCTTACCTGTGCCCAGTATGTTATTCCATGTTCTCTAGGGAAATCTCCATATCCCAGCCTGCAATGAGCTATTGCTGCTTTGCATGTGCTTTTCTGCCTTTTCACGAACATTCTTGGCTCTGCCACTGTGGAATCATCAGTGAATGGACCACTTTATCCCTGGTTCCCCATAGCCAGGAGGTTGATTTCACTGTGGAAGCTCCACTGGGTTTCTCTTAGTTTGCATCCAAGAGCAGCCGAAGCGATTCTTCCAGCTCCTTTCAGAGAAGGCCCCTCCAGGGCTGGAGAAGCCACTCCAGGGTAGGAAGCTTTCTTGAAGCGTGGTCACAGTCTGGACACATTGGGCAGCTCCCAGTACGGAGCCTCAGCTCTCCTGATGGAAAACTTGCCAGCCAGAAGGATCCCTTTTATCTTTGTGAAAATACTGGAGGTATTTTCACAGCGATATCCTGCGAAAATCAGCGCTGCTGTTGGTCAGGGTAGGGAGAGGTTGGAATCTGCACGATCCAGAAGAGAGGGGGAGATGCTGGAATGCAAGAGGCAGAAGCCTCTCTGAGCCCCACAGAAAGAGAAAGGAATGCAGACATTGAATGAAAACCTGCAGAGAAATTAAGGTATATTAAATCACATAGACGTGAAGCAGAGATATAAGTACAAGTTTTAGCTATAGTTTTAAACAAGTAAATAAGTAGGTAGGTGGTACCCTAAATACTCTAGAAATGCTTTAAAGTACCTCAGAAAATTAAAAACTTTTGAATCTCTCAACTCTAAGGCCCAGTTCTGTGGCCTGGCTCCAGGATATAACAAAAACAGAGTAAGAACATTGTTTGCATTTTAGGAGAAGTAAACTCACATAAATAAGATATTTATGTAGAATATTGTTTGAATATTGAATATGTTGAATATTGTTAACATGAAAATTCAGTAGGAACCAGTCTTAAAAGGATGTGAAATGCAACTTAATATTACCTCAGTAGAACTTAAAAAAACTTCAAGTTAGCATAATTAATACTAAATATAACTTAATAGAACATTAAATAGCTTAAAATGAGAAAACAGCTAATCCTAAATATTTACTTAATTTTTGTTACACTGATCATTAAAAATTAATATCTTAAAAGTTATAGATACAACAAGGTGTAACTTATCATAGTAATATCCATATAAAAGGCACTAATATAATAAAAAATATTAAACTGTCAAAAAATGTAAACTGTTGCTCCTCAGGTATCCTTGCTGTGGCTGCCTGGAGTGAGAGGAAGGGTGATTTTCTGGGAGCAGAGAGGATTTTTGAGACATTTGCATCGAGAGAATGGGGACATCTGCTGGCTGAGGGCAAGTGCCAGGGATTCCTGCCTGTCTTGGGGAAACAATTCTCTTTGTCTTCGAGCTGTGGAGTCAGTCCCAGACACTGAACACCAAAAACAGAGGGCAATGCCTCCCTGCCTTTCCTGATGTCTGGAATAAGTGGAGTGCAGCTCTGGAGAGACTGCAGGGGAAAAGGGAAGGTAAAATCTCGAGAGGTCTGGGTAACACTGACCCTGTGGGTCAATGAGCCACGCAGGCCCTCATCTGGAATTTCTTGAGCTGTGGGCTATGGTGATTTTTAACCTTTCATAATTCTTGTCCTTTTTAACCCTGCCTAAATGAAAGGTTGGTGGCTCAAACAGAGCTGAAAGGCCAAAGTTTTCTCTGCACCCTGCCAGTTGTGCCCATGTTTCATCGGTGAACCTCAGCTAACACAGGGTCACTAAGTGCCTCAGAAGCATTTCAGTCTGACAGCAAAAGCTGAGAGAGTGCTTCTTGGATTGATTTTTCTTGCCCCTTCTCCTTCTGGAGATGTTTGACAGTGTTTGGTCTTGTCAGAGAAAAACAACACCGTGCTTGTTCCAGCCTGCAGCGTAGATTTTGACCTCTTGTGTCAGCCTAAGGGGGCTTCAGCTTAAGGTGCACTGGTGCTTGGCTTTTTTCTTTCACATGACTGTTGATTTTCTAGGATTAGATATCAGAGCCCAGATCCCTCTATAGATCTGGCACAATATTTGCATATAGGGAGCCATTCAGGGGTTATCTCGACAGATTAAAGGTACTAACCCATATTTTGAAAATTGGAAAATTTTCGGCACTAGCATCAGTAAGAATCCAATGATTTTTAAGAACTCTGATTCTTAGAAAGGTTCTAAAAACCCTGATTTCTATCAAAAACTTTTTTTTTTTCCCTAGGACCAAAGTGTTTCTCATATACCTCATTTCAGAGTTTCACTTGTTATAGGATTTTATTCCTTTGGCAGATCGTGATTTGAAAATGCTGAGCATGAAAGAAGAGAACTGAGGATCTTTATCCCTGTTACTCACATGGATGTACAAATCTTTCATCTTCATCTGTAAAATAAGGAGTGTTGTCATAAAACTCAAGCAAGGCTGCTGCTGTATTCGTTTGTATGTTAGCTGAGAAAAACTTGAGCCCTTCTTTCGTCCCTCCTGCAAGGTCATCAGACAAGTGTGCATTAAATCTGGGAATGGTTTCTTGTCAGGAAAGCAATATATTGCCAGCTTGACATTGAATTCTGTGAGTATCTGTGCACTGGATCACAGTACCTTAAAGCAAATATGAAGACAGCATTAATTGGAGACTATCCCAGCTCAAAGGAACAAAAAGCCTGCCCGTGTTGAACGTGTTGTTGAATTTGTTTTTTTGCTGTGTTCCTCATTAATGCGGGGCCACTGATGACCGTGGGCAGTATCTGATGGAACAGAAGCTGCTGTAGCCCCAAAGCCAAGGGCAGGCAGGCAGGTGCTGCCCTGTCGGGGGAACAGATGGGCAGACGTGGCTCTGGAGCTGTCCCCTCCTGCCCAGGGCACATCACACCCATGTAAAGATGATTCCGAGCTGCACAGAGGCTCTTGGGTCCCTCCTTTGCTTGCTGCCAGCAGAAATGTGATGCTTGCGTGGCTCATCAGTGTTTGGCTGTAGGTTTGTGCTCTTTTGCTCCAAGGGAGTGCAATTCCTGATTTGGTATCTCTGTCAGGGAAGTGCATTAACACTGCAAAAATGTTAGGGAGACCTCTAAAGTGGGAACCATCAAGCCAACTTCTGCAAAAAAAAAATCACTTGGGAAGTGCTTAGTGTATTGATTTCTCTCTTCACTTGTGTTTTTTTTCTAGCAGTGCTCCTTTTTGGCAGCTCTTCTAGATGAGCAGAAGTAACTCTAGAGCTGAGTGCTGGCCAGCCTTACTTTTAAATGTTAGTTTTTCTTACATCTGGAGGAGTCGTAATCCAGTGCCTTCAAATCAGAATGGATCTGTAGGTGTTCAGTTCCAAATGAAATGCTGATGTGGTCAGTACTGCACCAGTGGGGGTTTTTTGGCAGAAAAACATGGGAGAAAGTCTGCAGCTTATTCGCAACATGCATTTGGTGTAATTTAATTCTGCAAGGGTTTTTTTGTTTGCAGTGAATATGCCACTGTGTGGTTGGATCAGTGTTGGAATGCTGAGGAGTTTTGGAGGGGTACAGACCAACGCAGATCAAACGAGGACAAATGTTTGGATAGCTGTGACAGTATTAATGCAGCAGGAATGTTACATTTAATTGATTTAAACATCAACAACCACAAAAAAAAATAAAACACCCCCAAACCTAAACAAACAAACACAAAAAACCCCAAACCTGAACAAATCACAAATGCCAACAAACCACAAACCCCAAATGTAGGTAGTTGACGATAATTGAATTTCAACAGTCCTAGGAAATTGAAGTCTGTTTAAGATTAGTTCAGGCATTTACCCTGGAATTATCACAAGCACCATTCCTTTATCATCTGATGTGAGGGAACATTTGTAGGAAAAGATAAGGGTTTCCTAAATCCATCAGTGCCTTCTAGTTGTATCAGTTCTAATAAATAATATTATCTTGCCCCATGAACCTTGCTTACTTTATCTTCCTAGGCAGTCTATGACTTCTTCAGCCTGTGACTACAAAGTCATCTTATTCATGCAGCTGGAAAAGGAGAGATGGGAGGCCAAACTCTTACTGGGGGGTTGCTTTTAAGCCCAAAAACACACCTGAGAAAATCCCAAAAACTGCCTTTCTTCATAAGTGGTACTTCTGTTTTGCAAATGATTCTCAGACACACACTTGATCTATTTAAATGCATATTTTATGCAGTACTTATTTAAAAGATAGCTTTAAAAAGAACACTTAAGTATTAACACATATATTAATAAGTGACTACTTTTCCTAGAGCAAAACAGATTGAATATTTCATGAGTACAGGCCTCTCCTTAAGTGTGTTGCTTATCTGTTGGATTGACACCTTAGACCTTGTTTTAGCCCCCAGAGATTTGCTCCTTGCAGTTTACAATATGCCATTTCCCAAAGAGGTTAGTGTTCCTTCAATAAAAATTAAAAAAAAAAAAAAAATCATGATTTTTTTTCATCTGTCTTGCAGATGAACAGCACTCATTCATGAAAAGAAAAATACACTCATCTGCATCTATTTATAAGTGTCATATCCTGGATCCTGCCCAAGTCAGCTCAAGCTGCATGCACAGCATTTGGCCAGAAGCAAAAAGCTCCTTTATTCACAAGGTTAATGTTTAGCAGTGGACCAAATCCCATCTCAATTCCACCAGTGGAAATTATCCGTTGAGTAATCCTAGTGTTACAATGGCATAATTGAGATCGAAGTTGGCTTGTAGCACTGCCATTTTTTCCCTCTTCCCATGGCTTTTTTTCCTGCCAGGATTCTTGCTGAAATCAATGAGTGCTCATGTCAGGGCCTAAGCTTTAAGCTGCTTCTCTACAGCTCTGCAAAGTCAGGGTGCAGGCTACAGCAGGAAAAAAATAGATCCCTAAAAAGAGGAATTACATAAATAACTAATTTATCCCTCTACATTGTAATTTATACTTATACATACTGTAATGCTGCTGCTGGCTGGAAGTCATCCCAGCCATTATTTGGAATGTTGTGCATTTAAGGGATGGAAACAAGCAAACAAGCAGGATATGTAATGAGGTGTTAGATGAGGGAGTGGTTGTTGTGCCTCCCCGTGGTTTGCTCTAGCTTATCAATATTTTTATTTCATTCCCTTTCTAAACTGGACCAGTGAAATATGTCATCACACACTGGATGATGCTGCTCAGTAATAGTTGATATTGCCCCCTGCCACCAAAAGGGAGGCAAATGTCCATACAGGACGTAAAGAGAGGCCTTCGTAAATCTGTCAGTGCATCACTTGCCTTGGCTGGCAATAAACTGATTTATTAGCACTGCTGATACTGCATGTAGCATTTGGAAGTCAGGAAAGCACAATCCCTTTGTCTAGTGGAGGCTGAAATAGTAAGGGGTGAAATGGATGACCTGTGCCTGCACTTTTCCGTGGTATGGGTAGTTTTTTTCCTCAGCACAGGTTATTTGCATTATCCATGGCTTCAAGGAGGAACCTTCCCCCAAGACAAACTTTCCTATTTTTGCCCTCCTCAGTTTTCCTAATGTGGTGTTTTTGTGTTTTTCAGCAATGGGTAGAAGGGCTTGGATCCATCATACATAACTTCAGAGCTAACAATGTCAGTCCAATGACGTGTCTCAAGAAACAGTAAGTTACTTTCTTTCCTTCCCTTTCTCCTTTATTTTTCTGTCCTTGTATTTTCCTTGTTGGAATTGAAAAAAAAAATTGTTTTTCATAGTCTGGCATTTACAAAGCAGTGTCATAAAGAAAATGGTGTTAAATGAGTTAAGAGTTTGTCTTTTATTGAGACCAAAGATGTCTCAAGGCTATATCTGGCATCTGCCCAGGAGAAATAACAGGAGAATTTATAACTGTTCATTTGATTTATTGTAGTGTATGTTTTAATTATTGGCTGGTTTGTTTTTTTCCTTGATGCATATGCAAGCAAAACCCCGTGAGACTTTCTCATCTTCACACTTGTGTTAATTGCTGTAGTGATTTTTTTGGGTTGCTTTTTGCCTTTACAGTTAAAGAACTGCTTTGCCTCAAGCACTAAAAGGTTACAGAAAAATGTTTCTATTGCAGAGCAGTTATTTGTTTGTACTTATTTAGCAGACATGGCAATAAGTTAGACATAAGTATCTACACCCCAATTTTAGTAAATAGTATTTTAAAAATATTTCATTCTTAATTTCAGCTGGATGAAGCTGGCCTTTCTAACAAACACAAATGGGAAAATTCCAGTTCGGAGGTAAGCACTACTGGGGAGCTCTAGGTTTTTTTTCAGTTCCTAGTTCTATAAATTAAACAGAATTCTGTGGCTTAATAATGGAATATAATATTAATTTTATTAGTAATATATATATATAAGAGTAAGTACAGAACTAGATATTCTTATCTGCCCTCCTTGGTAGGCTAGTATTATCAGCCTAGTATTTTTCTTTTTTCTGCAGTCCATTGTAATAAAGATATGAGTTCTTCTAATAGTCTTCAAAGTCACTTAGAGCTAAGAGCATCAGATTTCCCAGCCTAACATTCCTTAAACCCTGGGATGGGTTTTTCAGTTGTAAAACTTGAAAAAATAATTTTTGAAAGAAAGAGCCATGAAAGCTCGTAGGCCAGTTTAGTAGAGGACAAAAATGTACTTTTAAACCGTAGTTCCTTGTAAAAGAGACAGATATGTGTCTGCCAAAAATGCTTCTGCTTTTATAGGAGCCCCCAGGATATTTGGTTTTGTCCACGTGGTGGATGAATTGTTGGGTTGCTTGCTGCCAGGAGCAGCAAAGCCAGAACAGAATCTTTGTTTCTGTGCAGCTATTAACTATTACAAATTCCTGGATTTCAGTCCTTTCTGCCTAGGCATTAATCCTCCCCTCTCCTGCTCTAGGAGTTCATTCTTGCTCACACATCGAGCTGCCCTTCTCTTCGTAAAGTACCTGCAAACCAGATTTTTTGGGGCATGCTGCTTTCTCATAAGGAGAAATTCACAGAAGGAAGCAAGAGGGGAGGACTTTTTAAGATCATGATTACACAACTTTTTTTGGTTTTTTTGTTTTTTTTCAAAGAGGAAAAGAGGATTTTGCATCTATAGAATCTGCAAAAAGACAAAGGGCCTGCCATGCTGCTTTCCAGGTTTCTGTAGCTTCATGACTCAGGTGACACCTTGGCAGTGTGTTAATCTTCCAGTTCTCACACGGCCCCATTTCTCAAACTCAGCTGCCATGAAGCACCTCCTGTGCACAAGTCCCATGAGAAATATCATCAGCTGGAGGGTAACGATGAGGGAACAATACCACAGGGACAAATCAATTTTCAGGACTTTACAGCTTTATGCCTGTGTTTGAACACAGAACCCCATTCCACAGTATGAATTTATAGTGTGCTAGCTTGTCTGAAACTGTTTCTGCCTCTAAATATTTTACATCACGTTTAGTGAGGCATAAATTCTCTCCGTTGTGCTTCAGCATACTGATTTGTGTGTGCAGGCTGTCTAATGCTCAAAAATCCAGTTCACTGGGTCCAGTGTATTAAAACCTTAAATTTGAATTTGCCCTATTTACAGGTTAACATAAATCAGTCCCTAGCAGTTTGATTTATTGTAAAAGTAGGTTGCTTATGAATTCATAAGGGATCCACTATTCCATGAAGCTGAATCTCCTTTGCATCTGGATACTTCAAGGAATGTTCTCTCTTGGCGTGGGCAAAATGAGGCAAATTTTTGGGGCTCACAGGGGAAGTGTTGTGTCACCCATTTAGAGGATGAGGAGAGCTGTCAGTGAGAAGAGGAATCTGAACAGAGGATTGATCAGCAGCTGCTGATCCTGGAGTGGGCCACAGGCACCCAGGGATCAGCCTGGGCTGGGGGGGATGTCACTGCTTCTTGCCCCCTTCTTCCATGAACCTTCAGTGCAGAGAAAGGGAGGCATCAGGAGGAGGGAGATGCAGAAGGAGAGGGATGGGTGTTTGAGGGTGGCAAGCCAGGATGCTGTGGAAATGTGAGCTGGATGGCTCTGCCTTGCAAGGGGCACCAAAGGTTCACATTTGCTACCCAAACTTCCCCCCTGGTACTTCTTTCACTGGTTTAAACCACTGGTGCTTCCTCTCCAACTTGTCCTTTTACCTGTTTTCAATCCACTGTTGGTTATTCAGCCCTGCTTCCTCCTGCTGCTGCTGCTGCTGCTGCTGCCGGTAGCTCCTGTAGCAATTGCTGTAGCTCTGGGAATAAAGATGGGAAGGTTTTTCTCTCAGAAGTAAAACTCCCAGCAGGTCTGTTCAGCCATAGGAATGTGTATCACAAGATCCACCTGTATTTTCCTTTTTACACTGAAGTGCAGTAAAACACCAAAGGTAAAAAAAGCCAAAAACCTCACCTGCAGAATCAGAGCTCCTTGCGTTTCTTCCCAAGTTTGAAATAGATTTTGCAGTTATCACATTCCCCATAGGGAATGATGAGCCTTGAGAAGGGGACACTCCTCAGGCTGTTGGTGGTAAATTCCAAATATTTGTGACTCCTCGGCTGTACAGTTGGGAGTTGCAAAGTCACAGAAAGATTCTTCTCAAGCTACTTTTGGATTTTAATGTATTCTAGGTCATAGATCTGTTGCTATCGATGTGCTGTGTTTGGGAGAGAAGAAATTCTGGCAGTTAGCAGTGTGAAAACCTTAGGAGAGTAGCAGTTTTGCCTTTTGGGCTTTAATAAATTTTAGCAGTCAGAGTCTAGAATTACATTTACAGCTCTTGCAAAAACATGGCATTTGTAAGATATTTTGTACGTTCAGATTTTAACACTTCTCTAACAGATGAGTAAACAGGTCAGTGTCTGTTAAGAAAAAAACCCAACAATCTACTTGGTTTCTTCAACTTTCTGCTGGCAGAAAATAGATTTTCTATGTGAGTGAGTTGCACCTGCTCATCCAAAGCCTGGTTAGTAATTAGCTTTGCTTAGTTTATGCTTCTCCCTTTGTATAACTACATTTAAAAAGATTCAAGCAAGTTTAGGTTCTAACTATGAAAATATGTAGTGAAAAAAGAAAAAGCTAAACTATGACAAATGAAGCCTCTATCTGTTTTTCAGTAGTTTAATTAATTAATTTGAAAGTAGAGGGGTTTTTTTAAGTGTTTGTTGTATCGATTACTCCAGAGTGTCAGGAAGAAATCTGTTTCAATATTTCAGTGTTGGTTGGAAATCAGAGTTAGAGAACTTCTTGTACAACGTAGGCAGGTCAGGCCAAACTGATAAATTCAGTGGAGCCACGGTAGAAGATTGATTTCTCCAGGTTGTGCTGGCTCGATTTTTTGAGGTAATGGTTGGAAAGCGGTGAAAGTCTGAAGTAACCAAGTCATTTAATTCATCAACAAGCACGACAGAGTCATATCCCTCAGTTCCAGAGGTGGGGAGTCTTTTAAATATTTATGAGGAAGTGCATTGGCATGTTCCCATAAGCCCCAAACCACTGTAGGTGGAACATGAGGAGTAAACACCTGTAGGTGTCAAGATGAATGTAAATCTGCTAGGATGAAGTCTCTTCTGCTAGAAGGAAAAGCAGTTTTATTTGCAATAGCCTTAGCAAAATGAATGTGTCATGCTGTATTTTTGCAATCTTCTTTGATTCATGCAATCTTCTCCACACTGCTGCTCTCATTACAAATTACTGCTATGTTTGCTGTCAGCTTTTGTGAAATAAAAAAACACATTTGGCATCAAGAGTAAGTTCCCTGCAGCCATGGAATCTTGGCACACATCTGATTAATTACTTACACCAATATTATGTGTTTTACAGGACATTTATTATTGGAGTCCAATTCATTACAAAAGACATAGAAATTTACAGGGCTGGAAATAGGTTGTAAATTGTCAAGCTAACATTACTCTGTGGTTTAGAATTAGCAGAAAAAATAGATGGCTGAGGATTTTTTTAACGAACAAGTGCCCAAAGTTAAACTCGGTCTGTATTTTAGTGAAAATATCTTGGTACTTATCAGCTTTGGAAAATCAAACATCTAACTTAGATGCCTAAATAGGGACATAGACATCTAACTGTTCTAAGGACCCAGTAAGAAGAAAAACATGGCTAAGTTTTGTTAAAATATTATTTTGTCATTTAGATATTTTCACTTCCTGTTCTTAATTTTATTAGTATGAAAATATTTACTTAGGCAGTTTAGAGTGTTTTGGAGAATAAAACAACCGTGAATTGCTATGGCAACAAATAGCAGCAACAATTTGTTTCACGTCTCTTGCCATGTGAAATTTTTTATTTTGCATGAGATTAACTAAAACTCTCAGCAAATGTTTGTCTCGTTTGATGATAAAGAGCAACACATTCTTATCAGCAGCTGTAGTGTTTCCTGATGTACAGCTTTTGTTAGAAATATATTTTATATATATATAT
>VWZN01021047.1:52274-62373 GCA_013396955.1 Regulus satrapa | reverse complement strand
AGGGGGTAAAAAGCTGGGGAAAATAATGCTCCACTCACTGGCTGGGTAAGGTAGTTAATTAATTCCCTGTGATAGAAGCCAAGTGCAGGGCACAAGAGCAAGTCTGAATACACATTCCAAATGACCTTGTTTGCCCTTGATGTTATCATGCCATAAATTGATGTCATAGAGCATATCAACAAAGCAATCCTGATCCCTCTCTCCACTCTAAGAAGGTAGGCATATATTCCATACAGTGAAACATATACAGGATTAGATACCCCTACCATGTGCAAAGACTGAGAAACATTGTAACCAGAGGGCTCCACAGCTAATATACAAATATTTAGATCAAAATTGTTTCCAAGCAATTCTGATCAGGTCTGTTGTTATTGCAACACTTTACACCCCACATTGAGTGCCAATTAAAACCTGTCATAGTTAAAGCTGATATGGAATTTAAACTCCTCACAGCTCCTTCCCTTTCACACCCCACAGTGAGAGAGAGAAAATGCAGAAATTATGGGTTTGTTTTCTTAAATTGGAGACCAAAATCGAACACAGTACTATTCACTGGAGCCCAGTAGAGGGGCAGGGTCTCCTCCCTTGACCACAGTCTTCCTGATGCATGCCAGGATACTATTGACACTCCTGGCTGCAAGGCCCTGCTGGCTCATGCTCAGCTTGTCATTCACCATTACCCTGAGGTCCTTCTTCACAGAGCTACTCTGCAGCAGGTCAGCCTCAAACCTGCGATGGTACTTGGGGTTATTCCTCCCCAGGTGCAGGACTCTATACTTGCCTTTGTTGAACTTTATTAGGTTTCTCCCCACCCAATCCTACCAAGGCCCCACTGAATGGCAGCAAAGCCTTCAGGTGTATCAGCCACTCCTCTAAGTTGCATATGATTGCCAAGCTTCTTAAGGACAAATTCTGTCCCTTCATCCAGGTTATTGATAAATAACTTGAATTAGACTGAACCCAGTATTGGTCCTCAGGGAATGGCACTGACTACAAGCTCCAGCTGTATTCTGCTCCACTGATCATGGCATTCTGATCTGTGCTATTCATCCAGTTCTTGATCCACCTCGTAGTCCATTCCTTTGACCTGCATTTTGCAAGTTTACCTATAAGGATAGGAGACAGTGTAAAAACCCTTGCAGAAATCAAGGTAGACAACATCCACTGCTTTCTCCTTGTCAATCTATCCTACTATACCCGATGGTCTACATTCTCTTCTGAGACAATAACCTGTATCTGTTGTCAGCAAGAGACCAGAATATCAAGTTCCTTCTAGAACTGCATGTTTCTATTTAGTATAAAAAGAAAAGTCTTTGTGAGTGTTGAGGGAGTCTTCAGTTTACAAGAGAATTGGTACTTTAGAAGATGCCTGACTTACTTAACAGAAAAATAGAGTAATAGACAGATTTTCAAACTTCTTGGTAGGATATTCTTTTAACACCATACTTTGTGCATTCTTGTCATGCATTGCCAACATGCCATATGCTTATAACACATGGCAAAAGCATGGGTAAGAAAATGTAATTGTGACATGTAAAGACAGCTTCAGATCCATAATACTTCTGAGCTAAAATACACTTGTGCATTTGTTATATAAGTTTAGAAGACTTTTAAGTTAGAAGCTTTCACTTCAGTATCCTGTTGTCAATTTACTAAACTGGAAACAGATTTAACTGATTGTTTCTAAAGTGTTTAAAAATTACATGCATGTACAAAAGAACTGAAGTGCTGTATTTATTATTTAGTTGTGTAATGGCCAGCTTAGCTCTTCTGTATGTAGAGACTAGCAGCCCTTATCTCAAAGAGTTTATACCATGAAGAGATAATGAAGAAAATTGTTGGTGGAGAAAAAAAGCTAATGATTGATAAAGAAGATTTACCTAAGTTGTGTCACACAGCGACATATTTAGAATAAAATCCAGGCTTCCTGCATTCAAGACAGTTTTAGACATACTAGATCTTGCTGTCTTCAGCTACCACTGTTACTCATCTCCCTGGAGACATGAGGAGCCTAGCAGCTGTCCTCACATACTTGGCATATGGGGCAGACTCCTTTTCAGAAGTTGCTGCAGGAGTTTGTCTTTCCAAACAGACCACTGATAAAACCAAATGCATTTGAGAAAAGTAGGTAACAGAAGAAGATGCATGAGAAATTGCAGGTAGGGACCTTAACCTACTGAATAATTTAGGAACATAGACTCTATCCATGACTGAGCAGAGATAGGGGCTCTTTCATGGAGATATTCAGTGAAACAACACAGCTAAGATGCCTTAGCCAGTCCTGTCTTACAGGTATACATATTTATAAGTGGACATTGAAGCTTGGAAATTATTTAAATGGTTGATTGAAGAACATTTTATTGCTTATTCCCACAAAAACCACAATTATAATTGCAAGATTACCCGCCACCAAAAAATATGCAGACTTTTCAGAGATTATGTGTGATAAAGTTTTATCAGTGACACCCAGGCACAAGGTATTGCAAAACCCAGGGTTACTCTGTTCCTTGTCTTTACCTCCTTTCTCTCAGCAGGCCACTGGGCTAATCAGAAACTACAAGAAAAGAGAAAGAAACGTTTCATTTATCATCCCTTCAAACTTATAACCCAAGTGGTCACTCAGTTAAGATGGATTTAATTCATTCATCTAACAACAGGAAACAAAGCCAAAGCCAACATATTATTTTATTCATTTACCAGAGGGTTTGTAATGAAGTTTATTAATACCTTGTTGGCAATGATAGTGAAATAGTCCAGACTTTTACCTCCAGAGATTTCAGAATTCATGGTGACAGAAGTATAGATTTTTTAAAAAATCACAGAACTGTCTGTCCTATTTTCATTCCTGGCACTTAAGACATTCGTACATGAAATTTCAGGGACTGCTTAAAGAGATTGTACTGAAACATCAAATACATGAATATGCTCTTCCTTGGCTGAGAAAGAATATTTTAAAGAATTGGTTCTGCCTACAGCCAAAACACACCATGTCTTTATCAAGAAATAGTGTATCCCATGCTTTGAAGTGTAGGATAAGGCAATCCACATTGAAGAAACTAGTTTTCAGCATGTCAAACCCAGCTCCAGGTTTTCCCTGTAGGATACTTTGCAAAAACAGTGGAGAATGTACCTTTGTCCAACAAGGACATTATTTTTCTCCCTGAGGACTCTCTATATGTGCGTATTTTTAAAAAGTGAGGCAAAAAACTCAACCAACAGACATATACAGCTATAACAAGAAAAACTCTCACTACACAAGGCCTTGCATTTTCCCCTCTGGTACCCACTGCTTTAGGACAGTGTTGACTGAAGTGATGTTAGAGAAGCAGCATGTCTTATCAAAGTTTGTAGAGTTTTTTTTTTGGACAGTTTTACATTACCTCATTTTTCAGTATTGACTTTTAATATTTCTGCTTGACAGTTATATGTGTTAGCTAGTCCTTAACCATATTTCTGTGCTTTTGTCTTGGCACAGAGTAAATATACAATGTGGTCCTTTAGGGGAAAACCACCATTAAAACACAACATTAGAACATACATGGACAACAGAGGCACTGTGTTGGATTCTAGACACTCTCCACACCAGTTTACTTGGTGAGGAGCAGACCCATTCTCAGTTCTTGACCCCTTTTATTGAAGGTGCTCAGTTGTTGTCCTTTTCTAACAAAACCATTCATCCCAGAAGGGACATTGTGACAACAACTTTGTGTTTGGACCCTTCCGGAGTTCATTCAAGTACAAACCTCGTCTGGGCAGAGCTGACAACATGGTGGCGGTGGTGAAAAACTTTGAGAGCCTGATAGCTCATTTAACCCCAAAGCTATGGAACCTGAGAGAATTATTGACACACCTGACAGAGCAAAGCTTGAACAAGAGTGGATAGGAGGCTGAAAAGAAGGGGCTAAGACTTCAGGGCTTGACCTTAGTTAATTTTGTTTTGAGTACCCTCAATCTGCATTGTGCTCACCTCCACGGTATAGGAAGTTCAGCCTCCATTCCAGGCACCTGGGATTCAGAATTTTAGGGTGTGTTTGCCTAAAATTCCAAGAAGAGGGAGTTTTAGAAAGGTTGTCTGGCATGGAAGACTTAGAAAGAAGGAAAGAGGTTGGGGGTTTTTTTGTCAGTGATGATGTTTTTGGGGATTCCTTTCCTTTCCTTTCCTTTCCTTTCCTTTCCTTTCCTTTCCTTTCCTTTCCTTTCCTTTCCTTTCCTTTCCTTTCCTTTCCTTTCCTTTCCTTTCCTTTCCTTTCCTTTCCTTTCCTTTCCTTTCCTTTCCTTTCNTGCCCTGCCCTGCCCTGCCCTGCCCTTCTCCTTAATTGAAAATAGACTATTATGATACTAGTTAATAGGAAAATTTAAAAACAAAGGAACCTGTTGTGGCACTATTATATTAGAATAAATTTGGCAGGCAGTTGCTGATTAAATTCAAGGTAGACTTATTAGAATTTGAGAACTTAACAAAGAAATTTAGACCTATTGTTTAGACCCTGAATAGAGGCTAAAATCAATTTTCCATCTTCAGCACTGGTGCTAGGTCCAATGCTTTGCTCTCTATGCTAATATTATCCTAACACTCTCTTGGCCTCAAACTGCAGTAGCAGCATTGTTAGCCTAACCAATATGTATCCCTGAAAGTGACAGTGAGCCTGTCAGTCCTCTAGGAGTGCAATGGGAACCTGCACCTGCCTGTGATGCAACTTTCTAGGATTAAATCCCCCAGAACAACATGGAAAAGTGTATAATGAAAATTTTGCTCTTTACATTTTGCTGTCAAATTCAAATCTGGATCCCTTCTGCTGTCAAGGTTTTCAAACCTTGAATTTTAATTTTGATGGATTTATCACCAACCACCTTTTTCACACAGTTGTTTCCATCTATTTCTGGACATACTGTGTGGCTGTGCTAGGATAGCAAATGGTAAGAGAAGGTATTATCTTAAATGAGCTACATGAAACAGATTTCTGTCCGTGTCCCCATGGCATTTCTTGATAACAACACTGTCAACAGATCTAAACATTGTCGAGATGTGTGAAAGAAGCTAAGTTTATGTCTGTGACTAGAACTTTTTAGAGAATGGGTTTCAAAAACTTTTGATTTTTTTTTTTTTTTTCATCAGGCAGGCAAAATTTCCATAGGAATCAGATAATTTTGGTAAAAGTTTTTTAGTTAGAACACCTGTTTTTTGTTGGAAGACTTTTGTTGGGAAAATGTTAACAGGGTCTTCTTGGTGATTTAGTGGTTTGAACATTTCATTAAATAAATTTGCATGTCTGCTAATGGAAGACAGTTCAGCTTAAACTTTTAAGATTTCTAGTGGATGGCTGTGACCAAGTTTTCACCAGTCCTCTGAATTTTTTACAAAACTGATGACTCTGCCTTTAGCACATGCTCTGTGCAGTAAATATTCAGGTCAATGGGAGAACAACTTTGTATATATAAGGCTAAAAGATGGTTTTACTCAAAGGACATTATTCTCCGTATGGTCTTATAATGCTTTTGCACAAAGATGAAGTAGCACCATAGAATTTAACATCTTTGACACTAACACAAGTCTTTCATCCTAGCTTCCTCGGCACAAATTTTCCCCAGCAGCCTAACTGTGCAAGAAATGAAGCAAAACACCACACACAATTGTCCTCTTGAGGAGAAGAAAGAAAAAACCTGTGACACACATAAATTCCTGCTCTAGTGGAATGTCCTCTGATACTGTATTGATGAACACTATATTCTGTTCAATATAAGAAATTAAACAGAAATGCTTTTGCTAAATTGCTGAAGTTTTTACTGCTCTTTTTCTGGGATCATGTCAAAAGGAGGCATATAGACCTCTGAATGGCATTCTCCAATAAAAGCCTTTATGTAACTAAGCAGTAGATGACAATGTGTAAGTGCATTCCACTGAAATTCTTAGCTTGTCCTTGTAGATAAAATATTACTATTAACATACAAAAAGCAATTATTTATGTATTTTATATACATTCATTATTACAGTTAACACATTCTACCTTATTGTATGCATTCTATATGCAGTTCTTTAGTACATATGTTTCTCTGTGTGTGGGGCTCAAGTAGTTTTGGAACTTTTCTGCTTGTTGACTCATTCCAAGCTGTGGGCTTGATACCATACTTAGGCAATGAATGTCAAATTTCAGGGAACCAGTGGTTTCTCTTTGAACAATTACTTTCATCAATGGAAACTTCTTCCTGCAAGTGAATTAAGGCTAACTTTGCCTGTTCCTCTGCTCTTGTGTTCCAGATTTGTTGCTTGAGCAAGTTCTTTCTGAGCAGCCCTGGCAAAGGGATGAGGGAAAGAAGTGTTGCCCTTGCCTGTAGGCAAGAGAAAGGAAAGTAATTAAATACCTTGTAGTGAGCATAATATATTTGATAAAAATAGTTTTGATAGGCCAAATAATGAATATTTGTGCTAAATTCAGTTGTACTAAAACTTTTTTATATTTTTTACCTCTGACTCCAGAAAGGCCTTCTGTGCTCTTCTCCATCAAAGAACTCAGTGGTTCATTTTCAAGAGGAAAGGTGAGTTTTAGGTCCATAAAACACAGTGTAATTCCCTAATGTTTCACAATTACAAAGCCACCTGGGCTAAGCAGAGTAACATTTTGTCCAGTCACTGGATTAGACTCTTGAAGTTGATGCACTTATGTTCGTTTGTAAATCACTTTAATGAATAAGTAGCATTCCAAACTGTAATTTACTATCTTTAGATAATTTCAAATTGCAGACTTCTTTACAATATTTATATGAGGAAATTGGCAATTCATAAAGTTTCTGCCTGTTTGCCAACTGCATAAAATTAGTGAACAAAATCTTGCAGTCATCAGAGTAACATAGTTTAAACTCCAGTAAATTCTAAAGTATAGCTAATCTGTGCAATCCAGCTTCACATAAATTTATGTCAAATACTGTTGTGCTGTGAATCGATACTACCTGTTATGTAGAAGGGATACAGCCATGTCACAAATACAGTGCAGTTTGCTCTGCTTCTGAGAGTTGTTAAAGATTTCCTAATTGTTTTCAGATGGGTTCATATTCTTATGAAAAGTGCCTTTTGTGCTTGGTTTTGGACAACTACCTTATCTCAGGTGTTTTATAAAACATGCTGCTGTACTTATTTATTCCCTGTGACTATCTTTTTATTTTTACAAATTTTTTTAATTATTCAAACTGGTTTCAAAATATCTGATGATTTAAAAAATTTCAAAACTGTCATTTCAAAACAGAATGCATATATTGCGTCTCTTGGGAATCCAAACTACACTTCTTCCCTGAAAAACAGAGATGATGTCTTTCAGTCTTGGATATTCCTTTCCACAGAATTTTCTCATGGTTCTTTCCAACCTTAGAAGATCTTTGACAATAAAAGGAGACAGAATGGATTTTTTTTTTCCTTTTCAATCTGGCTTTTTTACTTGCTTGAATGTGGTATCCAGAAACATCAGTAATGAGCAGTGCAGCCTGGGCTGAGGCAACTGAGTCAGAATGTCAGCATATGGATTCCTCAAGCAATCTGGTGTGCAACTCTATTATTAAGCTAGGAAACAGTACAGGGCACTTGACCCATCAAAGTTACATCATACAGAGATTGCTCTCTGGAACTGATGATCATGATTGTCTTGAATTTCCTGCAATGGTTACAGGCTGAGTTGGTAATTGCAGAAGTATTTTATCCCATTCCATTAGCACCTTGTCAGGCAGCAATGATTTTGGATGCACAGTATTTGAATGTTGTGGGGTTTGTTTGTCTTTATTCTTTTGAATGTAACAAATTTTTAAGTTGCAGTCTCACTTTTTGTATACAAGCATATAGTTAAATTCTCAGGCAGACATTAGCATTTTGCCTTCATAGCCATTTTCTAATCATTGTGCAGATTAAATATTTCAGGAAGAAAAAGTTACTGTAGATTTTAGCAAGTACCTCAGGCAATTTGCTGACATATATCAGTGCACTTGTCAAATGCTTTGACACAGATGTCTGGTTTTGGTAACTACAGAATTTGAATATTTTACCCTGTACATAGCTATTCATGGAGTCAATTCAGAACTGGTGTAGGTGGGTGCAACTTCATTGACTTCAACTCTGAGGCAGCCGCCTGTACTCAAGCTGAATTTAGGCTTGGAGAATGTGCCAAAGAACAACCCAGAGAGCACTCAAAATGATCCTCTAAGACCTATTGCTGTCTCTGCCTGTGTGGGAGGGTATGTCACAGGTGTTTCTGGACCATCACAGAAAGCCATGGCAGTGATGGATGGTCTGGCCTCATTCTTCCCTTTCTATTTAGGAATCTTAATTTGGAATCAAAGCTAGTCATATCCACTACTCTGGATAGTGGTTCCACACACGCTCCAGTGCTAGTCCTTACCCTCTGGCTATCACATTTCTTCCACAGTTGGAGCTTGGAAGTTTGGATTCTGTATTTCTGCTTACAGATGGTTTCTTTGGCCACTGTAAATAATCCATGTAGGAAAAGAGCTTGTTATTCTCCCTCCAACCAGCCAGAATAACTTCCCTCAGCTACAAGTCTCTAGGATTATGGTTACTTTACTGAGCATTTTGCTAGTTTTACAGTAGGCATTGAGAAGAAAGGTTTTTTTTTCTGCCGTTGGAAGAGCAGCCACCCCTAACTGTCACTGTGATGGAGGTCCAGACTGGGGGCACAGAGACGCTATATCACCTCAGTTGGCCCCAGTCACTCTGGGTACCAATTTAAACTTCTACTCTACTGCTTAAAAACTTTTCTAGGGAGAGTTTCATGTTGTGAAAGGGACAGCAAGGGAATAATTAAAAAGATCAGCTTCAATGTACCTGCTCATATTCTATAGGTCTCTGGAGGCTGGTACTGCCTCTGCAGCTGTTGCTTCCCTCCACACCAAAAAATATGTTAACATGACTGGAGGAGAAAGGGAGGGTGTTGCAGAATGCAGCAAAATCAAGCACTGGGAAAGTGTACGAGCAATCCTCTTGTTTAGCGTGATTAGATGAAATAGGCCTAAGCAGGCCTTGATAGAACTTGCAAGTTGTGCTAGCTGAGAAGAAAAGCAAGGACACTGTGCCCTGTGCCTTTGACAATCTTGTTTTATAAACAAGAGGAAGTTCAGTTAGTGAGGAATGAGGAGGTAACCCTGGTAACTCAGATCACAGTAAGAAGGAGTATGCAAATGTACTCTGTTTGATCATGCCAATGATATTGTGACAAGTATGCATGTTTACTGAGAAGGGTATAAAAGAGTTGTTCTTTCTGAATAAAGTTGAAGTTTGCTTTATAAATCAAATTGATTTCAGCTGCAAGTCTTCCTCCTGCTTGTCAGGAGGGCATGGGTCTCTGGCATTACTGATAATCATCTGTTCTGTTCTGTCTTAATCCAGTATTTTCATCTTCCCTTCCCACATCTGGAATGAAGGGCCTAGTGAATGCATTGCAATTTGGAGCAAAATCCTAACATTAGCATGTCAATATTCCTAGACACTGGCATTTGCTAAATTGATTTTATCAATTCTATGAGAGAAGAATAAAAACCTTTCTGTAGGTGCTTGTTTTCCTGCAGATAGAAACACAATTGCTATAGTAAATTTGGAATTGTCACTGCATATCACTTTGATTTTGATTTTTCTCAAGATGGTTGTGAAGTGAAACCCAGAGGATTGACACAATGTCTTTGATAGTAAATAATTTCACTGAGCTGCCCTGCGGCTATCAGAAATAATCACAAAATACAATGCTACATGACACACATCATCCTTTAGTTTGAGGAACACTTTTAATTTTATGTTCTACTTTCACATAAATGCCCTCACTTGAACCTTAACAAGCTCCCAAGCATTGGTTACCAAATCATATTTTATCAACCTCCCCTTTTGTTCTCTCATTATAAAAGTGAACAATTTGGACAGAGAGAATTTGGCTTTGGTCCAAAACATGGCTAGATGCATCTGCATTTGGCTTTGTGCCCTAAGATACAATATTCAAATATGAGTTCTCCTTAGTTTTTGTTTAAATAATCCTTCTTAAGGTTTATTGGTTTTGTTTTGTTTTGGTTTGTTTTTTTTTTTTTTTCCTGGGGGGGTTGCCGTGCTTGCAAGAAT
>VWZN01021047.1:36557-46729 GCA_013396955.1 Regulus satrapa | reverse complement strand
TTAAAACACAGTAAAACACTCGAATCCGTGCTGAGGGCTGGGCCAACATACTGAAGGAACACAGCAGATGGGCTGGGCTTGGGCCATCTTTAGCTCGCAGCCTGCTGACAGTCTTTGCCTATGTTACCAGTCTGCTTTTCAGTCTCTGCTTGTAACCCTTCATGGCAGCTATGCTGGGAGGAAACAGCCAGCAAGTGGCCACTGTAGTCCACTCCTTCCTCCTGCCCAGTGGAGTTTAACAGGAGTGGAATATCTAGTCCCAGGTCCTCTCAGGAATGCAAAGAAAAGAACTTGGCTCTGCCATGTGGCCCCCTTGGCCATGCGGCCCTGCAGCCTGGGCCCCACCTGGCTGAAGCCGGGCTCAGTGTTACCTTAGCTTCAGATGGAAGGAAAGAGAGCCTCTCTTTCCTGGGCTTTCAATTTAAAATGTGTGTCTCACAGAGGCGTACCCTTTTCTGATTGGTCTGTTACTTCTGCAGGCTGGGTTCTATCTGAAACCAGCACACCATCTCAAAAAACTAACCAACAATCCAAACCAACAACAACAAAAAACCAAAATAAAACCCAACGAAAAACCCAAAACAAAACAAAGCAAAAAAACCTAGAAAAAAACCCCATAAAACAAAACAAAACAAAAAAAACCCACAAAAAACTGTACAAGAAACCTCACCAAGCTTCTACTTACCACATGTGTCCATTTTGATGGCAATGCTGCAGTGCAAGACCAAGTCATAAAGGCATGGCAAAAGTTAAGGAGAAAAATTGATGCTTACTTGTCATTTAAGAGAGCACAGACCAGAGAAGTAATGCAGAGCTACTAATTTTTACATTGAAGGTAATTTTTTACTGGAATAGGGATACATTTGAGTCTTTGAATGCAGACTTTTTTTTTTTTTTTACCTTTGTGAGATCTTGTACCTTCAAAAATAGCTCAAAGAAAAGACCTATGAATTTATGGGGAGTCTCTTGATACTTGGACTCCCCAGTCAGCAAAATTCAGGTATCTTTCTTACAGTACCTCCTGTGTTTGCTCCTTTTCCAAGCTCCCCACAGAATAAGCCTTTTGGTGAACAAAGTTATGATCAGATTATTTTCTAGATCCTCTTTGGCAGCAGGAATTTTGAAAAGCTAAGAAACAAGTTGTTGTAAGGGTGTACCTTTCCCTTGTTAACCTTCTCCATTTCAGCTTTCCAACACTAATAGTTTCAGAAGAAACTTGCATTCCAAAAAGCAAAATTGAATCTGGCATTTCTGCTATTTTTGAAAGACCCATTTATCATAACACATGCAGGGCTAGAAAGCAGTTACTCACCTGAAGTCTATCTTAATTTAATTTAGTTCTTCCCTTCTGTAACACACCTGTCTTGTGCTGAGTGGGATATATCGTATTAGTCAATGTAAGTTTTCTGTAATAATCTCAAAGAAGTATGGGAATGTAGTTGAGAGATTGTAGTATAGTTTCTAATATACGTACGGAATGCAAGATTGAGGTCTCCAGCAGTATCATGTCAACTTTGGGAAATTTGTAACTCTCTGTCAAAATGATCCAAGATGACAGAGAACAGCTAAAATCAATGAATATTAAAATGCTCATTCATTTTCAGTGGGCAATCATTCACAAATTTCAGTGAGTTTAGGTACCAGGGCAGAAATATGAACTCCAGATGACACAGAGCTAACTATGTGGCCTCCTAAAGGATCTTCTGACCATATGGAGGGTTCCAGTGCCCACAGGAGAGGACTAACCCTAGTGGGGACTGATTGTAAGATCTCTTATCTGTATAAAATGACCAGACAGCAGTTTGTCAAAACAGTGTTGACAAAATGCTATTTTAACATAGGCAGTAGTCAAATGCTTGATAGGAATGAGCT
The DNA here is from genome assembly GCA_013396955.1 of Regulus satrapa. NCBI lineage: Eukaryota > Metazoa > Chordata > Aves > Passeriformes > Regulidae > Regulus > Regulus satrapa. The sequence continues at coordinate 44,857 of VWZN01021047.1, read as the reverse complement.
AGGATCTTAGCTTGGATTGTACAGAGGACCCAGTCTTGTTATAGGGTTATGATTTTAAAACTGTTTTTAACAGACGTTTAGAAAGCCATGGTCACACATAGTTTCTACTGTTCTGGTACCTTTCTTCATAATTGCCTGTGAACATTTGACAGTTAAATACCTCTATATGGGATCTCATTCATTTGAAAATATCTTTTAGCTCAGAAATACGATTGTAAAAATACTGTGTGCATGTTTCCCACATTCAGTTTTGTTCCTTGGTAGTTTCTGTATTGTCTACAATATGCAAAAAAAAAAAAAATATTCCTTGTAAGAAATTATCTTATAAACTCAGCCTACCATTCAGGAGTTCAAATACCTTCTTTAGTTGTAAATCACCACTAGTGGTGAAAAGGAAACAGTCCATATTTTCCCCTGCCACAACTTTTCATTCAAGGTTAGACATAACACATAGTTAAGGTTAACACATTGACCTATATATTTTGCAGTTCATTGTCAACAGTGCTTCTAAAAGGAAATAAGCAAGCTCATTCTTTGCTGGTTTTGTCTCTGCAGAGCAGAAAACAGAAGAAACAATAGCTACAACAAAGATTTGATGCCTAAGCAGATAAAGGCAGTGACAAAATGTTTTCAAATTACTTTTTTATTATTATTAATCAGGGATTCATTTTCTTAGTTCCAAATACTTATATTTTACCATTTATGCATATTTTCTGTAATTATTCTATGCTTTGTCTACTTTTGTCTCCAAAATAAATAATATGCAATTTTGCCATGGGAAAAATAATAAAATTCCTTAATAATATTTTAAATTGTTTGCACGTGTCATTCATAAGTATAGACATGAATAAGCCAAAATAATAATTGTGTCATAATAAAGAACCATAACACAGAAATACAGCATGAGTAAACGGAAACATCAAAGAGTCTTATATATAGTTCCAGTCTTTTATTTCATATGGTAATCTGGGAGTTATGCATTATCTTCCCTGTTCTAATGATGCAGCAACCTGCTACAATTTCTTTTCAATAGGGAGTAGATGTATGGTTTGGGGAAAGAGCATTTTGCTCCAAAAAATGTCAAAACTGTGTTCTTCATATACTACAAAAAGTATTAAATAACATGTTCTTTCATCTAATAGAGAGAAGTTTTTATTTCATAGTATAAAATGTAACAATTCTTTAGCTTCTGTGTATATCTGTTGTCTCTCCACAGAAGCTTGGTAGAATTCTTGACATTTAGCTTGAAGCACAATATTTACTCTGCACCATGCTTATCTCCATAAGCATGATGAGTGATCTGCATTTATCCAGGCTCCAGCTTCTGGTGACAGAGAAGGGTACAAGCAGCTGACACTGTGACCCTGAAATTGCTCTAGCCTTAGAGCAAATAAAGCCATCTGCTGAACTTTTCTAGAGTTTAGAAGAGGTTTTGGCAGTTTAATAGAATTAGCTGTGACAGAGGAATGCTGCAGAAGGTCCTGCCACCCTTCTTCCCCCTGCAGGCATGACTTCTGTTTCTTGAGGTTGAGGAAGGGGTGTACAAAGCAGGTGCTTCAGCAGAATATATTCTTACAGGAATACTGTGAATGACCATGAAAATCATCACCTTTTATGCTGTCCTAAAGACAACTTGACAACACCACTCCTGTGCTGCAGTGAAGTTATGCTTGTAATTGTAAAGAGCAGGAATGGAATGTCAACATGGCTTCACCAGCAATCCTAGAAATATCTTGCAGGCATTCTTCCAACATTGGTGTCCTTCCATGGAAAAAACATGTCTTTGTTTTGATGAAATGCAGAGTGCTAAGAAAGTGATGTATTTAGATACTGCTTTCCATCTACTGCATCAGCAGTCCATTCTGCACCCATCCTGAAAGCTGCTCTGCTAATAGATTGGCTCTTGATATGATGTCTGATGCCCTTGATCAATTAGTTTTGCTCATTTGCTTGGCTCAGAACAGAGGGAGCTTTCTGTAAAGTAAATGCTAGCTCAAATATTCTCTGCTTTTTCTCTCTGTGTGTTTGTATATATATGTGTGTGATAGATATATAATGATGTGCTATCTCTGCATCTAGAGCCTGGTGATTTTCTCTTACCATCTATGTCAAATCACCAAGCACAGCTCTGAGTGACTATGAAATAAATCTCCTTCAAAAATCAGTATATCTCTTGTGTAATGAGATGAGTATAGTACCCATTAGCAAGAAAGAAGTTGTGTCATTTTGTTAAAGCAGTAACTTTTCCCTTCCCTCCAAGACAGTACCATGACCTGGCATGTGAGGGGCAACAACCATATGATGGGGTCCTTTTCAGCCCAGAAGTTCATCCACAGGGCTGGGGAAGACCTTATACCTGGGTCATCTGGGGGGTGAGCTGATCCCATAGACTTCTTTAATATCCTATTACCAATTTGTAAGTGTAGCTGATTGCCCAGGTGGGGTTTTTTGCATGCCTGGCCTTTGTTTTGTTTTGGTTTTGTGTGTGTGTGTGCGTGCGTGTGTGTGCATGCAAATATGGGTGTCCTGCACCCAAGGATAATGACAAGGAGTGGAGGTAATTTTAAAGGTGAAACTGTATAAGCATGGAACAGTTATAATTCTTGATTTAAAGAAAGCTACCAATTCACAAAGGAATTTTATTACCTCTATCCATTATACACACACAGTGGGTGATTGTGCTACTAACCATCTGTCATCTATTTCATTTGCATCATGAACACCTGCCCTGTTTATCTGCTACATTCTTTTCTTCTCTGAATTCTTACACTTTAATAAAATACAGAAGTGTTATTGTTAAAAACCAATTAATTTACAATTCTCCACAGAAATTGTATTACTTCCATTTCAATTTAACTTCTAATGACCTGCTTTCTTGCAAAATGACTTAATTTTGATGTCAAAGATCAGTTATTAGACATTACCCTGATGCACCAGTCATGTACTGCTGAGACAGTAATAGTAGCTCTAGGAGACCCCAGTTATTAATCAGAACTCAGAGACATTTTCCCTATAACTCATTACAGAACCTGATTTCATCAAGCATCTTTGCTTTACTGAGTATTTTAAATCTACTTTTCTTTGTTGTTTTCACAGTTTAGACCTTCAAGGGGGAGAAAATTATTGGAAGTCTAATTGCTTTGGAAAAAAAACCTGTTGTTTCTTGTGTTTTCGGCTGGTCCTCTTCTGAGAAAATAATTTTGCATCTCAACTGTTATGTTAATGGGGCCTAAAAAGCAGGACTTCTTTTTCTCTAGATTGGTTTTGGGAGAAATTAGCACAATTGGATTCTCGACACAATTACAGCCCAGAATGTACATTCCTTCTGATGACAAGAGACAGTATTATAGCAATAGACCACAGAGACCAAGCTGCTTCCATGGAAGTGCCTTGGGAAGGCAGTTACCACCAGCCGCCTTCTTCCTGGGCTTAACAAAAGGAACTGATGAAAATGAAAGCAAGTGGGCAAATCCAGCCAATTCTTATAGCATCAGCTGGGTTTGTGAACATTCAGAAAAATGGCTGTTTTTGCAGTTTACACACTGATGTTTCATACACAAAATATGATGTGCAATCTAGGGTAGGGCCCAATTCTTCATTCTTCATTCTCATCATATCCCAGGAAAAGATTGGCTTTTCTTGCTCATAAACTAATATGGCTTTTTCCTCCTTCACAAGTGGTGTAGCACTTTACTGAGAGTAAGTAATTTGTGAGACATTTGCAGGCTGTGATTTGCAGACAGTAAGGATGGATTTGATATTTGGAAAACAATGTAAAGCACTATTCTGCATTTTTGTTTGTAGATTATGTGACACATAAGAAAAATATTTGCCATTATATTAAATCCCAAATCTCTAGAACATTTCAGCAACTAAGGCATAAAATTACATATACAAATGAACGGATTATAAATAGAAATTAAACCTTTTATACAATTTATGTCAACTTAAGCTTTTGTACAATTACATGAAGAGTATTTTAAAAATGTATAATAAAATTAAAACTCCAGGCTTATAAAAACTCATTCATGGAGCTGGCACAACTGTCAGGATTTAACATAGAAAAATTATTTCTTTTATTCACAGCTAAGTCTATATGCTGCAGTACTACTTCCAATAAAGTTTTATTTTTAGCCTGTGTAAGGGGTGCAGTTGAGAGTGGGTGAAATTTTTTACTTTCTCAAATCACAGTCACTTCTGTCTGTTAAAAACTGAAAAGATACCTAGTGCTATAAAAGGCAAATAATGTCTCATTTGACTTCTTGACAACTGCGTACTATGCTGGAAGAATAAGTGATGCTCTTCATTTTCCTAAAGCACAGGAATTTGCTGTAGAGTGTAAGCTGATGAAACTTCAACAGCTGCCCTATAAGAGGTAGGATTTTTTTTCACAATAGACTATCAAGGGACATGTGAATAGCACATGAGACTAACCCTTAAACAACAGGCATTCTATGAAATTATCAAACTCAGGGCCTAAGAATAAGTTGCTTTGGATGGCAGAGGTTCTCACAATGTGCACAATGCCTCTCACACTGGTATTGTTCTTCACAAACTGTGAATGCTAAAGCCGTACATAAAAATTTTGTTAGGTGAGTAATCAACTATTGTAGCTTAGAATATCTGCAGATAAAATTAATGTGAAGCACTAATATCTTAAATACTGAGAGGATCAACCCTTTGGACAATACAGTATGTCTCTTTGTATAAGCATCCTTAACAGTGCTGTTTCCAAATGATATAGGCTAATTATTTCAATCAGACTAATAAATAATTCACATTTATTAACAGGTTCTACACAAGTTGATGGAGAATTGGGGTAGGGTAGGCAACATCTACATAGAGCCTAAGATGTCTTCAGATATAATCCTAAAATAATTCTGTTTCAAATGGTGAAATGTTGTATCTCCAACTCAGGTGGCACATCATCAGCATCCAGATCAGGAGTTATGCCAAACTAGATGCAATCTAATATGGAAATGAGATGTTGGCCTTGATATTGTGTCATTCTTCTGAATGGGATCACCTGCACCCATATCTCCTAAGAGGAAATTTCAAACAGATTTAGCTCCTTAAACCTTCTAATTAAAATGGGAAATCCCCAGGCTTCCACGATTCAGCTTTGGAAAAAAGTATTAGGAATTTAATAGGGAAAATATCACATCTCAGACCATCTGTGACCCAGTACTCTGTGAGATTTTAAAGAAAACTAGAGGGAGGAGGTACACGCTCCAAAGCACACTCTGGAAGTGTTTTGTAGTAGCTGCAATAAATCAACATAGTTAGAGTACAACCTTTTTCAGATTTAATTACTGTTACATAATTATTAGCAAACCAGTCCTCTGAAACTGCAGAACTCATTATATCAAAAATCCCCAAGCTCCTGATGGAATTTATGAGCTAGGTACTCTCTTCCTAGCTCTGGCAAAATGCAACAAGATGCATTTGATTTTGTCTCCAGCAATATTTTTAGTGTGAGAAGATCTATTCTATTCTATTCTATTCTATTCTATTCTATTCTATTCTATTCTATTCTATTCTATTCTATTCTATTCATTTTTCTTTGGGGAATATTCCCTATTTGCCTTTTTTATTATAAAACATGTTCATTTTAATTTGTACACTTTTCTGCTCCCAGCATTGAATCTAGACATAAGGACTCAGAGACAGCAGATACCCTTTTCCCTTTGTTGAAAGGGATTCACATCTCATTTTCGCCTTTACTCTAGTAGCTACTGATTGAACTAAAGTATGGATTCTCTTGTGGAGATGCCAAAGGACAAAATTTTTATTGTCTTTTACCAGACATGGTTTTGTTATGAATACAGTTTCAAAACCTGCCAATGATGTGAACAAATTGCCAGCAAGGAAGACTATTTGGTGTCTATCTCAAGCAAAGCTGGGGCCAGCCCCCTTCCCTGGCCATTGTTGCCTCAATAGGGACTTTTGACAGCTGCCTCTTGGCTCCTCTATAGGACAGTAGAGAGATTGCAGGATGCCCTGACAGGCTGACACCTAAATCCATGACATTGCTTCACAGATAGAAGCAGTAAGAGGCATTTCCCTCAGAGAGCTGAGAGAACAGGTGAAAAATGGAAATGGCCATGGCTTCTTTAGAGTCCCATTATTTCACAGCTGGTAGGACTGGGCTGAGGAAGAAGCAAGGTCTCAGTTCAACCAGATGAAAAAACTATGGCAATCCTTCCTTTCCTATTTCTTCCCTCAGTCAGCAAGCTGCAATTCTTAGCAGAGCTTGTGCTAACACAGCCTAGCCATCAGCCCTGGGAGGTACTCCTAAAGCTAAATGTGTCTTTAGTTTCTCATGAGCTCATGAGGCACAAGTCTAGGACAATTACCATAGTATGTTAAGAGGTAACTCACAGATAATCAATTCTTTTGTGCCACAGCAGAAAGCTGAATATGTATTTACCTGTTGAAATTGCTATGATAATACTGCCAGAGGGAACACGACCAGGTTACTTTTTCTTGATCTGCATACATTTGAGGCATCAGACAGTAACTGGTCTTCCTGCATTTACCCATTCTGAGATACAATTTTGTTGCTGTATTAGTTGACTTGAAAAATTGCAAATCTTATCCTGGTAATTTTATATATGTGCAAAATTTCTCAGCTCAATCCAATTTTTTTACCTGTAGACATAATGGTTGAGATAACACTTCTCCCACACTTTAAACTAGTGCCTTACAAAAGGTGAGCTGCTGAGTTATACTGGGTCAGGTATATTGGGATATTCACTTTTGCTCTGCTTTTAATATAATTCAATTATCTTCAGAGATATTACTCTTGGTAGATATTGCAGGTTCCAAACTAACAAGAAATAAAATATAAATTAATTTTGCATAACACTTTATTGTGATTTGTGTCCTATATTTTTAATTATATTTATATGTTATAATTATATACTTACAATATTCCAAAAGAGAGATTAAGGAAGAAGACAAGAATAAATATGGGCCCTCTTTCCTATAAGAGGGCTCAAGGATGCATTTCACATGGTACTAGCTGAAGTAAAGTTTGCTGCCACTACATTTCTAATAGACAATATATGAATGGGTGGTTTAGAGAGAAGAGAGAAATATAGAGATAGCTTGAAACTGGAATTCTAAATGAAGGAGGAGACAGTAGATATATTTTTAAATTTTTGTTTCTTCCCTAGGAAAAAGCATTTGCTTAAAGTGTTTAGGAGAAGTATGTCTTGAGGAGATCACAAGGAGAAATTACAGTAGTTAAGGAAAGAGTAATCCATAGTGTAATGTTTGTTTGTAGGTTGAAGAAGAAAACATGGTGTATAATACAGAAGACAAAGCTAGAGACAAAGAAACCTTAGTTCTATTCATGAAGTTTATTTGAATTGCAGAGAGATCCCGATCTAGCTGCTTATCTAAATAAATCTTCTGAATCGTCCCTCTGGAAAAGTTTACTGAGCTTATTTTCTTGGGCACATCCTTACCTTGTGAAAGATGGGCTCAGGAGGTATATTGGCATGGAGACAGAAAGCATGATTTGAGCAGTTATGTGGGCCACTGGGTAGAGCATCAGATTGTGGTTTCTGACTCTTGAGCAAGTTACCATAGCTTAATTAGTTCCTATGTAGCAGCTGAGCTGTTGCAAATGTAGGGTTGCACATGTTATTTAAACTATTTTCACTGGGACTCAGCTGATGCATGGCAGCCATTAAGCCAAAGTAACTCAGTCACGTGTTTGAAATCTGATTCATGGAATCTGGGTTCAGCTTGGTTCAGGAAGTGGATCACTATGTTTCTGCTCAGTTTGTAACTTCTTGGGACAGCAATTTTGTCTTGGGCTTTCTCGTGTGTTTAAACTGTAGTAATGGTGCCAGCTCACCAGTATGAAGGGTTCTGAGGGAAAGAAGGGAATGTTACAAAAGTAGGATGTTTGGATTTGTTATTAGATAGAAGTGTGAAGCATGTTGAACTTCAGCAGAATTAAATGCAAGTTCTTATTCTTATCCCCATTAATATTTGAGTAAATCCAATGTGTTGAAAGGAGTGTTGTCAGTAGGAATGAGGATAGAATCTTGCCAAAATGATCTAGCCTTCTATCAGTGAACACATATGATCTCGGTTGAGATTTATCACATTTCCTGGAAAGTGCTGAAGAAAGGATGGAAAATCAGGAAATGTGAATTTTATTTACTACTTGCTAACTTCAGGACTTTGAAAAGTATCACGTGTCCCTATCCTCCCAGGAAAGGTGAGAACACAAATGTCCGTTTTTATTTTTTTCCCAATATGGTATGCTTTTAATAAATTAATAT
>VWZN01021047.1:0-13624 GCA_013396955.1 Regulus satrapa | reverse complement strand
TTTTAGTCTTAGGCTTTGTCAGAGATACAAAGAGAAACAGAACTCAGCTTGGCCAGATCGGGTCTTCCTGCCACTCCCGTGCCGGGGCTTGGCGCTTCCCGCCGCTCACGTGCTGGGGCTCGGCGCTTCCCACCGCTCCCATGCTGCTCCCATGACTGTGTAGAAGCATCTTGAAGCTTCTCGGCCATGCCGGGGCCCTGAGCCCTCTTGGCCATGCAGGCCTAGCTCAGAGTGTGCAAAGAGAAACAAAAGACTCGGCCGGGCCGGGCCAGGCTCAGCCCCCACCGGCCATGCGGCTGGGGCCAGCCCGGCCCGGGTGTGCCCGAGCTGTTACCTCAGTCTTCGCCGGAAAGAAAGAGAGCTTCTTTTCCGGGTTCTCGATTTTTAAAATGTGTATGCACAGAGGCGTACACTTTTCTGATTGGTCAATTACTTCTGTGGGCTAGGATCTAACTGAGACCAGCACAAGGTGTTTGTTTATATGAAAAAATATTAAGTGTTTAGCAGGATGAGTCAGGTGTACTGTAATGAAAATATATGCTCCTTTTGGTTTGTCTTTTATTATCTGAATTTGTAACCCTTTTAGGAGAAGACTTTTTCTGAGATACTGTTCTGATTAAGATAAGTAAATTTTCATTCCAAAAGCAGAAAAGCTGTGCAATAAGGCATCCCAAGCTATTAATGAGCTATGGCCTCCCTTACATTTCTCAAATCTGTATTGCACTTTTGACTGGTCATGATTGCCAAACAGCATTGCAACATGTGATAATGCATGTACTTAAAAACATTACTAGAGATCTTTCCTTATTGAAAGGAATGGTAAATTTAAATTAAAAAAAAAAAAAAAAAAAAAGGAAAATAAGCAAATCTAAGTTAGTGCCAGAACTAAATGTTTATAGGAATGAAGCATGGAAATGCTACTTTCTAGGAGGAAAAGGGAGGCATAAGGATCCTATAGCACTGATCCTGAACTTATTCCACTGATTTAAAATTCTTGATGCAAGTGTTAGGAGTCATGAAGAGTCTAATGCCTATTTGATAGACATACCAGAAATTATTTTTTAGAGAGATTAGGTGATGTGTACAGTTGTTGAATCATCTAGCCTTACTGCTTTTTCTAGTCAAACACAACTATGTGCATTTTCACTGATTTGAAAACAGCTAAAATTCTGTTAAACAGCTAAAAGCTATATAGTTGGAAGGATCTTAGCCATTTCATTTTATCTCGAGACAACCTGGAACATTTTAGGTCTTCTACCCACAGGATCAATTTTACCCCAAGAGTCTTGGAGATTCAGTGGTGGAATTCCACTGTGAATAGAACAGGAATTCATAAAACTGTTTTCTGGATTCTATCCTCAAGCTTCTGCGAAAGTGAAAGGCACAGCTAATTTCACCTTAGCTGTAAAATGGTGCTGAATTCAGATAGGGCTATAATGATATTTTCCCAAAATAGGAAAATCTGATGTTTAAAGAACAATTTTTTCAATGATGAATGTACAACTCTATTAATTCCAGCTGCAGATCTACTTTCAGAGTAACTGATGTTTTTCATCTATATAAAAATCCATTGTAATTGTGTTTTTCACCAAATATGCTGAACAAGCAGACACACTAGTGTTGTAAGATGTACATTTCTTAGATTATTAACCTAACAAATTAAATTCCCATATATTCAATTATACAATTAAAGAAGTAGAGTCAATTTTACTTACAGCTGCATAGAGGATTTTTGTAAAATACATGCACATCTTCTCAGAAACATCATTGTCTAAACAGTCAATCAAGTTTTCCAAAATCAACATGATGTTGTGATCTGCTGTAAAGAGAAGTGAGGTTATCATGCACTTAAGTGCAAGATGAAGTAAACACTCTTTTCTGTAATTAACATCTCTTATGACTGAACAATCTCTAAGGAGTTCTATAAATCCTAAATAAATATAGAGATAAATATATCTCTAAGGAGTTGTGTAAATCCTACAGCTTGCCAGCTTCCTTGTCCACCAATCATCATGAGAATCAATGCTTCATACCACAGTTTGAGTACACAGTGTTGCTTTTGAAGGTAACCACTCTGTAGCATGATCTCACCTAACAGGATGTGCAAAGGAAATTGCATGTCTTTTGTCAGCTTGAAGTTTTCATTTCAGTCCTTTGGCTGGCTGAGGACTAGTTTGAATCTCCAAAATAGTTTAAAACAGCCATGGCCAGAAGGCATCTAGAAGTTTGGCAAAATCCCTTTCTTAAGAAGGGAGTGTGGCTTGTTGAGCCTGAATCTTGCTTGTGTTCTCCCTCTGTTGTGCTAGGTGCCACAATAATTTTCTACCTAGCTTGTGTGGCTTTACTGTGGCTTTACTTAAAGAGCCTGCCTTTTTAAGCTCTTGAAGTGCTGGGAAAAGTTCATACAGAACATAGTTTGCAAAATGCTGAAACAGTCAGGGGTCAGCAGAAACAGTACTGAAGATGCACATATTTTTCCAAGCTAGAAATCATTTTTTTCTTCCCATGGTATCATTCCAGTGGCAGACAATACGTATATGATGTATCTAGCTTTATTTTTGGTTTCTTTCTGATCATCTTTAATTCAGTTGCTATTTTTTGAGAAAGCTCACATCTTGTTACTGCAGCGTGTCCGGGGAGAAAAAAAATTGAACTTATCAAATTGTTCAAAGGCGTGTAGTCTGAAGAGTGTAATATGGCACATTCAGAGTTTCATTCTTGTGTTCAGGAATTTTATGTGTGACTTGGGTTGAAGTGAGCTTTCTGCCTAGAGAGGCATGTTGGAGTCTGCATTCTGCATTTGGACCTGTAAGACATCTTGCTATGTAAAGCCATATAGGTAAGATTTTGCTCAAAAGGGTTATGAATTCTGAACACAGCTGATGTTAGCAGATGGTGACTAGAATAGCCGTCTCTCCCAATATCTCTAAATCCTTAAACAGTGTGAATACGGGCAGTGCAGTAATGATTTGGTGAGGCAACATAGGAAATATACTTGGCATTATGGCATGAGGCCAAATCCTCAGAGATTCATAGTTACTGTGCTATGTCTTGAAGGCTGGGTGCAGGAAGAATGAAATCTGTGATGCTCAGGTTGGTGGGGTTTGGAGTAAACATTGTTTTCCATTCAATCTGTTATGCCTTTGGTATAAATTAACAAAAATATTTTTTTTGCAGAGACTCTGAAAATTCTCTTACTCTCATAGAAACAGAAATCATGGTTATGAGGATATTTGCAATTTGACCTTGTAACATAAAGTGGGAAGAAAAAAAAAATCCTTCAGAAGAATGTGTTTATTTTTGGCAAAAAATCTCTTTGTGTTTTAAATGCACTGTAATGTAATTTCATTCCGAGAATAAGGTTCTTAGGAAAAATAAGATCTTTAAACTACTTCAAAGGGAGTTGAAATGATGCTTCTTTTAAAAATTGCATATAATATATAAAATCTAAAACCAGAGCAATTATTTTAAAAATTGTTGATTTGAAACAAATATTCACCAGAAACTTTTCATCACAAAATGTATTTTTTTTCTTTGTTTTTGTTTCGTATCTGAAGGAAAGATTTTTTTTTTTAATGGATCTTTGTTCAAACACAGGAATGTCTCCATTTGCCTAATGTACTGAAATTCCTATGGCACCTGGCTTAAATCATTATTTCCAAAAGGTAAACCTATAGATTTGCAGTTTTCACTTTTAAAATACATTTCTCTATAATTTACAATATTCTACAATTCAGATAGCCTATGCTTCCTATTTAACTACCATATCTAAATGTTTTTACATGCTCCCCCAATATTTTTTTCTTTAATCATCAGCAATTCTTAGAAGCAGAGGTTCAGGCTTCCTTATATCCTCAAGTCCATTTTGCCAAACCCAACACTAAAAAGATAGCCTTTGTTTAAAAGTTTAATGTTCCTCATCAGTAGAATTGTCAAACTAATTGGAATACCAATTAGAATTGGCAGAGTTATTGCTATTTAGAAGTGCTGTGGTCTAATGTTAACTGCTATTAAACCTTATAGTTTGTGAAAAAGAAGGAGAAAGGAGGTGTATACACACATACTCAACCTTCGTTCTCTTCCATTTTAAATGACAAGGGTCCCTAATAATCTGTGCTTTCAATGTGTACTTAGGGACTGTTTAATCCATGAGGACACTGATGAAAAGTTAATGACTGTTTATGCACGGAAGTAGCATTATGAAATTAAAAACTAATAAAATGGCTAAATTCCATCTGTGGCTGGAAAAAATACTTCAAGCACCATGGATTTTCATTTGAGTTGTGCAAGAGAAATCTACTTTATTGTACTTTTCATACTTGTGAAAGTTACCATTGCACATGGTAAATTGAGATCTTACAGAATTGTATAAACTGAAATTTAGCTTCAGTGCCTGCTGGTTCACAGAGTGTTTCATAGACAGAGGAGCTATCACTCAAGTTCCCATGGTGAGTCAGATGTACAATGAGAAATACACTGAGAGCTCAGCAACTTTCACTCTCAGCACGTATGACCTTTCCATTGAGTTAATTCTAAATTCTGAGATGATAATGGAAGGAAGTAATTTTCTTCTTCAGCCTCAAAGGAAAAGAAAATATATCTCTATTCAGACTACATACTTAAAACATATGCTCCTGACTGAAAACATAAGGGACCACTTCCCAGGTGTGAATGCTGTGAATATTGCTGAGAATTCTATGCACACTGCTACCACATGCACGTAATACAATTTAAATCTGCAAATTATTATATCTACAAGTAATTAGGAAAAATGGGTGCTCAGGCAGCTTGAGAACCACTTGAGACTCCCGTGTGTCCAAGTCCCAAGTATAAATGTAATATTTCCATTTTCTAAGCAAAAATATATTTTCCACTTTTATATTTTCTCCAGCAGGTCTGATTTTCTTCTTAAGTATCTTTACCAGTGATAGACTGAGGCAAAGTATGATGGTATTGATGATTATTTATCTGAGGCAATGATGATGTGAGCTAGAAAAGAATAGATAGAGGGCAAAGCAGAAAAATATAAGATTAGTAACACTGCTGCCTATGGAGCACATGGAGGTAATGCATAAACATTTTTCTGTTCCTCTTCTGCCCAATGTAGTTAAGTATTTCTCAATTTATGCCACAGCCAGTTCACAGTCTGATAAAATCAATCTAGACCAAACTGCACTTTCTCTTCTATTCCAGAGAAGCTGAATAATTCATTTTCATGTAAGTCAGATGTTTAAAATGTACATGTATGATCAAAAACCCTGTGCCTTGATCAGATCTTTTGTGTGAATGCTTTGTTTAACCTTTGTTTATGTAAAGCTAGAGTCAAATACAACAAATATTTCTTTGCTCTTACAGAAGAAAAGGTGTGAATTTCCATGATTTATATAGGGAAAGTGATTTAAGAATCAGCTACAGACTTAACCTTCATAGTTCCTATTGTGTTATTGCACAAAGATAAACTTGATTCTGGATAAGTGAAGTGCTGAAAAAAAGAAATAATTAAGATATGTTAAGAGATATTAGCCAATGATAAAATCTAACTGAAAGATAGTGTTTTTTTCAGCTTTCCACTAAATAGGTATTTCTTTCTTTTAAGTGACTGTCAATGACCTCTCTACTTGTACATTAAAGCAGGAAAGAATCAGCTTCTGAAATTTAAATGCAATTTTTCTGTTGAAAACACTGTGGGGGAATATGCCAATGAAATATTTCAATTTTTCGTCATGGCTGGAATTGAAAACAAATATGGAATTTTTGTGCTAACTCACTGGAATGATTCTCTAATTTCATTTTCCCTACCTATTTACTTTCTACTTTGCAGTCGCAATTTCATTTTAACCTATTACATCACATTTATTGTTTGTGCCTGAATGTGATATGGTGAGGTATACCCCAATAAGTTGAGCAAAGGGCTTTGAAATACAATAAGAAGAGGAAGCCAGACCTTTTTCTCTCCAGTAGGGATGTGGTGGTTTAGTTTCACTTTCCTGACCTGATCACTGCACACGTCTCTGAAGCACTAAATTACTTAATACCTTGATTTGTACTAGAGTTGCTACTTGTTGCTGCCTTTGGCAGCTGTAAACTACAGTCTCCCAGCCCTTGATTACCCCATTGCTACATATCTTAATATGTCCCAAGTCTGGTTCTTCATACAGATGCCCTCCCTGAGCTGTGGTGATGGTATTGCATCAATATGGGAACAGAGAGAAAAGCAGCACTCTACTGCTGTAAGAGAGATGAAGAGCAGTCTCAATTTGCTTCTTTTGATATCTTACTACTTGGGTGAAAAGGCATCCTTGTATTTGGAGTCCCTGGAGGCAAAGAGCTGAGGACATGGAGCTTCAGTATAGAAAAATTATTTTCCTATTTTACTGTTATTTCCCCAATTATTACATTATTTTTTACTTAAGTGGTTTGTATTTACCATACTTATTAATTCTATTGTTTGCCTTTAGGGCTTCTCTGTGCTTTTTCTCCACCATTAGTCTGTTATCCTTTTTTCCCCCAATGATTTTATATGTGATTTTTATGTTAATTTAGTCTGATAATTGTACTCTTGTCCATTGTGGATGCAATTGTTTCTAAAGAGATAATATTAATTAATTTGTTGGGTACTAAAGACCATAATGTGTGTTATGGCACCTCTATTACTTGATCACTGGAGTGATCAAGTTTTCCTTAAACTTTTTTTTCATTCCTTTTGCATTCTAGACTTATAAGAAATTAGAAAAGAGACTAAACAACCTTCCAAAGGCCATTTACTCCCATAAGACAAAGGACCATACAGACACTATATAGCCCACAACTCAGAACATAGTAATTTTTGGTGTTTCTTTAGACCTATGATCATGCTTATCTCATATATGTTTTCTAGCATTAGCCTTTGATGAAGAGAGACCCCTAAAATATGTACACGAACATTAAAAAGAGATTACTATTTTAAAATCAAAACCTGTTCTCTAACAGCTGCTGAATTCTGGGAGCCCTGAAGCATGACCCATAAAAGGCATTACTATAATAAATTATGGTAACTCTGATATGCATATCCATTCCTTCTTCCAAACATTCATTTTGGAAATCCACTTCTTGTGGTACTGTGTTGTCTAGCCTAAGTACCTATTGAGCACAGTCCTTTTAGGATATTTAATTTAAGGTTCTTCTTCTGTTTAAACCCCTAGTGTATATGAGCAAATCAGTCACATCTCAGCTTTAGCAAAACAGAGATGTTTTAGCTGTCCTTTTGCCTTCTCTTCTATCACTGAGTCTTTTATTCCCCCATTTAGAATGAACAGACTTGTTCAAAACCCATCAAAATCCTTGATGAATTTCTGGCAACCGTTGCTGTATTGCCATAAGGCTTGCCAGTTCTGCGCCTTTCCTCCAGACATTAGTGAGTCAGTACACAACCAATAAAAAGACTACAAATAAGCTCAGCAGCATGGTACATTTTCTGTTGTACTGAGGCCATCCATCCTTCCCTCAGCAAGGGAGGGAGTGGGACTTTTACACTTAAAGAAAAATATATTGGAATACAATGCCCCAACACTGTGCTTATGGAAATCATTCACTTGGAAGCAACAGAGTGACTTTAGGCAGGTGACGTCCTCCTTTAAAACATGACAAAGGAGAGGAGCATCACATAGCTCTTGTTAATGTTTTGCTCATATTAATTTTTTTTTATTTGAATACTAATAAATAGTGAAAAGTATTTAGCAAAATGTACAGCTAACAGAACTCAGTAGTAAGTATGCTGCTTTACTTGCCAACAAAAAAACAAAAGTGAAAATGTTAACATGTGAATGATACTCTCCATATGAAGAGGTGCCATGTTCCAAGCATAAGTGCAAACTAAACCCACATTTGTGTGAATCGCTAATTACAAGGGTGAAAACACTGTCAATTTTAACACTCATCTGGGTTTTATCTTGGATACCAAATGGGTCTTGCTGTCCTATATGTTAGGAAAAGTCTTGATTTTACAGTCCTGACAAGAGAATGAATATCAGAGAGAAGCAAGTGAAGAGACATAAATATATAATGATGGAATTTTATTAGCATTACTTTATTTTTTTTTTACTATATATTAATATTCTGGACACAAACAAAAAAAAAGGAAAAAAAGAAAAAAGAAAAAGAGAAAAAGACCTACTGCAATTTCCAAAATACGAATGTCCTGTTGAAACTTTCTAATAAAACAAACCCATCAAAGGATGGGTTTAGTCAAATGTCTTAAGTTACATCTCATGTCCTAGCAGAATTACAATTTAAATTTAACCCTTTAAATCACACTACAGACAATCAGAACATTACCATCTATTACCATATCTATGCATTATTTAAGAGGTATCAGTTGAGTTTTGTTAAATTCTTTACATATTTATCTCTGAAACTTTGTAGACCTTAAAAAAAAAAACAGGTGCAAAACTCTCATCAGGTGGGGAGGCCTGCACTCCATATTAAATAATTTGGATCCCATGTAACTCCATGATCCTGCAGATATAAAAATAACAAAGGTGGTTTACTTTCAAATTAATATTTTAATTTGCATGACGATAAATGCCATAGCCATTTGTGTATATTAGTATTTTTTAGAAATGACAACTGTTTGAAAAATAATTTTTATCTTTGGCTGTTCCATAAACTGCTCTTTCAATCTGAGCTATTTTAAGGGGTATTAATTTTTCTTTGTTTCCTAGAGTCTAAATCACAGGACTTTGGGTCATCATTTAAACAGTATTTTATTCCAGTGTTTGGATGGGAGAGTAAAACAAATAAAGAAGCTATCCTAGAGTTTAAAACTACGAGAAAAAGTATACAGCTCAACTTCTGGTTGCAGCTAGAATGATAAAAGCCCTTGGAATTTAATTACCTGTAAATCAGTCCTCTGTTGACTTTTATAACATCTTTTACTGGTTTTCAACCTACATCTAAAAGTCAGGTCAACTTAAAATACATTAAAACTCTCAAGAAAATGCTCTGTAGACATTTCACATTAATGGAAAAAATGGTACATGAATGTGGAAAAAAAAAGTAAGCAAGTGGAAGATGAAAAAACCTGTGAGCTGTGGAAGATTTCCAGTTAGCCTGAATTTGTGTGAAAAAAAGAGGGTTCACTTTGCTTAATGCCTTTTTAAACCTCTTAGGAGGATCTTTGGCTCCAAGAATGCCTGTAATGAACTGTGCACTACAGCATTGCTTCATCCCTTCATCCCCTCATCCCCTCATCCCTTCATTTGATGAGTGGATTCTTTTTTTACAGCCAGGTGCTGTTGGGTTTGTTATGCTATGAGGTTTTTAGGTTTTTCCCCTGTCCTAAAAGAGTAATATGTAAAATAAGATCCACATTGCACATTGACCTACACACTTTTTCAGGCTTTGGTACCTAAGACCCTGTGAGCATGATGTCCTGTGGGCCATTGCTGGGGCATTAAATTGGTGTGGGGAATTTGCTGCACCTTCCAGATATTAGTGTGGGGAAGGAAGACTGCAGATTGCCTGAGGCTGGACAAAACACCTGTAGAGGGGCATTGGCATTACCCTCCCTATTCCCAGGGTATAATGGCAAGGTAAGGATTGCAAGTGAAACATGGTGTCAGATGGGGAATTGAAAGTTTCCTGTTGAAATGGATCAGATACAAAGCAAAATTCAAGACAAGGGAAGGGCTCTGCAAGCAGTTTCTTATTCAGTTGCTATTCATTTCCTTGAACAACCTATTCAAATGTGATTAAATGAGGCTATGGAATTAAAGAGTATATATAGCAGATCCAGATTCCTGGGATTTTAGTGCAAGCCTTAACAGAACATTTACCCAAAGTGAGTGTTTTCTTCCAGATTATCTTTCATGGATGTATAAACAGTATTTGCTGCAAAATGTGTCAAATATGGACAATAAGGAGCTCAGAGTCACAGCCTGCAGCACAGCAAACTGGCTTTTTCTGGAGCTCATATTGGAATAATTAAATTGCTATCAGGCACCTTAGTCATGGCATTTGCTGAGGATGTGTAAGACTTCTTATAATCGTACCTTTCTGTAGGGCCCCTATCACTAAAGTCAGAATCTGGGTTTTTTTAATATATTTTTTCAATTAGTACATTAAATTTTTATGTGGAGTGAAATGGGACAGGAGGTGTTTCCCTTCCACTGCACAATGATTTATTACCCAAAAAGACTGCAGAACTAATTAGCAGAGTAATTAATTAATATAAATTTGCATATTTGCATTTGCAATTAGTGCAGCCGACTGATTAGTCTGAAAATGGGAAGTTTGTCTCATTAGATGTTAGTGTCTGCTGGACCGGAAAGTTGCTGCCAGATGAGACAAAAAAGCATAGAATAAGCAAGAGTGTGTGTGTGCACATGCGCAAGCTCATAATTAATTGTCTTTTGTTAGAAGACTGGAGTGCAAATATTTGGTCTAAGATATTAAGACTGCTGAGGGGTTTTAATAGTCTTTTCTTGTTCTAATTCTTAATCACTTTTTCTGCCTGGTTTTCCCATTCATTTACTTCCTGCAGTGAATCACTGCAACCATGAAACTCCTTGATGGTTTTGTACAGTCAGATCTGTAAGGCAGGGCAGCTGCTACAGATCTCCTAATTTTGGTGCTGAAGGGAACCTGTCTTTTTGTGGGAAACCAGAAGGGAACCAGAAGCCTTCTTTTTGTGTGATTGGTGGGACAGGCCTAATTCCCATTTTACTATTTGCATCATATAATCAATTCCTAATGCAGATAAAGTCAAACTCACTGGTGCCCAGAAAAGCCCAGGAAAAATGATTAGCTTTCTAGGTTGCTGCGCTGTTGCCTTTTCCTCAGACACACTAGTACATATGCCTCTTTGTATACATCTAAACAGTCCTTCTGCTCTGCATACCTGAGCTTGGTATGACTGAACAGCCATTTTCCCTGGTTTTAGTGATATTGACAGGACACTGAAGACAATGTGTATGTCTGTTGTTATATGTGTGCCCCAATAATTGACTGGACACAAGCCAAATTAAATCATATTGGAATTTATTGAGCAAGCGACAGTAAGCAAAACAGCGCGCTGTGCAGCCAGGGGGTCTCCTGCCCCAGCACACCTCACAACTACCACCTGAGAGTCTCTGCTTTTTATATTCTGCGATGTCTTGTGACATGTATATCTTTCTGTTTCTTCTGTGTTTACGCAAGGTGTTGCTGGGGGATTCTTTGTCCACTTCCAGGTAGGTGGTCATGGGAATGAAGCTTTGTAGCTGTGTAGCTGGTCACAGCAAAAAAACTGGTTACTCAGCTTTTAGTTTTGCTAATCTAATGTTTGCTTTGCCAGATGTTTGAAGGGATAGCCTTGATAAGATCACAAGGCGTTTCCCCTAACACAGTTCAGTGAACAATTACTGATAGTAATCTATTACAATTCCCCCTTTTTCTTTTTCTCATTTTGTTCACTGGACCGCTGCAACTCTTGCTGGCTCAGAATCAGAGCTTGGTCTTCTATACATTCATTTTCAATTGGCTCATATTTGGCTCGGATGAGCATCAAGTGCACTGCTTTTAATCTACTTTTTACTATTTCAATTAGTTTATTGAATATATATTGTCTAAATGTTAATCTCAGGACTAGCAAGATTACTGGTCCTGCAGTGGTTGATAACAATGTAGTTAGCTAGGGGGAGTGATTAAACTAGGACTCATACCAACTCTGTAGATATTTTCGTTCTTGTTTCCTCTTTTCTAGGCTTTCTCTGAGTTTAGCCATGGTATCTCTTACCACTCCAGTGTGATCTGCATAAACACAAAATTGTTCTTTCAAGGCAGCACACAGCTTCTCTAACTAGAGACCATTTAAATGGTTGGTGTTCATACTGATCAATTTCAGTCATTAAATCACAGAACATTACAAATACTACAAGCTTTAAAGCATGCCGTGAAGGGTGGGAGTCTTTCTGTCTACATATTACTTTGGAATTTTCTTTTGATCTCTGGGACTTGCTAGATCCCTTGCCTGTGGAGTCATAGGTGCTTTTCTCTAGTGATACGTTGTTAGCACTGAGGCAGCTCTTCCAGCATCTTTGCACAGTCCCATTCATGGGACTGTGTTGTCCACACTTTCTTACCCTTCTGGCTCGCCTGTCGGCTCGGTTGCTTTGAGCCACGGGGGTTACTATCTTCTCGGCAGCAAGAGTATTCTTCAGTAGCATTAATGCTGTTCTTTGTCACTTGCTTCTGCTTATAAGATTCACAATTTTTATCTTTCAGTAAAGATATATCACACTTGACCCTTTTCAGAGCTCCACGGCAACACCTCTTTATAATTTCAGCTATAAATGGGATTAGTTCATTGGAATGATAACAATAATCTTCAGGCTGAATCTTATATGCAAATGTCTCTCACCATTCATTGGATTTTTTTTTTTTAAATTTTTTTTCAATACTTTAAAATCTAAGGCAAATTTGGCGATTTCCCTTTATTGTTTCCAACAAGGACTGCACATTCTAGAAGGAGAGTATCCCCATTGACAATGGAACTACCACCATTCTCGACACACTTTACAAATAAAGCACATAAGAGGGTAACAATTAGGATTTTCACATCTAATTCTAATATCACTACTATCTACATTCGGTCCAGTTACTTCATGATAATCGCTCATGTGCACTTCTGTTACCAATCTGTTCATTTATGTCTTTTTGAGTGTGATCTTTGAATGAGATACGCTGATAACTCACCAGGAAGGGGAACCTTGGATGAGCTCTTTCACTAGGCTTGTGTGAGTCCACCCTCTTTCAGCTGTCCGGATAGCAGTTTCTGTAGTAAGTAAAACAACATAAGGTCCTTCCCAATGAGGAGTCAGGGAGGACTTTTTCTATGACTTAATCAATGCTTTATCTCTTGGTTTGATTTTATGCATTGCCACATCTAAAGGTGGCCTCTGAACTGCTAAGCCTTTCGCTCGCAGTCCCTTCGAGTCATTAATTGTATTAAATAGGGTTTCATTTGTGGTTCTTCTAATTGGGGAATGATCTTCTGAGATCTCTAGATCATATAACATTTCAAAAGGGCTGCCTTCTTATATTTAATAGTGCTAAGGGAAGGCACTTGACTCATGACATTTTTGTCTCTTTAACATCAATTTTGTGAATTGTTTCTTTATTTCTCTATTCATCTTTTCATTCTGACACGAGCTCTGGGGGTGCCAGGGTGTATGCAGGTTCCATTGTACCCTTAAAGCAGTCATAAAACTTTGAAGGATTCTTCCAGTAAAATGATTTTCCCTCTCTGAGTCTATTGCTTCTACAATCCTATATCTTGGAATATTTTTTTCTAAAAGTACTTTAATAGCTGATCTTGTGGTTGTTGAAACAGCTGGAAATGCTTCTGGCCACTCTGTTAACTGACATACTATTACCAGAAGATACTTAAATCTCGCTACTTGGGGCATTTTAGTAAAGTCCACCTGGCATCTCTGAAAGGGACTTAGAGTCTAAAGCTTCTTTCCCCTACAGGTTAACAAACCTTTCTCCCATAGTTTCCCAAATGCACGTAACACGAATGACTCCATGTGCATATTTCACAGGTTCTCACAAGCATACACAACTCCACTGTCTGGGTTTACCACGGGAGTGGTAACCTCCCCCCTTC
>VWZN01021046.1:46275-92893 GCA_013396955.1 Regulus satrapa | reverse complement strand
TTTTTTTTTAGCAAGGAGGATGAAGGAATATCACATTCACTCGAGCAGCTTAACAGGCACATGCATTTATTCTTTGGAGAGTTTCTTTTTCATCATTCTGTATGCAAACAGATTGGCATTGTTTTAGTGCTAAGTGTTTTCTTTGCTAATCCGGGTGAGATTGATGCATGAAATGCAGAGCTTTCTAGCCAAGTGCTCCTCAAGGAAAGAACCATGGCCCATGAATAATAAATTTTAGGCAAGACTAAAGATACAAGATGCTGTTCAAACCCAGGCCAAATGGTTTTATCCACTCTGAACAACAGCTGTAAACAGAGTGTGGCTTCTCTCACAGATTTAGGAGATTTAAATTACACGATTCATGCCTGGGAATTTTTGAGCCATGGTCTTTATATCTACCTTTCCCTCCTCCTCAGCAAAATCCTCCCTTTTATCTTTGGAATTTTAAAATTATGACTTCCTAATAATGCGTACAATTCAAAGAACTATTCAAAGACCTCATCCTGAAAATAAATATGAAGGCCATGTTAACTCAATGGTCTGTGAATGCACAGCCCTGTGCTCATTTTCCTTGTGTCTTACCAGGAACACTGTTGGAAGTCTTCTCTTGTAGCTCATGCCTGGGACAGCCAGAGCTCTCTGCCTCCATGGGCTGCAGGCTCAGGATCCAAGGGTCTGCTAACAATAATTTCCCAGGTTTTCCTGCTAGTTAAATACAAAACATTTTGGTAGTCTTGCCAATGAGGTCCCCATCAGAGCTACTGGGTGCTGCGCTCTTAGCTTGGTCCTCGTTTTGGACCCAGACAGAATTTCCATCGTGTTGTTATTTGCTTATCTAAAGAGTTTATGTGCATGTTCTGTGCTCTGTTCCTCTTGCTTTCTGTGTTGGGAATTTTTGAATAATCAAATTTAATATCCAATTAAAGGGCATTTTGTGGCCCTTTTAAAGCTTCTCCTAGGGTGCCCACTAGAAAACGTATCGCTGGCTTCTCTAAATTTTTGAAATAAGAAATTCTAAATCCTTTCTATTACAGTTTATTAGGGTCTCTGTGGTTTTGGTTAATTGTCACAGTCTTGTTTACTGTAGGTGGAGGAATTTTAATGTATCGAGCAAGATGGTTTATTAAATCAAAAATATTTAATGGGAAGTTGCTATAAGCTGAAGGAAGTAGTGTAAAATACACTCTTGGGGGCCCAGCTTTCTTGGTCTCATGTAAGAAACAAAGAAAGAACATCTATAAACTAAGAGTAGAAACCTCTGGGTCACAAACCAGGACTTTCCCCCTTTTTTTTTTTGGGTTGCTTGTGTACCAAACCTCCTAATTTTTCACCACTGCCTACAATACTGAGCTGCAGCAGAGCATCCCAGTGTGGTGCCTGTCCAATCCAAAGGCAGGATTCGACCCCAGTCACCCAGAGTACAACCAAAATTTCCATGAAATCAGACCTGGGGATTGAATTCACAGTGCTGATGGGAAAATGGCTTGGGAAAATGGCCTGGTGTGTCCCCTGACCCCCTGCCAGCAGGACCTTGGCCAGGAACACCTTGGCTGCAGTTTGCCATTCCAGGTTTGCCAGTCAGGTGCTGCAGATAGGAAGCAGTCTGTTTTATGCAGCTTCTTGGAGGGCAGAGGGGAAGGAAGGAAGAAAACAATTTAGTTTTTGGTTTTCTGCTTAAATTAAGGCTGTCAGGTGGCTTTAACTGAGAGTGGGGAAATCCCCACTGTAGGTGCACTGTGGGTCCCACTTGACCCATTTGCAAAACACACTTGAAAGTGGGTTATGTTTGTTTTTAATGCATCCCTTCAGAATAAAGGAAAACTGAGGGCATGTTGTGACAGCCTGATAATTGAAGTGCACTCTCCTACTTTCCAAGGAGAGTGCAGGTGGGCCCTACGTCTCCAGGCAAAGCAATCTGTCCTTCCTTTTATTTCTGAAGGAGTAATGGTTACTGACAGCTTCTGTTCTCCCACATCTTTCTCTCACGTGGAAATTGCTTCGTAACTCTGTGGGTATTTTTAGAGCCTTTGCTGCTGTCCTCTGTGAACATCTCTGAGTGAGCCTTGAGTTTTATCCTGGAGACTTCCCATGGGGTAATGAAAAATTACAGGAGAGATATGATTCCTTTAAGGCTGTGTGGGAAATCTGTGTCCAACCTTGGAAGCGAGTTCTTTTCTCTGATCCCAGGCTGCCTCAGTGAAGTATCTTTCTGTTCCACAGTGTGTGTCATTTAGTCTTGATATTTTTCTACTCGGTAGCTGATGTCATCTGCTTTTTTCCTCCTCAATTGTGCTTCTAGCATAGAAAATAATTGCAGGGAGCAAGAGATAAAAAAGCTTCTGAGAATTCCCATGGATTCTCCTCTGCTTCAGACAAGTAAAGATCCCTCCGGCATCATTGGAATTTTCTTGCCTGCTGGTATTGAGAAGTCCTGAGGACTGTGTACAAAGAAATAGAAAGGCTGCATTTTAGTAGTGGGAATTTCAACAGTGCAGTCTGACTCGAGGCAGAGACACTATCTCATCCAGGGCCCAATCCTGCTGTCAGTGCAGCTCAGAGGGATAAGATCAAGCCTGGAGCTGGTGGTGCAGTGACAACAGCCCTCACACAAAACCTTTTGAAGGGACTCTTTGTGTTCAGCAGGCCCTGGCAAACTGAGTCCAGTTGTAAGCACAGAGCTGCTGAAGTTGCCAGGGTAAACCCAAGGACAGAACATAGCAAGAAATCTGTGGAGTGCAGAAAAAAAAAGGGGGAAAAAAGGATACAAATATGTTGGAGGTGATGTTTCAGATAGGAACAGGGCATATTGTGTCCTTGACCAGGCCACCTGGAAGGCTGGATCCTAAAACTCCTGTGAACTGAATTGAACTGAATCCCCTGAATTATCTGCCTGTGGGAGCAGCCAGGATGGGATTTTTCACCTTCCTCTGGGTGACACACTGCTGTAGGGGAAAAGGGACCACACATCTTCCCAGCCAGGATGAGCTGAGAGGGGAAACAGAGCAAAACTGAGGGGGTTTATTCACCTTACTCAGGCTGGAAGTTGGAACCAATCACTGGTTTCACTTGCAGGTGAAAACTAAAGGCTTGAGTTTTAATTTCTTTTTTCATTTCTTTGCATTTGTATGTAGGTGGCTTCAAAAGTCTCTTCCCTATAGTGTAAATCAAATCTTCACACTGCTGTAATGAGAACGTTGAAATCTCTCCATACACCTTGCAACAACAAAATGTCTTATTTACAAGTTGGCTGCTGGAAGGCCACACATAAAATATTAACCCCCCTCACATTTACTGTCATCTTGGCTCTGCATTTTGCTTCCCTCTCCTTTTGCAAACATAATTGATAAATTTCTGGGGGAAAAAAAACCCACAAAAAACCCCACAAAAGAACCCCCGCTAAGGCAATTCAAATATGCAAATGAATCTCTAATTATTTTGTTTGCAGACAGTTAGAACTGAGTAGCAATATCCATTAAATCAGTTTGGGAATGTTGGCCCTGTGCAATCTACAGACACATCAGAGGAGGGACTTTGGCTGGAATCAGTCACCCAGCAGGCAGGGCCCCATCCATCTTCTGGAAATCGTAATCCTGTGTGCTGAGTTTTTATGTAAATTTTGCTTGAATTGTTAATCAAATAAGATACTCACCAGCTGCTGCTCTTCATGGTATAATCAGTAGCCTTTAAAGAGGATTCCATAAAAGAGAAAGGCCAAAACTGTAATTATCTCATAGAAGCAGAATTTTTCTCTCATGAGAACAGATTTTTTTTTCATTGAAAATGAATCCATTTGCAATCATAATGATTGTAACTCACATGAAGAAATTCATTTGCAGTTACATACTCAGCTGTACCTGTCACTGCCCTTTAATTCTTTTCCCAGGTCTCTAATGAGTCTGGTGATATATTCTAAGTGAAAAAAAGGTTTTCAGAAGTGATGGAAAATTTAAAATTAGCTCCAAGAGTTGGACATCAAACACCTAGCTGGAGTTCCACTGAACCTTCCTCTGGTTGTTAGAAATAAGCAATTTACAATTGTAATGAAAATCCTAGGTGAAATTGCAGAACAGAGGAGTGGCAGGGATTTTTTTTAGGAGGAACAAGGTTTTTCTCTGTTGTGTCTGAGGGCACAATCCATATATAATAATATTCTGACTACATGTCGAAGCCAGGCTGATTCTCTTATTCACACCACAGTCACATATACAGTAGCTGAATACTTCTGATTTGATCATGGGCAGAGGAATAGCTAGGAATTGAAAACATAAATCAAGGTGAATTTTGCTGTCAGTTCCTTCTGTGAATGTCAGGTCACACATCTACATTACTCAATAAATTAATAAATTGAATTAATAGAGGTAAAATTAATATATTCTTGCATAGCCCAGGTCTCCTTGCAGCTGCTGTGTAAAGCATAAACCTGATGAGAGAGAGAAAAATGCCAGCTGAGGTCAAACAAACTATATCTGGTCTGCAGAGGGTTTTTTCAAATTCTGTCTTCCTAGACAAGCTCTTAAGCTCTGCAACCCTCTTCAGATCCTTCTCTGGATTTGTTTAACCCACATTACATGTGGAAAAATAATCCCTGTGGCAGAACCCGGCTCAGTTGGGCTCTGCCCCGGAGTCCAGCTCCTCTCTCACTGGGGAAAGAACGGGGACAATTGGCACCTCTGTCATTTTCAAGTTCATGTTTTGCTGGTCTTTTGAAGGGTTTTTTTTTTTTTTTTCCCCCCCCCCCCCCCTTTGAGGTCTGCTGCTCTACACATTGTAGTTTGTTTGTTTCCACCATTTGACCTCTGTACCAAGGAAAAGGGACACGGTTGTGGGACACATCTGCACCATGCTTGCCTTTTTCAAATTCTATATTTTTTATTAATTCATGGTGAAAACAACAACGAAATAAAATGGCTGGTTTTGGAGAGAACCTTCAGGATCATCCAACTCCAGCTCCCCTGCCATGGTCAGGGACACCTTCCACTGTCCCAGGTTGCTCAGAGCCCCATCCAGCCTGGCCTGGAACACTTCCAGGGATGGGGCAGGCTGTAACTGAGAAGTGATGGATGTTTCAACTTCCTGCAAAGAGACATAAATAAGTTGATTTTTGTTTTTTGTTGTTTTACAGCCCCATTTCATAATTGGAATGAATGACTTTTCCTGGAAGATAATCAGGCGTTGAGCAATGATTACCTTGGTCCTTTGTTAGGACTCTTGCACATTCTGATAGTAATTTCTTTTTACTCGCTGAAAAGTTCATTTTCAGTTTTTTACAAACCCTATAATCTGGAAAAGAAGCAAAACAAGCAACAGACCCCACACTTACAACCCCCCAAATATCTCCATATGGTATGTTTTGTTTCCTTGGACTCCTTGCTTTGCAAATCTGTTTTGAAAATATGAACTATTGCTCAAGCTAAGAAATAAAACAATATTTTCAATTTAAGTTACTGAAAAACATTCCTTTCATCATAACTCTTGGCTTAGTTAATGAGATGGAAAGTGGGAATTCTCAAAAAAAATTTGAAAAATGAATTTTTAAAAAGGAACTATTTATGCCTAGTTGTCCATAGGTTTTTCTGGAGCACGGATATACTTTGATGTAGTGTGTGATGAATGTAAAAAGCCAGAGAGGATTGTGTGCTATTTATCTTGGGAGGAACAAGAAAATCCAGCATCTAGCAATGCAGCAAAAAAGGTTAATTATAAAAACATCTTGAAAAAGAACAAGTCACATGTACTCTACAATTTTTTTAATAGAAAATGTTCCTTGTTTTGTAAATTCTCTGAAGCTTTTCCAAGTTGTGACACAGTCTATAGGCCCCTTACACCAAATCTCTTGTCTTTGCTGGAGAGAGAGAGAGAGAGGTTTTACCTGATTTTTCAAAAATCATGTAAAAAAATCACCTGGAAAGGTGTGGAGGATGATAAAAGGTACAGTTTGTTACTGGAAGGACATGGCTTATTCTCTGAATATATGGCTGGGAGAAATCCATGCAGATAAATGTGAATGAAACTTGCTGGCAAAGAGTGTTTGCAGACAAATTTTTCAGCACTATTTTGTGGAAAAATTAATCTTTCTTAGAATTGTTTGCAGTAGTGGTAGTTTAATCCAATTTTCTTGTGAGTTCNGTAAATTCTCTGAAGCTTTTCCAAGTTGTGACACAGTCTATAGGCCCCTTACACCAAATCTCTTGTCTTTGCTGGAGAGAGAGAGAGAGAGAGGTTTTACCTGATTTTTCAAAAATCATGTAAAAAAATCACCTGGAAAGGTGTCAGTGGAGGATGATAAAAGGTACAGTTTGTTACTGGAAGGACATGGCTTATTCTCTGAATATATGGCTGGGAGAAATCCATGCAGATAAATGTGAATGAAACTTGCTGGCAAAGAGTGTTTGCAGACAAATTTTTCAGCACTATTTTGTGGAAAAATTAATCTTTCTTAGAATTGTTTGCAGTAGTGGTAGTTTAATCCAATTTTCTTGTGAGTTCTTTAGATATACATTTCTGTGAACCATATAATAAGCATTTTCTCCTAAACTGCTGAAGGAATGCATTTTAAAAATGCTAAGAGCAGTTAAAGCAGGAGGAATTTTTCTCTTCATTCTTAGAACCCCTTATTGGTAATGTCAAAAGAGGTTTATTTTTCCCGAATCTAATGATTAACAATAAAGCTACAGAAAGAAGCAGGTCCTACCTAAGGGGTCAACAATTAGTAAACTGCACATAGGTTTAGACAGATGGAAGCAGTTACTGCTCAACCATGGGGCAGGAGGAACTGAACTCAATGGCTGCACTTCCAAAAAAGACTGTGAGATATAAAATACTCCACCTATAAAATGCGTAATAAAATATTTACAGAATTCCACAAGATCATTCAAATCTCAATATAAAAAAAAAAAACCAAACCAAAAAACCAACAAAAAGCCCCAACAAAAAAAGGGTGTGGGAGGGGAAATAAAACCTGACGCTTGCAAAACTTGTTACTGATAACCATGGAAGAGAGCTCCATTTTTCTTTTCACTTCCAGGAGGGAATGTGCTCTGAGTCACAGGGTGCTATAGGGCAAATGTCCTCATGGAACAAAGAATGTTCCTGGCACAAGTGAGAGCAGTTGCCAAGGAAAAAAAGGCTACACAAAGACTCACCTGGTTCTATTGTGTAGAAGAACGTTGAAGCAATCTTTATGCATTAACTTGCTATCAAAAAAAAAAATGAAGTCTAAGAAAGAAGAATGTCTTAAAGTCCATGGAAATGTAACCGGTGAGCTAACACTGAGTAATCCTCCTGCCTCTGCCAAGCTAAGCATTTCCTATCTGATAGATTAAATTCTAAAGATAAATGCTAAACATCAAGCGCAGCAACCTAAAAATATCAGGCGCTGATTTGAACAAAACACTCAGTTGTTTGTTCATACCTTCAAAGGGGTGTTTTCCAAAATGTTCTAGGAACACCAGTCCCTTCCCTAACCATGAAATCCGTAATGATAAATTATCTTCCCCCTCGCACACACCAGATGGGCTTTGATTCTGCCCACAGGATACACCTTGCTGCGCAGGTTGTTGCTGAAGGTGTATTTCCCAGTGTAGCATCCAGATGAACCATGTTTTGATGTGAGCAGGGATGGTTTTCAGGAGGAAAAGCCTGCAGGATCAGGCTGCCTCGTGAAAGAATCATTTGGTGGCTGTCTTGTACTTTTCTGAGAAGTTCAACGTCACTCCTAACCAGGAACATTAGTAAGAGGTGAGTGTGAAGGAGTGGCCAACAGGAATTGCTCCCTTGCAGGTTATGGCATGATCCGAATTGGTTTTAACCCTTTCTGTGTGTCCAGGTGTTTTCAGAGCGGGATAAGCTTTAGGGTGATGACAGCTGGCATCTGATCACAGGGAAATGCTTCCTCCCCCAAGACTTGTGAGGAGATTAAAGCTTAGCTCCCTTCTTCTTTCGTGCAGAGAGCTCATAGTGACCTTCCAGTATCTGCAGGTATAATGAGGCTGGAGAAGGACTCTTCATTCTGGAACTGGAGTGACAGGACAAGGGGGAAGCCCTGGCACATGGGACGACCTGAGAGTAGGTTTAGAGTAGATGTTAGGAAGAAAAGCTTGACTCTGAGGGGTGTGGAACACTGGCACAGGTTGTCCAGACAATGCTCAAGGCCAGGCTGGGTCAGGCAGAGAGCAACCACTGCTTAGTCCAGTGGGAGGTGTCCCAGCCCACAGCAGAGGAATTATAACAGATGATCCTTAAGGTCCCTTCCAGCCAAACCATTCTATGATCCTAAATTTAACAAGAATTTCAAATGGAATATTGATGGCCAAATGGAACTATAAGTGGAATTGTCTCCTTCATTCTGGGGCCTTGCCTTGATTTTTAAATGCATTAGTGCTTCAAAATACGAGGTGCTGAAACCCAGACTCACAGGATGTTTGGACACCTACTTCTGCCTTAAATAAAGAGGAGTGAACCAAACTCTGAGGATCTTGTTCTGAGTGTGAATCCATTGAAAAGCTATGGATTGCCTTCAGCTCAATAATGCCTTTCCATCAGGAAAAATCAGCAGGAATGAACCATAATTGGAATAATGATTCCATGAGGTGTTTAGTTCTGTCTCCAAGGCATTGTACAGGCCGTGGCAGGGAATTCCTGCTGTTTCTCTGGATAGATGGATAACAGCTCCAACCAATCCAATGGTCTCGTTTTCAGTGTGCCACGGCCACCGCCCCGTGCCCCAAGTGACTGCACTGAGCTGAGCAGCACAGGGCTACAGCCCAGTCAACTTTAAGGTCCAATCCCACAGTCAATGGGAGTGTTGTCTGTTTAAGGACTGCAGAATCTGGCCTGTCTCCAAGTTTTTACAGGTCAAATAACATAAGGGAATATTTTAGTCTGAACCACTTCCTGAATTCCCGATGAAGAATGTAGAGTCAAAATATAATGAATGGTGACTGCATTCTGCTCTAAACAATAGCTGCTATTTACCAAACAGTGCGTAGTGTGTAAATTAAATGTGAGATTTCCCCCCGGTCTTTTGACTTCTTAGAAATTTTTCCTTCTTAGGACTTGGGATTTGGGCTGACTGCAGAATTTCCTAGAGATGGATATGGATACAGTAGTGAAGGATTTCGGAGATGTTAGCCTTCCTTGCGAGGTAGATTTCTGCATGGTTTGAATACCACACATACAGTGACATAACCCATTTTCTTTTGCTCATAATTAATATTTTAAATTAAAACAAACACCCCATCATGCTTTGTTGCGTTTCTGTGCACACTCTCACAATCATCCTTCCCCGGTAGCTTTTCTCCTCAGTGAGAAAACAGATAGCATGGAGGGGGGACAGCACTTTGATTTGCATGCCATTACCTCTCCATGGCATTTGAACTGGTGTTTACCAGCTTTGGCTGCAACACTGTAAAGTGTGATATCCATTCTGTGGAGGCAAGGAGGGAGTGCTGTAAGTACCTTACAGAAAAGTTGGTGTGATCTCCTTCATTTCAACATGGTATCAAGATTGGAGATTTGCTCTAGTGGACTCTGAGATTTAGGCTTAACTGTGTCTGATTAGTTTTCTGCGGGAATTTTTAACTGTTGGAGTCTTGCAGATTGTATCAAAACTGGCAATATATTTTTAGATTTAACAGAGCTCTGTGTGTCACTTCACACTGGTATAAATTTAAGAATTAGTGGAAATGACTACACAAAACTTTTACGGAGTGAACAGGCAGAGCTTCAGGCCAGCTTTGCACAACTCATGAAAAAAAATAAATCTAATTGCTTATTTACTGAATGTGTGTTTCAAAATATTCCAGAAAAGCAGGCAAGTGCCAGGCTAGCAGTTGCTTCATTTCATGAAATGAGTAACGATTGCATTAATGGGGGACTCAGGCACTTGAAGGTGAGCATGTGTTAAAGCACCTTGCCAAATCAGAAAAAGTCATTAATTTCAGCTGCCAAACTATTTTTGTGGTTTTGGACTGCAAATTGGAATACCCAAGGAGGGTCAGATATCAGTATCCCATGGGAACAAATGAATACATAGGAATATCAATGTCTTCTTGGACTTAATACAGGGGGAAAAAAAGAGCTGTAGATCCAACATCTTAGGTCACTGTAGAGGGCTTTGGAATAAAAAACATGCTGGAGACATGCTTTGCCTGTAATGGCGTAAAGCTGACGCCGTCCCTAACGTTTCTACCCAATCCAATTAGTATGAACTAACACGGGATTTTAATATGGAATTTATCCCTGGAAGTGCTCAGGGCCAGGTTGAACAGGACATTGAGCAACATGGCCTAGTGGGAGGTGTCCCTGCCCACGGCAGGTGGGCAGGAACGAGATGAGCTTCAAGGTCCCTTCTCACCCAAAACATTCCATGAGTCTAAGGCGAGTCAGTTCATATAAATTTCCCTCTTGATGTGCCTTCTCAGTAGTGATTAACTCATCTTACAAAGCCTCCAGAAGGTGCAATATTTTGCTAGAGAAGGCTGGAGCCTTCTGTTCAGTCTTTGCAATCACTTCTTGGCAGTCCCAATAGTCATTATTCACTTGACCAATCCCAATGGCTTCAGAGAATTTACTTACGGTAAGAAAAGCTCTGCACCCTCTGGAAATGTCCTGTGCCTGTATGGATATGGATCTTTAAGTGCTCTTTCAGAGCCTCCACGTGGGTGAGAACTGCCTCACATGAGTCCCTGCTAAGACATTCTTCTGACTTTAACACCAATATTTGCACCCAGAGTTTGCAATTTCACATATAAATCCAGTTTAAAAATGTATGGTGCAACTTCCAGACTGCAGCACAAGTTTCTTCAGTGTAGCTCGGCTTTGAACTGTAATTTGATTTTTGTAAGGGTGGTTTCCAGTTGCAGTGTACAAAAGGAGTTTAAAAGACCACTGCATTGTTGCTGAGCTGCCCAGGAAAGGTTTTAATATCTGCATTAGAAGGTAAACCAGCAAATTAAAGGACAATTTTAATTGGAAAGTAAAAACCCATGGCTGTTTCTTCAGATTGCAGCAAGTAAATACATTTTCAGGTGAGAAGTGCCAAAACCTGTAAAAGTTAAGAGAAAAAACACTTGAAGCAAAAAAAGAGAAACATAAAAATAGCAAGCACTTTTAAACAAAAGATTAATGATTTAGTTGGGAGACATTTAATCTCTTTCTGCAATGCACACCAAAAGAAAGAATAAAACAATCAGTTTGAAACACCAGTTTTCTGACACATGAAAGCTTATTTTTTTTCTAAGCAGCTTACTAACAATTGCAAGTGTTGCTAACCCCCAGACACTCGAAGGCAGTTTGGTCTGGATGACAAGTGGAGTAATAAAAGAGCAGCTATATGGACATCCTAAAGTTATGGAGCTGCCAAAATGCATTGGCAGGGGGGAGACAAATCCCTTTCCCACCCTTTTTTTGGTCTTTCATCCCTTTATCCTCAATGATGGAGAGGTAGGACCTGAACATCTTCCTGCATCTTCTGTTTCAGGCCTTTTTTACCAAGCCAGGCTTTTATTAACACCGTGATAGGAGAGGAGTGAGTTACCCATAAAATGGTACCCAGGAAGGTCCTGCACCTCTTTCTGACAACTTTGCCTAAAAAAACATTCAGAATAAGAATGATGCCAAATTCTGCTGAAAATCCATCATTTCAATGGGAAATCCAGAGTTTCCTGATAGACTGCATCTCCTCTACAGGGCATAACGGAGTTTATGGATTTCAAAGGGGATTCCCACAGTCGTTTCTCGGTGCTTTTGGTGAGACTGGTTTGTGGGTAGGTCTCAAGTGGAACATTTGAGGGTCAGATGGCAGCTTTCCCCCCAAGCCACGTGTGTGAGCGCTCACCAACACGACAGCAAGGCGGGGGCGCAGGATGCCCTTTGTAAGGGCACACGTGGACTCACTGCTGCTCCCCTGATGACCCACGCCAGCCAGGGGGATGTGGAAAGAGAGCTCTTTAGAGGTTTTTCTGTAGGTCTGGGTGCAGGCACCCAGAGATTTGGCAGGGAACTCTGAGGGACCCTATTGATGCCCATTCCTTGGGCAGGCACGGGTCTGTGGTGATTTGTCTGACGTAATAGACGTGGCGGAGGATTTGTCTGACAAAGCTGGGTTATGAGGAGCATATGAATGTAAACAGGAACGTTATTCTTCTTTCATACAATTATTTTAATATATAGCCAGCTAAAGATGTAATAAAATGCCCAACTTTGAAAGTTGTTTGTTTTCCTTTCCTCCTCATATTAGGGTTCATCTGCTTGTGCAGCTAATTCTTTGGGAAGGATTCTCCCCCACACTAAATTTCACAGGTCATTTGATACAGACTTGCTACTTCAGAGACATATAACAACATGAAAAAGCTTGTAATTTTAAAGCTGTTTTTCTTATTTAGAGATTTTTTTTGTTTTGCTTTGTTCTCATGCAGCAGATTACAGAACTTTTATTCCTTTATATTCCAAACAGTGTCAGATCTATATTTGGCATGGTCCCCATGCCAATTTTCTATCTGCTGAGCTCATCCAACTTTTTCTAAAGTGCCCATCAAACAATTCATCCAAAGAACAGAATATTCAATATATGCAATATTGCTTAAGATCTTTGATGCCTAATCAGCACAAGTAGCTCTAAGCCGTTTCTGTGATATTGCCTTCTAAGCTCCTAGTTTGTTGCAGCAGTGGTTTCAATTAATCTGCAGTTATCCATTAACATGTCATGTGTCTCTGATTAAGTGTAGGCTTGGGTTTTTCTTCCCCTCAGGACTGCAGTTCATTGTCCCCACAGTGTCCTGTGGGTTGTGGGATGGGAGCAGGAGTTGAAACAGGCCAGATTATTTCTGCATTTTTGTATTTCTGTATTGCTTTCTGTTTCTGTATTTCTTCAGGTGCTGGGACTTTGGAGGGTTTTGTAGAAAAGACATCTTTAATTCAGATTTTCTCTCTGAGCCCTCTTCGAATACTTTTAAACTATTCTTGGAATGAAAAAGCAAAGTTTTTTACATCTCTACTGAACCTACAGGTGATATTTTTGGAAGCTTCCTTTGTGGCTTTTTGGTAGAACATTTCAAGTGTATTGCTCTAGCTTTGGGTGTTCTGAGGATGTCTATAAATGATTTTCTGACTTTTTCTTTTTTTTTTTTTTAATGCATTACAGGATTCATGCTTTTCAATAGAAGTACGAGATATTTAATTATTAGAGTAATAATAGCACTGTATTTCCTCCTTCCACAGAACACCATTCAATAAAGGAAATGGCTCTCTTGTTGTGCTAGCATCAACATTGGTTCTTTTCTCTCTTTTTTACTCCAGAACGTCACTGTTTTTACAAAAGACTCTTATTCTGCTGAAACCCGACCTAAAACTTGTTACTAAACATTGATATTTCTTTGGAAAGAGGGGTTTCCAGAGGGATGGATATCATTATTTGAATATTTATATTACTTGTCAGTTCCATTATACATTAATAGATTTAGGAAAGAAGAATTATCATGATTCAAATGATACCAGGAGGTTGTCCTGTAACTTTTATGCATCCCCAAAAAATATCACTCCCACCAAACTGCTCTTCCTGCAATGCACACAACCCTGCTCTCCTTATTCCTTGTTGCCAAGAACTTTGAGCTTTATACTTGGCATGCTGCTCTGTAGAATTTGAAATGATCTCAGTTTATACTCCAGCCTTTACAAGTTAGAAACCTGCTGTGATGTGGGCAGTTTTTTTCCTAGCAAGTGCACAAAGAGCACACCATGTGGGTGTCTGCTTTAGAGCAAATAGGGGTACAGAGTCTGAAATGCCACTGGAGATTCACGAGAGGGGTGTTCAATCAATCATTAAATCACATCCTGCTGCAGGAATAATTCCTGTCTCACACGAGTGGGAATTGAAGAAGATTAAATGAGCTTCCCAAAGCCATTCTGGGCACAGGTGTTACACTAAATGTTCTGCTTTTGCACAAAGTTCTGCCAGACTTTCGGAATTACTCCTCTTCTCCTGTCGTCCACTTTGCTGTCTTCAGTGCCAGGATTTCGATTCATCGAGTCTCTCGTACAAATGCTGGCCAACACTGAGACAGCTCAGGTAGTTTGATTTGAATAGTCTGTCTAAAATAAAATTCAGATTTAATTCTGTGATAAATGACATCCACTCTTAGAACAGTAGCTGGACTCAGAAACAAAATTGTGATTTGAGTTGCTGTCTGCTTTCCAGGATCTTGCTTCAGAAAAGAGGCAACAAATGGATCTCAATAAACGTAGCCGAGATGTAAATTTCTGAACGTGGTCTTCAGGGTAGCCATATGTGTTTTATGTGGAACACATGAGAAATGTTGTCTTAGAACATCCAAATGGACTGTCCATGCACATAATATCCATTTGGGACATCTGGGAATACAACCTTGATGTACTCTGCTGCACAGCAGCTGATTTTTGTTTGAAAAAGACCTTTTATACTGACTGTGGGTCTTTAGTTGCCTGGAAGTGTAAAACTGGTTCTTGGCTAGCTGTTTTGACATGTGGCAAAAATGAAGAATAATGCTTCATAATCTCCCTGGAATTTGAAATCTGGTTAACTGGAAGCCTTATTATTTTCAGGTCCTTGGACGGCAGCCACTGCAGTTGCATAAATGCAAAATATTATTGGAATAGGTAGTAGGTGTCCTTCCTTCCTTAGGAATTGCCCCACTTAAAACCTCAGTTCCTGTCCAGTCCCAAAAGTTCTTTTTAATCTTGTTTTTTTTAAAGCTATGACTCAGTTCCCCTGCCTTCTCCTCTCCTAGGTTGAATGCAAGCGTGTCCAATTCTTTTCCCTACATGGTCTGGAGCAGTGGATATGATGTATTCTTGTTTACAGTATGCTAAAGCGGAATATTTCTGAGATGTTTACAGGTACTTCCTGCCCCAGAGGAAGAATATAGGATTTCCATCCTCCTCAGCAGCAGTGCCTTGGCCTTACTGGAGCCAAGGAACTCAAGCTGTGTGATCTCTCCCTTCCTGTTTCTTTTACTTGACGCAACGTGGTCGAGTTGTTTGATGTCTAGAGCGAAGGATACAGAAACTCCAGCTTGCTAAATTCACCACTTATTTCCTTTATTATGTTCCCTACTAGGAAGCTGTGAGGATTAGCCTTTTCTCTTTGCAAGTTAAATGAGGTTCAAGATACACTTGAAACACTTAGCAGCTTTTCTTCTTTGTATCAGGAAGGCTGGACTCTTAAGGCTGACTGTCTTCACTTTATGCAAGTTTAGGGGCCAGCTAAACATTTTCAAGCAGTTTTGTGTATCTTCCTTCAGGGAATTTTCCCCTTAACTCTCACAGGAGACTTCTAGGTGGAACTAGCAGCTTAAGTACTTAAATACTCTGTTTGGAATTTCACTTCATATTTCTTTTCTGCTTAACTCCTTTGCAGAAGGAGGTTTCTGTGTCCATTATGTGTAGGAAGAGTTTTGAGCCCTTCTCAGCCCCTGAATTATTCTGCCTACTGTTACTGTGTAGTGCTCTGAGTCCTTATCTCTCTCTCTGGAGTTCCCCATCCTGGTAAATATGGCATTTCACTGATCCTGCCCCACCCATCAAATCCTGCATCTCAGCCAAAGAGCCCAAGGATGCAAATAGCAGGATGTGGCTTTCTAAATACTGAGACTCTGTGTCAAACTGTTCCACACTAATGGCAAATATTTTCATTATCGCTGCTGTAGTCATTTGCCATCTGTGGCCATCGTCATCCTCGTGGCAGCCCGACACCATTCCTGCCTTAAAAGGAAGCTTCAGACTTCAGGTTTGGCCAAGAGGGTGGATGTATGGAATTAAGAATCAGCGTGTGAGTTGGTTTATGCCCTTTTAATCCCATCCTGCAGCTGTGAAGGGGTCAGTCCGTGAACTCCAAACCCATTGTCTTCCAATGGTGTTTGACATCCTTGTGCAGGTAACAAAGAGACCAACACAGAGCTCCAGATCTATCTCCAGGTTCCTCCCCTTGGGGCTGCAGTGCTGCTGCCTTCAGGGTTAATATATTTCAGGGGGGTATCTTGAGCAGTATCCTGGGCAGTACCAATTGGATCTCTGCTTCAGCAAAACCTCAGCTGGTGTTTCTGTATCCGTATCTACATCAGCTTTAGGAATGGCCAGACTAGCACTGCCACAAAAAGTGTTGCACGTTCGTGAGTTGTGGCTGTGTGGTATAGAAGCAGTGTGTGTAACTCAGCTCTGTGGAAGAGGGGTTGGTTTGTTGCACCCCTGAACTGTGGCATGACACATCATCTTCTTTTATTGCAAGAACAATATAGTGAGCTGACTTGTTTCTCCATTTGAGTGCCTGCCTCAGCCATTTTGTGGTAAATTTGGGTTGAGCCTTTGATAGTGTTTCCATTATAGTTTAGGAGTCCAAATAGGGCCTGAAACATTGTTCTGCATGTTTTCTGATTGTTTTTTCTTATCTCAAGTGTAAAATAGATTGCTTTGACATTTCCAGAAAGTATTTCTAAAGCCAGACAGAAAAAAATAATAGAGAATATTTGATTCTGTTTTTTGGACAGGGATCTAAATGTGTGAGCTTGAATACTTATATGGGTGTGATTTTGGTTCAGATTCTTTTGGCACTCACACTGAAATACTTGGATTGTTCTACTTAGAACATTCTAAAGGATGCATCCTTTCCTTCAAGTCTGAGTGCTAAATGCCTTTTTTTCTTTTTGTGGATCTGCCCTTCTATCCAAGCTAGTTCATTTTCCCTCTGGGTACTGAAGGGGACGTTTTGAGCACATTTGAAGGCTTACTAGAAAGAACATCCATTTTATTTAGATCTGATCTAAACCTCTGATCTGATCTTCATTTAGATCTGATCTGAACATCTATGTACTTTATTCCTCTGGACTCCATATTGTAAGCTGTTCAACCCACTCCCAGATTTTGTTTCCACCAACCTCCTCAATGGCTTGCATGGTGTTTGTATAGGGGTGTCAGGATGATGGGGAACTTGGAACTAATTTGGAAGTTTGGGTTTTTTTTTTCATTGAGCCTTAAATCAGGCCTGTTAGTGCAGCCCAAATTCCCTGTGTGATGGTAACACCACATCCTTGTGGTGTTACCACAAGGTGGGCACAGGTTTAGGTCCTAAGATTTTGCTGCTGTTGGAGAGAGGTCTCTTCAGCAAACCCTTTTCAATGCTTCAGTTGGTAGAACTCAGCTGAATTTTGCAACAGCGCTCAAGTGAATCCAAATGTTTTGTTGGACTTACCCCTGGCACGTTTTCCATTTTGGAAACCTGGAGGAAAAAATGCCATTGACAGAGCACAAGCCTTGGCATGGGTTATGCAGAGCAAAAGGTGACGGATCCAAAGGAAATCCCAGCTGTGAGGGCTTTCCAATATGAAAGGAAACTGAAAATCCATTTCAGGGTCTGAAGCTAGCTACAGGAACCTTTTTTTGGGTGTTTTAGACTAGTGTATATGGGATGACTCTAGAGCAGCATGGTGTCTTGTACAAATATACAGAGAGCTCTAAACGCTCTCAGATCTCCCAAAATTGTGCTGAGAGCCCATGTGCAAGAAACTCTGGTGATAAAAACAGTGCCATCATAACTTAGGTGAAGAGCTTTAGTCACGATGAGGCAGTATTAGCTGTTAGCAAAAAAATATTGGCTTTTTGTGACTCTATTCCTCGTCACCACTGGGACGTGGCTTGGCTTGGTGACACCACACACACAGCTCTGGTCCATGGGTGGAGGATGATGTCTGATAAAGGAGAGGCAGATGGAGGCAGTGGAAACAGCCCCTGTGCAGGGGCACCTGGGGATGTAATGAGACAGGATGGGTTTCTGTAACAGGCAGGTTAAATACCTTCTGAATTAACCAAATACCTGCAGGAGTGTTTGCTCGACGCAATAGCAGCAAAATGTATAACCTCCCTTATCTGGTAGATATTTCCTCTCTGTTTTCACATCCTTTGTGGCTAGAAAGTACCTCAGGATGGCTTCTGTGGCAAGATTTCATTACTGCTGCAATGGCCAAAAAAATCAGCTTTCCATCACTTAATTACACAAGAGATCACAAAAATCTTTAATTCTTCAATTAAAACTGGAGACTTTTTATACTGTTGTTCCCATTACCTCCCCACGAAGGGGGTGAGGTCTTGGCAATGTAATTCCCCATCTGTTTCTTACATGTGAATGCAGTGGTTTCAAAGTCCATAATGTGCAGGACCTGCTTTACATTCTGCTCACAAATGCCTGAGTAATGCTATAAAAATGATGTGGGGGGGAAAAAAATAAGCTTCTTTTCATGCTGATGCACTCTAAGTCAAACATTTGGATAGATTCTGAGGTCAGAAAGGACCATTATGCTTATGGTGCCAGACCTACAGGCCATAGCATTTCACCTAGTGGTTTCCATATGGAGCCAAAGAGCTAGGAAATACTTATTTAAAGGAAAATCCACTCTAGCCTTGAAATGTACCCTGCAGTTCCTCTAAAAGGGATCTCTTGAGTGTGTTTTTTTATAAAAAAGTACAAACTTGGAGCTTTTCATGTGTATCTAACAATACCAAATTTAATAAATCATTGTTAGGTATATTTTGTGCTTCATAATTAGATGGTGACAAAAACCAAGACAGAATTAAAAAAAAAAAAAGTTTTAAAATCAGAAAGCTCCAAGCTTCAAACTACTGATAAAAATCCAATCACAACGAACTTGAAATAAGAATGAAGGGGTCTGGCCCTTTGTCAGGGTAGAAATGGCTCAGAGGTAATGAGAGAGCTGCCATATGATTGAAAATGGAAAGAGATTCAGCCCCTTTGTAA
Source organism: Regulus satrapa (assembly GCA_013396955.1). Lineage (NCBI taxonomy): Eukaryota > Metazoa > Chordata > Aves > Passeriformes > Regulidae > Regulus > Regulus satrapa. The sequence goes on along the minus strand of VWZN01021046.1, from coordinate 74,115 downwards.
CATAACCAGGATTCAGATGCGTGTATATTTTCATAAATGTTATCTCCCATCCAGTGGCAATGCTCTCAGATGTGATCAGTGATTCTCAAGCATGATTTAGCAAGGCTTTCAGATTCTATGGCTCATAGATGCGTAGATGAATTCCCAATCTCTTGAAATTCACCTGCAGCTTTGTCCTGAAGTTCTTATCACAAACAGTCAGCTGTATTCAAATACTAAGTCTTAAATTTCCTATTGCTTTGAGGGATTTCTGTGATTCCCTGGCTTGATGGTTGATTTCAACACTGACAGACACAAATGAAGTTCCAGTGTGTGACAGATGTCCAGAGTTTTTTCACATGTTTGAGTCCTTCTTGAATAACATCTCTCATTTACAAAAATTTTAATGAATAAAGAGTGAATTAGTATTACAGCAACAAGAGGTGTATTCTAATCCAAAATGATAGATGATAGAGCTCCATGTTTCCTACAAAATTCAGCTGTAGAGATGACAAAATACAAATCACTTCTTAATAACACCCCCTAAAAGCACCCAAATTTTCTCCCTTGGAGGATGTACACATTCTAGAAGAAACTTGGGCAGTGCTGGACTTTGAACAGTCTCTCCTGATCTGTAAAAGATGCAATAAGGCTTTTAGATGGAGGAACACTCAAACTTCTGTTTTGGTTTCTGTGTGCTAGATGTCGTCTCCACTAACATGACTCTAAAGTTACTCTTCAGGCATTTTATCTGGAAGTGTTATGGCCAAATGCACCCAACTTTTGACTGAGCAACCAAACTGCAGGTTATGGCTTTGGATTCTGGTCCCTTTTTTTCTCCATCTTTATCCATCCTGGACAAGAGCAGGGACTGGTCTTCCCTTAGGATATTTCTGACTAGCAGAACTTCTAAAAGAGATCCCAGGAGACTGCAGCATGCCAGGGATTATATGGGCATGCAGTAATGGGGAGAGGGTTTTTTGGACTGTCCTTACTCAGCCTCACCAGACTGGTCACCGTGGAGGGTGACACTCAATGAGTCTTGCAGGAGCTTTCCATCTTTGTTTCTGCTAAACAAATTGTGCCTCTTCTGCCCTGCAGGACACGGCCCTTTCTTTGGGGACAGCTATGAATCTTATTAAGCTCATTGCTGTAATCATTTCTGGTGGAGCCCACAGGCTAAATATAAGTTGCCTAAATATATGTTGGGTAATTACACACTGTGTTAAGAAAGACAGAAAGGAATAAGGTTTGTTTTCTCCCCTCCCCATTTTAAATGCTTAAACACAAAATGCTGTGATGCCTTTTTGGATTTCCTAGGAATTTCTTTGAGTTTTTCTTTTCCCACCCCTTTTTGCTCAGAGAGCTCCCCTATGTCCTAGGGCAGGTTTTGGAGTCTACATGTCTTTTTATTAATAAAGAGGCTTCCCCCTCTTAGGCTTCCTGGGAATTGCAAGGCATTTTCTCATGAATTTTTGTGTCATGACATCTGACAACATTAAAAAAAAAAAGTATCTATATAAAAACCAGCTATGTGTTCCTTGGCTTCACCCACCGTGGCTGGTTGCCATATTTGTTTGCTGGCCTGAAGAGCTGCTTGAAGGACATGACAAGATCATAGAAATCCCCTTTCTGTCACGCTTCCTCTGGGAAGGCTAAGCCCCTCAGAAAAATCCAAAATAGACGAATTCTTCTAGAGGTCTACCCTTTTAAATGGAACTCACTGTCTTTTCTTGGGAAGGAAAAGTGACAGTCCCCTCATCTCTCCATCATTGCAAATACGTGTGATACCAGCCTTTTTTTAATAGCTGGACTAACCCTGTTAGCTTTTTATACTCTTCTTCCTCTAATTGCCAGGAAACCTTTTACAGCTCTGTAAGAGTCAAGCACTAGGGTTTTCCCAAACAGAGTTGTGCCAAGATATTTAGACCCTAATTCCCCCCACGTTACGCAACTGTTAATTGGGAAAGATCAGCAGCAGGCAGCTCGCTATGGGACACTCAATCCCCACTTCTTGTAGCAGCACGCATAATCTTTGGGAGATGGTTCATGGACTCTCTGCTTGCAATACTTGGCAGTTCCCAAGCAGTTGCTGGGCTGGGAAGGAGTATTGCTGATTGTCAACCTCAAGGGTTTAAGCAAATATGCCTGAAACATCTATTTGTGGAAAGAAAAACTCTCAGCATTCTTACAGCACCAAGCCCTGGGAAACGAGCACTGATTTCAGAGCTCTATACCAGCATGACCCTGTGCATCACAGGATGTTTTTGCAGTTTGTGTTGGGCAGAAATGTGGAATCTGTGGCTTTTGTGTGCTACAGTCACCAAAAGATCCTTGTCCGGGTGACTGTGGCCATAGGGTTGGAGGAATTGAGAGGGGATCTCACCAATGCCTGTCATATGCTGGTACTGCTGATGCAGAGGAAAAGGAAACAAAACGAGTCCAACAAAGCCGATTTTCCCAGTGAATCAGGTTTGATAGGTCACTGTTTTATCTAGGCTGATGTAAAAATGAAGCTTGGTTATTCTGCAGCCAAGTGAACCTGCAGGGTCCTCCAAGATCAGATCCTGGCTCTAAAGTGTCAATCTATGATCTTCAGCTTTGTAGATGGCCTAGACCAGTAGATTACTGGAATAACAGAGAATATATAAAATGATAAATTTTCCAGAAAATGTGTCTGTGCTTTGGGATAAATTATCTTCCAGTTTTGCTTCAGCTGCTCAGGTTTAAAAGTCCATCAGCATCCATTCCTACATCCCTTTCTGTGACTGTCCTTTGATGCTTTTGGAGTTTCTGCAGTGTTGTCACAGCAGCTGGTAGTAATAATATTGTGAAACCTCCTCACAGCAACTCCTGCACAGCCCTAATGCCCCTGTTCTCACTGGAGGGACCATCTACATGATTCCATCTATGGGAGAGTGGAATCAGACTCCTTAATATGAATGCAATTTTAAATATGTTTATTTTGCTTTCCCTTTATATAGCAATGATGTAAAATATGAATGGGAATCAGGTCTGTGGTAACCACCTGAAAGGGAAAAAAAGTTATTTTTCTAAATTGTGGTCTTATTTGTCTGTCTCACTGCAAAAAGAAGTATTGGAGAGCTGCTTAACTTCTACTGACTTACTTGCCTCTGAGGTTCAAATAAATAAGTGGAATCAAATTTTTTTTAAAAAGTATAATTATTAATAATAAGAATTAAAAAAAAAAAATCTTTCCATGTCTTGCTAACTGAAAAGGGGAAAAAAAAAAAAACAAACAACCCAACAGTGGTGGCCTGAGTGCTTCAGCTTCAAAACAAGTTTCTGACGTGACACAACCTTTCCTAAGCACATTGAGCTCTGCTGCTGCTAATAGCATCAAAAGTGTTAAAATGGATTTAAGGGCACAAACTGTTGTTGCTACAGAAATAGCAGTAAGCAAGTAATTAAAATGCACAACTTTCTTAGGGGAATGGAAAACATTGCAAGATACAGATGTAAGTCATTCTTCCTAAGTGCAATAGTCCGTGTTTAAAACAGATTTTGGACTTAAAATTCATCAGTCTTCTGTAATAAAATGAGAGTGAGCTTTGGTATTGAGAGCCTAAGCTATTCCTTAGGCTTCACTGACAGAAACCAAATGAAAACCAGGCAAAAACTCCTGGCTAAAAGTGAGTCCATCTGGGGCTGGGAGGTAACAAGAATTGCCTACATCGTGGGGAAAAGCTGACAGCTAGCCAGGACGTCAACAGGTAGATCATGTTTCCACAGCAAATTTTTGAGTCGTCAAAACCCTCTCCTCTCCCAGGGAGAAGATTGGACAGCAATATCACCCCTTGCTGCTCTTTGGAATTATGGCCATAAGCTCTGGGGACTGGCACGTATCTGATACACAGGAGGGCAGTCTGTGCCTATCAGCATCTGCCTACTTCCACCTCATTATTCCCTCAGAATGGGTGTTTCCATCCAAGCAATTACTTGAGATCTTCTGACTGAAGTGTGGGCACACAGGTCTTTCCTCCCAAGCTTACATTACATTTCCAGGACACTCTTTAGAATCATGGTCTGGAATTTGTTATCGGGGAGTGCAGGATAAAATTGCATGGAATTAATTTTTGTAACGTTGACCTTGATCTTTTTTTCCCACTGTTACCCTTGCTTGCCTGCTGGTTGTCTTCCATTATTCTTGCTGAAATGACAGAAGAAGAGGGAACAGCTATGGACATTGATATGTGAAGTAAGGGCCAGGTTGCAGAGGATGAGGAGGTGGGAGGGAGGCAATAGTGGTGGAAGGCAGCAAAAAAGACATTATTTTGGCAAAATCAGCTCCTGACTCTTCTCTCCCTTATACTTATGAGGCCTGAAATTTGTTAGGATTCCATTCTCATTCTAAGGCTAATGAGACTGTTCACAATTTAAAGATCAGCAATGAAAGAAAGTAATGTGTATAAAGTCAGGGGAGAGGCCAAATGGTTTTTTGGGGCAACAAAGGGCAGAATGGGGCTCCCTCTCAGCATTTTTTTCACTGTTTGTCTCCTCTGGAGTATCTTGCACCTTCTTCTAAAGGGCTTGTGTTGGTCGTGGTGTGATCATGCCAGACACATCAGTGGTCCAATCAGAGTTCCTGTAATTGTTTATTTAGGGCCTGGTTTCAGTTGCAGAGATTTGGAGCAGAGCTGTTATTTTGGTTTCAGAATTAAAGATTCTGACTAAATTAATTTGATCTGTCTGCTTGACTTAATCTGTTGGACTGCCCATGACTAGGCAGTCTGGAAAGCAGGGAAATGGCAATACCCACACTGTTCCCTACCCTTCTGGAGAGGGAGCCCCTTTTCCATTGGATACTTCGCACCAAGGAGGCCAATTTATCAAGGGAAGGAGAGGATTCTGGTTCTCTCTCACACACAGAGCTCATTTTACTATGTGCACAGCCTACACCCTTCCAGGAAACAATTGTGGAAACTGGAACTGTCCTAAGCAAACCCGGAGACCTGGTCATATTGAACTCTAATACTGAATTTTTCCATTGTAACTCAATTCCACTCTGACTTGCCAAAAGTTTCAATCACTTGTTTTCATGCCTTTATTCTGCAGTGCTCTTGACTGTAGTAAAGGGTAATTTAAAAATATATGAATATGAAAGAGCAGAGGATTATAAACCAGGGTAATATTTGTTCAAAAACTGCATAATATGTCGAGGGATTTGAAACCATTTTACAGCCATTAGTGAACTCTGCCTGACAATGAATTGATAGGGTGCAAAATCATTATTTTAAAGATCTACTGCAGTGGTTAGCTGCTGGGTGAAAATAAATATCCCTTTATTTCTTGGTAGTGGCAGATGAATAAACTAAATCTATTACATGTACAGGGTGTTTTAAAATCTCTCTGCCTGGTAGCCAGCGAGAGGTCAAAATCAGGTTTCCTATCTGCTAGTGCTTGGTCAAAGAAGTGTACAGGGTGTTAATTTAGCTCAAAGATGTCTGGGTAAATCTATAGGAAGGAAGTTTGCAGACAGGAAGGAGGGGTGTGGATGGGAAAGGCTTGCCCTGTGCTGGGCTGCATTGAATGCAGTCTCAAATCACAGCAGATGGATAAGGAAGAATTTAGAAATTAATGTGCAATCTTAAGAATTAAATTCTCTATCAAGCGACCTTAGAGTCTGGCAGCTGTTCTGGGGCTGATAAGGAGGGGACTGGCTGAAATGTTCCCATGGAAGGCTCTCGTCCCTGGCTGGCATTACACGAGCTGCAGAGCATGAATCAGAGTCTAATTCTGTCAGCCAGCGATAGGGTCTGCACTGGCCTGTGCCTCAGCTGCACAGTATGCTCCCTTGAGTTATGGGAATCATAGAGTCCCNTTTTTTTTTTTTTTCCTTCTTCCCCCCCCCCCACTTTTTCCCCTTCCTTCGGCCTGTTCTTTCCCACACTGTCCTTTTCATTCCAGAGCATTGCAGTGCATAAATACATGTGTGCATTAGCTCATGTGCATAGCATATCAAAGTGCATTTGGAAATGACTTAGCACAACACTGTTATCGTGCCCAGTGGAAGCAGCCCAATGCCACAGGACACGTCGACTCTGTTTTTGACAGCCGGGCTCCAAGGATAACAAAACCATGTGTCTTGGTTTATGGGTGGGCAAATCTTGAAGAGCTCAGTTTGCACAGGCAGCGAGCTGGAAGTGAATCTCCTCCTTCCTCCCCCCCTTTGCCCATTTTTCCAGCCGAGCCAGGTTCGGTGCCGTCGGGCCAGCCAGGCTTTTATCGCGTGTGACAAAGTAAACACCAGCGTGGTGACAGCAAGTAAAAATGCTCTGGGAGAAATGGCTTGGTTTACTTTAACCTCAAAGAAACTAAACTGTGCAAAACTGAAAGTGTTCAATTTATTCTGCCCGAAGCCAAATGCCAGAGACACATTAAAACATCTGTTTGCGTTTATAACCTGATTGACTTTGCCAATGATAAAATGGATTTTAATATGATAATTTGAGTGCCCAGAGAAGTGGTATTAAAGAGTTTGCTATTTTTGCCCCGGGTCACTAATCATTTGAGTCCCAATCCAAAGCTCCCTGAAGTCAAAGGGTATTTTCTTGCTGTCAGGCTTTGGGTGAAGTACGTTTCTTCCTGAGGGCCATATAGATGTGCTCAAACACATCGTTGTTAGCACAGCAGTTCTGCTGGGTAAGGATTCATGCCAAACAGAATTTTTGGTCAGGTTTCAACATTTCTGACTTCCTCTGTTTTCAAAGAATCAAAATACACGAAGCAGAGAAGCCATGGCATGTCATCTTACTTTAGGTAAAAACACCGAACTGGGGGAAATGTAACTTGAAGCATCATTTTAGTTTGCTTTCAAGTTGGAGGAAGGTCAGTAATCAACTCATAATCAATTATCTAATCTTCTTTCAGTAAGAAACCAGGCTGAAAATCTCATCAAAAAGGCCTTTCCCCAAATATGCTTGCTTCAATCTGTTATTCTCTTCCAGATCACAGAAAGTGAATGAATTGTACCACTCATCTCAAGCCTAGTTCTGAAGGTGTTTTGGATTAGCAGTGAATCATCATAATGTAATGGAAATAGAGGCTTAATGTTGGGTTCTTCAGATATGTTTCTGGTTGGCTGTTCCTGGCACAGGTGCTTTTCTCTAAGGGTGAACTCATACCCAAATGCTGCCCCAAAGAAACCCCCACCTCCCCTCCACCAGAACCATCTGCAAATTTGGTTTCCCAAATGCTGATAGGGATGGCTGAGTGTGAGAATGTGTGATGCTGGAAACTCGGTGAAGGCCTTGCAGAGCAGAGTGCCACAGGAATTTTGTTGGTTTTCCTTGGCAGCGCTGTGTCTGCCCAGAATGTGGGATTAATGAAAGCCTCCAGCTCAGAGCAGAGGGCTGTATCTGTCATTCAAAGGTGACATTATTCAAAGGTTCATGAGTTTGAATGGCACAGGGGAGATTTGGGACTATTCTCATCTCGATTCTGAGCACAATGCACAGATTAAATTTCTGATGATTTAGGATGGGGCTGTAACTTCAGCTCGAGCTAAAATGTCAGCGTCAGAAATGCATCAAACTTTTCTGGTCAAGAAGTGACTGGAGAATCCCTAGGCAGGTTATTACTCTTCAGTAATACACTGTGTGTTAATTTTACCTCTCTTTCATCTTCTATTGTTTAGGAAGAGGTTAAGTTTTATGGTAGATGCTGTTAGCTAATGGTGTTGATGAAACTTTTTGATTAATGTATAGTGTTAAACTTCTTCCACTCTTTAGATCATTCATCAACAGAATTAATATGAATGTGAATTTCATGCATGAGTATTTGCCAAATAGTTCAGAGGATTTCTTTTCAATGAATGAATTATTTGCAACCTACGCATTTTGATTTTGATGTATGATTTTAATAGGCTAAAATCTTCTATTTGATTAGTACTTTCTAAATAATTATTCTCTGCTATAAAATGAAATAGAAAAATGAATAATGGTTACTCTGAAAAGAAAAATGAGTATTGATCTGAGTAAGTAGTTTAGGATGACTCGCTATTTGCGGTGCACATAAACACAAAAAAAGAGAATGCCTTTTCAAACAAGATAATGTAAACCCAAAGGAAACCGAGGCAAGTCAGGTAATCTAATCAGTCTTCTAATAAAGATATATAATGGTGAATAATATGCCATTAAAAAATCTGGCCAATTCAATGTCTTTGCTAATCAATATGTTTGCCTGCTCGTGAGTTACCTCTCCCAACCAACGTCCGTGGTCACTTGGAGCACATGAGCTGGGATCACATGTCACTGCAGCCTGGCTTCCAGGCCCTTCACGTGGACAAGCTTTTCTCCTGGCTGGAGCCTGCCAGCGAGGCCTTCAGTCCTGCTTTAGCAGAGCTGGTGCCAAGCAGTTTTTTGGTAGGAGCGTGAACAGATCTTTACAGGACCCGAGCTGGGGAAACCCCATAAAAGCTCTGCAGCAAAACCCATGGAAATCAGATTTTGATCAGGCTAACAATTTAAAAGGAAACATTCTATACGTGAATAGTTTTCATTTTTCCCCCTTTCTAACATGAGACATCCCTTCTTTTTTCCCTGCATAGTTGGAGGGAAATATCTCAGTAAGCAATTACAGGATTTTCTCCAGCGAGCAGGGATCTCGCAGTGTGATGTTTTTCATCTGGCATGTCTTTGTTACTCTCATTGTGGGCTGTTGTGCTGAATAGAAGGCAGACATTACTCAGAATGAGAGCGGAGACTGTCTGTTTCTGAGTGCTGAGGCTTTATTTGAAGTGCAAGCTTTGCCAGTGAAGCCTGCGTGTGCCTCTCTTTTATACTGCTGCCCCAGCCCCTCAGACACGTGTTACAGGGCTGAAATAGTGCACAGATCCTTCCAACAGGCACTAGTTGATTGGGGTTTTTTGGGTTTTTTTGTTTTTTTTTGTTTTTTTTTTACTAAATACACCATGAGCAAGTGAAAGAGGGAATCACTGAAACTGAATCAACTTACCTGCTGCTCCTGCCGTGCACGGAATTGAGGTTTCTGCCAAACATTTGGCAGAACAAGAGGGGTGCTTTCTTCTTTTGAGCTGAAGCGGTTCTCGTTCCAACAGAAAATATATAAATGAAAAATGTGTGACTAAATAAACCTTGAAACACTTTCACAGCACTTACACATGTGTCAGTCTGCAAGGAGTCTGGCCTTAGCTGCACAGTGGGGTTAGCATGGGCTGTGCTCACACTGAGGGGTCTGAGTGGTAAAATGGGGACTGTGCAACAGAAATATCAAAACCCACAGAACCCGAAATGTTTTGCTCACTCTTGTCACCTCTTGTCACCTGGGTGCATTCACAGCTGCTGTTCCTCTTTCCATCTTTGCCCATGAGAATGTGGCATTCATGAAAATGACTGGCTCCATCAAATAGATCCAGGATGTGCTAGCAGGAGAAATTGGACTTTGGTGCCTTTGTTTGCTGGGACAGCCTGGTGATATAAAACAGCCTCAAAGAGGAGAGAACTTGCCATGATGGCCAAAGTTAGCAAACACAGGGATGGAAGAGTTATCAGTCCCACCTCCCTTTCTCTGTCTTTTTTCCATTAAAGTTCTAATTTAGTGCCATTTTAAAATGGATTCCCAGTACAGAGTATAGATACCCCTGGAACTTGTTTAAATCAAATTTGTGCATGCTGATCTTTGCTCTTACTTCTTACAAAAGACTTCCTCTGCATCCAATACTTATTTGCAGCAAGAATACGTGCAGCTCATCAGAGGGTGGGCATAAAGGAAAAAAAAAACACACATAAAAAACTGGCAGCAGACAGAGTTAGCATCAAGCCACATGCAGGAAGCTGAAGCTCTGTCCGTGACCCAAGAGTGGGTGCAGCACACACAGAGGGGACGTGTGTCCCCAGGTGCCTCCCCCTGCTGCTTCAGGCTGGTCTGTAGGGCTGATGTGAGCAGCAGCAATTCCTGTGACAGTGCTGACAGTCACACTGTGGAGCCTGCACTGAGTGCTTTGAGTCTTTCTTAGGATCAATGGGCAGTGCAGTCAGTCATGCTCTTGAAATAGATATATCTTTTTCTTATGTGCCTTATTGAAACCACGGGTTCATTTTACTCAGGTCAGTGAATGGTGTCAATATTTTTAATGAATCAGTTTAGGATAAACCTGGAGTTGCATTTTAGAAGGCAGTTGGCGTTCATCTGAGCTGTCCGTATCTTTTCAGCATACCAGAATTTTATCAACCATTTGGCCTGGGCTATTTCTCAGATAAGTCACTTCATCAGTGTGACTCATTTCACTCGTGTAGAGGTGCTGAACATAAACTTTTTTTTTTTTTCATAAAATGTTCTGAGACCTTACAAATGCTATCCAGGAGAAAAGTATTTACCTTAGGCAGCTTGAAAACCCAAAGCTGAATTCACTGTAGCGAGGACACATCTAATTCTTGGAGAGGCCATTGGGGCAGGCAATGTCTAATAAAAATCCCAAGCACAGGACTTGGATTTTGCTCAGGCTGCAGTGATTCATGCTTTAAGGTTCCTGGCTCAGTCCCTGGTGCTAGGCATGGTGAGAGACACCCTGCTGCTTAATAATCCTCCAGCTGAGCTGGATTTTGCTTGGCAAAATATAAGGTGTTGCAGATGATTTCATGTGCCCACCTTACTACTAAGTAAACAGATAAAGTATAGGTTAAATGTTATTTAAAATGGCATTTGAGAATGCCAGAGTGTTACAGATGAAATGCAATAGAGAGGCTTAGCCTGTGTTTGTTAACTCTGAGGTGGAAGGAGCTGGTTTTTTACACTGAACGGGAGAATTTGAAGGATGAGCAGGAAGTGATGGCTACAGGATACAAAGGGGTGGGGGAAGCCATCAAGTTTTATTGCTGCTCAGTAAAAATGATCACATTACTCCCAAGAGGCAGAGCTGCATACGTAGAATAGCTTTTCATCTAGCCAGCAACCTTGAAAATGCCATACCTGGCTGTACATGATGCATGTTCTGTCCATGTCTTGCATGATTTTGCCTCAGTGCCTTCTCTTTTTGATTTTCTTTCCTTTCCCCCTTTTCCTTTATTATGCAGACATTATTTCTGATGAGTACGGTTATCGCTGCACAAATTCAATTTATTTCAAGATTTCTTTACTGGAGATACATGCTGATTACTCTCGTATTATATACTCTTTTTGTTAGAGATGGAGCTGAATTCAGCTTATGTCGTTAATATCTCTGAACTTCACACTTTTAAATTCCGCAGTTTCGTTTTTTAGAGTTACTTGTGTCTCCATCTTAAGAGCTTTAAAAAGCTCACCAAATTACTTTTCCTGTGAAGCCAACTGCACTTGGACTGCAGGTTTACAAAGGATTCCCTTTCCCCAGGCAGGCTGTGTAATCTGGGCTGTGCTAGGCACTGTGCAGTTTAGGATCACACAAATTTAGCATTAACGCAGCATGGGAAACCCAGCAGAGCAGTCCACCTCAGGGCTTTAGGACTTTTTTCTCCTGCTCAGCTGCTCTTTTGCCAGAAAGCCAGCTTTCTGCAGCCTTCCCTGTGACCCAGGTCCCTTCCCTGTGGAGAGAGCTTTGGAAAACCCAGGCTGTTATTCCCCAACACCGCGTTTCTTCTTTACTGATGGAACACATGAACTGGATTTTGGCTGTTGGAAAACTTTACTTAGTTTCATTTTGGTTTGGCTGAAGCCTTCCCCTCCTCCAATTAATGAACATGAGACTTTTCCTGGGATGTTTCCCTCCCATCTCAGGAGGGGAGAGGTGTCTTGGGTCTGTTGTTAGTCACTGGTGTAGGAGAGGGGAAAGCTGCGCGCTGCAATTCTCTTTCCATTACAGACTTGAAGGGTGTGATTTGTTCCCTCTTTCTCTTTTGGAAACTGAAGTGTTCATCTCTGCTTTTCATTGGGGAAAGTGTCTGATGGTGAATATTTTAGAGCTGTTTCAGTGTTTCATGTTCAAACTTGGACAGATTAGAGCTTTTTTGGGTTTCTTATCCCATGCTTGACATCACTTTGGCAATGAGAGCGGCTTGGGCCAGCCTGTGAGGGAGTCTGTAGAGAATTCCTGCTGGAATGTTGTGCTACTTTGCTCTCTACTTTGTGATTCTTCCCGGCAAGATGTGCATTAGGAAAAATGTATTCCAGTTTCTTTGTAACTAACAGTTTTATTATGTCTTGTAAAAAAAAAAAAAAAGTACTTTTACTGAGAATGCTGCAGTTCTTATACCTCAATTTCCTTAACCTAGCAAGTGCTATTTTAACCAAAGAATCTCAGTTTTAGGGAAAAGCTTTATCTCTAAAGAGGTAAAATATGGAAGGGGAATAAGTAAATGTTAAACATTTATTCACTGAGAGATTTTGATGGTTGAAGTTTTTGGGGCTTTCAAGGTAGGAGCACAGGCATAACTTAAAAAATAATTAATTTCAGTAAGGAACATGAAGCATAAATTTAATAATATTTAATACTCCTTACATCTCTGACAGTTTTAACTTTATATCCCCAATCAGCAACCATTTTCAGAGGTTTGTAGGCAAAACAGTTTTGAAATCAAGCCACAAAGTTACAGACTTTGACTGTTTCAGGCAAGAGAAGGGAGAAATTTTAGTGGCTTGTGGTCCATAGATAAAGCATTTTGCCAATAATCACCTTTTATTGGTTTGAATACAGATGTAAACTTCAGTCCCACATGAGTCATGGTCTCTAACACAGTTTTCAGCTCAAAATCAACTTCTGATATTTAAACTTGAGTGCAAACTTTGTCAGAACGCTGCAAAGAGGAACGTGTTTTGCAAATTGAGGGTTGCAACTATTAATTTTACAGCCATACCATTTTGGGTAGTATTTAAAAAGCCTAAAAGGTTAAAACTGATGCATCAAAGAATGTTGTTGTGGAGGTTTCAGAGAACGTGATTCTTGTGCAAGAATACTAATAAAGCAATTCTGTGTCCTTTTAATAATTTTTCATGATTCAATATGACTTTGGGACTACTTGGGTAGAATAAATTGCATCCATTTGGCGAGCTGAAAGAATTTATTCCCTTGGGGGCGGGGGGGAATATATTTTCTGGCACAGTTTTCAAGATGCTGATTGCTGATAGCGGTGTGCCAAGTCAGGTTCTAGCACAGTGATGATCGCTGCCTGTCTCAAGGGAATCTTTTCTCAGGCTGAACTTCCAAGGCAGTTAGCTACTTGGACTTCAGCAGGAATTTTAATCCTCTCTGAACTCTACTGAAAATCAGTGGGGCCTCTGCCTGACTTTGGGTGCCTGTGAGAGCCCGAGCTGGTGCTCTGGTGTGCTTCAGACACCTTTGGAAACCCACCCACGGGCTGTTCCGAGCTGACCAGGAGTTTTGGAGCGCTGCCCCAAAAGGGACACCGCGTTTTAGCCAGGAGACTGCTCCATTTCCGTGGAGGGAGAAGGGATGCTTAGATAAATAGTCTGTCAATTTGTTAAGCATGAGGGATCCATAAAAATGAAAGTTGTTATTGCAGCAGGAATTTTCCCACAGCAAAAACAAAGCAGAACCGACTTTCATCCGTAAAAAATATTGCAAGTGAACCCCTTGTTTGCTTCTTACCTCTGTCGGCCTGTTTTATACAAGGCAGCATTCTCCTTTATGAGGACTTAGGTAGGGAGCACAGGCATGTTGATCCTTGCATCCACAGAAGAATTCTATGAGCTAAACCCATGTCCTGCCATTGGCACACTGCTGCTGTCCTGCCAAAACCCTCCTCCGTGCTTGGCTTCCGCAGCAGCCGGCATGGGTGGAGGAAGGAAGGAACAGCTGGGAGGCGATTATGGTTTCCTGATGCCCTGCCCCACCCGTGGCACAGGTTAGCTCAGTTCTGAGTCTCGGGCAGCTGGTAGAAATCCCCAGGAGACTTCCATTCATCCCCTGCTTTATCTCCACCCAGTACCTGGCACACATCCCCGGCAGCAGGCGGCTGCTGCTGCTGCAGGAATTGCTTTTCCCAGTTCCATCCTCCCTCCTTCGGCTCTTTCTCTCCTTGGGATGTTGCTTGGAAGAAGAACAGACTCAGTTCTGTTCTTGGGATTTCGGGACAAGTTTGATTTTAATAGGACTTGTGTGCATGGAGTTTTATCGGGAAGCCCAGGGGGCTCCAGCTGATTTATTCTGGTTATTTGAAGGGTATGTTTCTGGAACTAATTCCAGTTAAAAAGATGAGGTCCAAGAAGAGCAGAAAACTGCTCGCTGAGGAAGGAGAGAAAATGTGCTGGGAGAAGCAGAATAAGATTTTCAAAGAACACTGTCTACCTCTGTCCTGCTGAAAAGTTCACCTTTCCCAACACAGAGGTTTTCTTGAGCACTGAATGGCAGATAAAGTTTGTGCCATTTAAAATATTCCTTGTGTTATCTGCCAATAATGCACCCTGCCACAAGTTTGTCAGCCATTTATTTACAAGGCCAAATTCAGAATCGGTCACTTTAGCAGTGTGTAACATCCCTTGGGCCGATAAATAAAAGTATTTCAATACCAGCAGAGTGTTGAGACCGTTTTCACAGACTAATGCTGAACCATTCTGCAGCCTAGCAGCAAGCAGAGTGAATTCTGAATCAAAGGGTGACCAGGGCTACATCCAGCACTGCAAGCTGCAGTTATCTGATGTCCTGGTGAAGGGCGAGCCACAAACAGAGCTATTGGCTGACACCCCTGGAAAGTAGTAGTAATAATAAACATCTGGAGGGTTTGACATACTCATGGTTGCCAGTAAATAATCCCTGGCTCGGAAGAAATTCCTTTGGAGAAGCAGTTTGAGATATGGAGAATCTAAAAAGTAATTGTGTGATGGAATGATGGACGATATCCTGATAAATCAGGATCGCTTGTGTCTCAACATAAATAATGAACAGGGTCGTAGGAAAAAGGGGGGGAAAGGGATCAGGTGGTAGCATTCAGTGAGAGGAGTGAGCCAGGGAGGGAGGGAGAAGAACCACCAAGCAGCAACTCATCCCTCTGGAGCGCCTACAAATGCTCCCTTCATTCCTCACAGGGACCAACAGCAAAACTGATGGAGCAGGCTTGTGCAGCCAGGAAAAGTTTGTGTCCACTGAGGGTTTGTTGCAGATTTGATTGAGTTCAGTATAAATCTCCCAGTAAGGGCTGAGAGGCTGGATCTGGCCTGCAGAGTTGTCTGTTTACATCCCAAGCTGCAAACATGAGTCCACATGCCCAAAGCAGCTCTTCACACTTTGGTGTTTACTCCCAGCCATCCTCAGACAGAGATTCCTCCTGATGAACGCCCCAATTATCTGCTTGCTGCAGCTTCCATCTAATTTTCTCTGGCTGTCCTGTGCACTGGGTATAATGAACACACTGGCAGTGCTGCTGTCATGTACTGAGGGCACCGTGGTCAGGTTTTCTCCTTTCTTGTCCCCCTGCTGCCCCATTTGAGGCAATCAGGGCGTGTGTGCAGATGAAATCGGGCTCATGCAGCCACGGCAGCATTATTCTCTGGAATTACAGCTTCATACCCAAGGTATTCATAACGTAATCGTGGCTGGTGGGAGCCCTGCTGTCCAAACCCATGGGGCTGCTTCCCTTCAGGTAAACCCTGTTGACAGGCAGAAGGCTGCTGCTTGTGGAGGCAAGTTCCTTGCCCCAGCACACATAGTGCTGCGGATACATCATCAGATTAGTCAAATGTCTGTGAAAAGGAGTCTGTCTCCGAGGCTCCCGTTGCTCCTTGCCTGCCTTTGATATTCCAGGGCTTGCACAAGGAGTTTGACCATGCTGGCGTTCCACGGGCCTCGCTCATAGAGGGTTCATTGTCTGCGTCCTCCTCCCAGCAAGGCACTAAGGTGTGGGGCTTGGGCACAGGCGTGGGGTGTGCTTCCCACTCAAGTACTAAATCAAAAGGTATTTGCTGCCTTTTGGCTGCAGTGCCAATAGCCTGATAAGTTAGCTTTTCCTGAAAGGGAAAAAAAACCCCTGCTCCATCCATTGTTGGGGGCTACAGGTGGAGCAATTTACAGCTGGAGGGCCATTGCTCAAACAGTGCAGATCATTGCAGCCATAGGGGTTTCCTGTAAGGAATCCTAGATGGATACATGCCCAAGTATTCATCGAATGTTGTGTAAGAATATATATATAAAAAAACCCCAAAACCATGATGACAACAGTGTTCTATGTGCTCACAAAAGTGTGTCACAGAGAGGTTCCAAGGTGTCCTCATTACTGCAAACAGTATTTGCATTCATTCACACAGTCCACTCCCTGAAATTTACGTGGCATATTTTTATTGATTTTGACATGGAATTTTGCTTTTTAAATTTTTTTCCCAGTATTTTTTTTAACTTTTTTTTGTTGTTGTAAAGTTTAGCACTAAATGGTATTGATAAAAATTTAATATTCATACTGCATTTAGTATTCTATGTCTATATCATGCTCTAAGTGACATTATATTTAGAATTTAATATTTTAAAGACAAGTCTTCTGAGGAAACCTTCATAGTGAAAAAAAGTTTTATTAGTTCCAAGTCAGAGCACAAAACATGTTTTGGAACACTGGAATTTCCCACGGGGTAGAGATCCTGTTTTCCAACCAACTCTGGTATATGGGCTATGAAAACTCCTTCTGATTTGCCCAAAGAGGACTTGGCTTATGAATCCCTTCTGAGGTTTATTTAAGGGCAAAAGATGGGGCGATTATTGTGACGAAATCTCATTTTGGTTCATTCCCAGAAGACCAAAGCAAAAGCCAGTAAAGAGCTTGATGCTGTCTCACCCACCAGCTGTCACTTCCAACCCAGATGCTCCACATCCCTTGCCAGCTTCTTGCTGAGGGAATGGGAGGAGAAAGGCAGGGCTCAAAAATAAAATAATTTTTAAAAGAAGAGAAGGGAAGTCGAATATTCTTTGCACAAATGATGATCTGATGAGAAGTGGGACGTGAATAGGAGCCCTTGGTAGCCTCATGAGTGGCATATCCACAACCTCATGACAAACTGTGTCCAGCTTTGCATATTAAACCTCGTGACAAACTGTGTCCAGCTTTGCATATTAATGGGAGTGTTTAATGATAAATCCCATCTAGCTTTTGGCTGTGGGGACCTTTCCATTCTGTGGTTTGAGGGATTTCTATGCCTAGATACATCAGCTCTTTAGCCAGGCACACAGATTAACAAAGCTGCCCTTGCAACACTTGGGTGGGTGTAAAATTGGTGCAGAAGTGGTAAAATCTAATTCACCACTTGGGGTGGTAAAACACTACCTCTGCTTCATGGATGCAGATTTTAAAACCCTCATCCACAGCCTGTGGGCATTAGTGGGAGTATTTTCCTTGAGTTCAATGGTGGTAACTTAGTAACTTGTCTGAGGAAACTGCTGTGGTGACTCAATCAAACTGCTCATTGAGTATTTGATTTATTTTTTTTTTTCTTTTGTGCAGCAAGGAAATATATCTGGGTATTTATTTTCTACAGGATGTATAAAAGTATGTTTTAAACTCATAGCTTTGCTCTTAGTGCGTTTCCTCTCATTAGGAGTGGAGCAGAAAAAATAGCTCAGGTTATTATCTTTCAAACTTTGTCACTTATAATACAGTGTCTAAAAATATTGAAATATTTTAAAAATTGCTCATCCTGGCTGGCCTCAAAGCCATGGAGATGTAAGGATAACTCATGGAGAAGATCAAAAACCAGTGTGCTCTGTCTTTACCTTTTTCTGCATATCATGAGTAGATACTTTTTCAAAACCATTATTAGCTTTACTATAAAAGCTTGATCAAGGAATTTATATTAAAATTATACAAGAAGACAAATATTTGTTATTCCCAGGACTGGAAATCCAAATTACTTGCTTTGCAAAATACTGTGCTACCAGTACAGCTTGCATTCAAGTCTTTAACAGAAGTCTAACGTGGTTCCTTGGTGAAAGCTGGAGCAATCCTGATCTTTTCCTGGTCTTTGAGCTTGCTGTGTTTGGTGGGGTTGTCAGCCCACGAGTAATAACTGAATGCAAAGGCTCCAGCCTGAACGGATTTCACCTGACACAGAGGAGTTTTAATTAGAACTAATGGGGTAAAGCTGAGGAAAAGGCATATTTAGGCTGGATGTCAGGAAAATGTTCCTGGTGCTGAAAGCTGTTATGGTATGTTCTCCCAAGGGAAGCAGCAGTAGCAGTCTGTGTAAGTCAAATTGCAAAAAAATAGATTGTGAAGATAGAAATCTTTTGGGGCTGGTGAGGACTGGTTGATTTGACTGCAGAGCTCATTACTAAGCTTTTTCCTCCTCAGAGTCCCACGATTCATTTTGTTTTCCTGAGCATACCATAGAATTATAGCTTGGTTTGGGACAATAAACCAAAATTAATAGGCCTGGAAAAAAAAGAAAAAAAAGAAATTATCTCTTCCATCATTTTATGTCTGTAATGTTTCTTTAGGTAACTTAACAAAAATAGGTCTCATGTAAACTTTTTCATGATTATTTCAACTGTTAATGTGTATTAATTCATAAACAAAGACCAAACTCCTCTGTGACATTGGGACGTTGTACCACGTGTGCTTAGTGTCACAGCCTTGACCAAAGGGAAAGATTGTGGTTTCTTTCAGCTTCACAGGAAGTGTGGCAGAACCCCTTTCAAGTGCTGACCTCAGCCCCCAAACCATCCATCTCCAGCGAGGTGCTGCTCCAGAATGGAGCAGCAGTGACTAAGCAGCGTTTTTAGCATTCACCAGGTTCCATTCCTCATGCCCCAGGGGCCTGAGGAGTGGGAGAGCCGTGGCTCTGACTGTGACAAGTGGTTAGTGTCTCTACAGGGTGCAAAATAAAATAGTGCTGCTTTGTGAAGCTGCATTGTGAGCTCTTGGCCGAGACTGTGACAGAAAAAAGCCTCAGAGAAAATAAAGGCTAGAGATGTCTTAATTAACCATGCAGATGAGCGAGTTTCCTTTTGAAAATGGAGAATCCCTGCTTTATTTCTCTTGCCGTGGAAGTTAGGGACCAGTTGTTCCAGCTGGAGTTATGAGACAGTTTTAGTGGGGGCTTATATTTATGCAATACTCATTTCACTGACACTTGGACTGAAGCATTTGGGGGTTATGGAGAACAAATCATGTGTAGGAGCAGGGATTGATTTATCTGTGTGACATTTCAGTGTCACGTGACAGGCCTTTCTTCAAAATCATGCACGGAAAATTGTGTTTGTCATCCTACATTTCTAGTAGGAAATGCTCGATAGAAAGTGGACCCTGCTCTTTTGGAATATCATGTAATGGACTTGTTCTGTCTACCTCGGCTTTTATGCCATTAGTCTTGTGCTTTCCATCAATATTTTCAGCCTTATTTTTCCCTTAGGGAGCACATCCCCTTTTTTGTCCTCCCCAGCAAATAGCAGAAGTTCCTTGATTTCTAAACCAGGACTACAAAACAGACATAGTATCCTAATTTGAGGAGTCACGAAGCGGCTCATGCTGAATCCAGGCATTGAGGTTTTTGGGCATGGCACTGGGATGTTCTGTTCTTACCAACTCATAGAGATTAAAAAGTCATTGAACTCAAAAAACCCCCAAAAAACCAAAAAAAGAAAGGGAGGGAACCTCTGAAATCAGGGATCCTGTTTGCATTTGCCCAGATTTGCTGAGGCATATGGGAACATACATTGACTGTGCAAGAACTCAATGTCCTTGTGACTCTGTCCCTGGGGGGCCATGGTGGGACTCCTGGTAAGACTGCAAATCAAGATCTGTGGAACAAAATGCTGGATTTTGTCTTAGCACTATTAAAAGAAATAACATTTTAATGATATGTGCTATTGGCATAATCCTTCCAAAATGGACAATGATTTATATGTTTCATGTGAGGACAGGATTCCTTAGGGGATGACTCATTGTTTTAGTCTGGAATTATTCCAGTGGGAACCTTTTTCAGAGCTGGTTGATACATACCTTACATGGTCTCAGTTTGGGATTTTTTTTTTTTTGGTCTTTCATTTTGTCTTATATGTGTGCTTGGACTATTAAAATTCAACTGTCCCTTTCCCTTCCGAGTCAAGTCCAGTTCATATTTACCAAGACCTTATATGGAGAGGGGAGTATATATATATATGTGTATATATATATATATTTATATGTAAGAAATGCATGTATACATAAATGTATTTGTGCATGTACATAAGCAGGGGAGAAAAAAGAGCTGGATCTATTTCAAAGGCAGTGTTTGTTTTTTAGTAAAGGGGTGAATTTTGCTTTAAGCACATCTTTTCACATCTTAGTTTGACCCAAAGACAACAAATGCCAGAACAACTGCTTCCATTTATAGCAATAATTCCATACTGTAGATTGTGGGACTACACGGATGCTGTGGCCTCTGAATTAACAGCCAGTGGAAGCAGGACAGATTGGGATCATTGATCCAGGAACAGGCTTGTCTTCATTCACACTCCTGGTCTTGGTGGCAGGTTTTGTCTCCTTTTTAAATTGATGTTGCCGCTGTTATGGAGCAGTGCAGAGAGGCCAAGAGACCTCAGTAGGATGGACAGTGAGGAACTGGGAAGCAGAGCTGCCCTGCGGAGTCCTCCAAAGTGTTCCAGTAAAGGGCTTACTGCATCAAGGGTTTGAGGTCCACCAGTTACTCTTTCTGAAAAACAGGTCAAATATTTGCTTTTCTTCAGTAATTTGGGACCTCCCTTTGTCTCCACAACTTTCCACCAATGATAAGAGTGTTCCTGCCATGCCACCAGATGGTCTTTGCCTCCATCCCTTCTTGTAGCTTAGGGTCACCATTTCTTAAGAGACCCTTGAATTTGCTTTGACTGCTTAGAACTTCTTCTGCCCTTGACCCCTATTTGGGAGCGAAAAGGTGTTATATTTCACCTTGCTGGTGAAGCCCAAGGCATAGGAAACATTGTACACCTCAGCCTTACCTGGGTGTGCTGCGGCAAAGTTCACCCGCCCCTTTTTGACAGCAGAACCACGTCCTTTTCCTCCTTCTGCCATTGAAGTTATTCTAGAAGTTTCTGTAGTTTTTACCATGCCACTTTGGACCCTTTGACTTTGCTAAGAGCATCCTTTTGTGCCTGAGCACTGTTTCTGTGTTATGCCTTTATACCCTGGGCTTGCCTCTACCGTCTGTGCAGTTCTTTCTGCACGGGACCTCTGTCAGCACTTCCCAGTTTAGCCAAGCTGCCCTGCTGATATGCAGAGCACAGGGGTGGAGCTTTCTTGTCCTGAGAAGAGCATGACCCTGGAGACAGCCTCAGTCTTTCAGAGCCCACAGGATGCCACCCACCAGTTCCCTACTGACAGACGTCATCTGCTTTCCTGAAACTCAGGATCTCTGCTCTGCTGCTTGCCTTCCCCGTGTTCCTCAGTATCTTGAATTCTGCTGGATATTAGTGAAAGCCAAGCGTAATTCTTTTGCAGGTGGGCCAAAATGGTTAAAGTTCAGTTAAAACGTTTTTAACGTTGGTTGCAGATATCAGATTTTTTGTACTAAGTTCTTCCCATGCCTCCCATTACACTGGCAGAGCTGAGTTAATGGTAGGACTTGATCTTGAAGGGCTCTTCCAAGCTTGATCATTCTAAGATTATGGGAAACAGTGGCTGAGGAGGAGAAATCTGAAGAATCCATTTCAAAAGACACATTGAAAATGGAGGTGTCAGTCAACCAGCCCTAACTATAAAAGGATTTCCAGTCTTGGGGACCAAAATCTCGTGACAGCAGGTTATGAGATTTCGCTCTCCATGATTCCAGTTTAGAAGGTTTCATCACTATCAGGTCTGTATGAGAACCCCAGCCCTGATTTGGTCACGAAACCAAACCCCAAACCACCGGCTAAACCTAATTTAGATCTGGATCTGAGCACCCACTTCCTTTGCTTCATTTCCAATCAAAACAGGTTTCAGTTTTGGTTGGTTTGAATTCTTGGTGAAATCTCTTGTTGGTTTTTGTTGACTTTTTCTTCCATCACTGTCTGTGATCTCAAAAAAAACCCCCAAAAACAAACAAATAAACATATCAGACCTTAAAACAATCCCTGCTCCTCCTCACAGGCCACATGTTTTAATTAAGCAAAACCACTGTCAACAAATGAAAGTATGACAAAACAGTGGTGGTTTCCTAGCCCTTGTTTTTATAGTTATTAATTATATTTGGTTTTGGTCCTAAAATGAGATGTAAATATTTCATAAATCAGGTGAACTTGTTGTTGTTATAATTACATTTTATTGGATAAATGACAGAGTATATTTAAGTGGGCACAGATTCTACCCAAATATTTTAAGTGGTTGTGTTAGCAGTCTGTTGCAGACGTGTTTATTAAATCTGGCACACAGATAAGGATTAAAAACTTGCTCTTCCCTCCAAGTACTACGCATTAAAAAGCAAATCTTGGGACAACTAACACACATCTGACTTAAGGCTCAGTCTTCAGTGTAAATCCTAGTGACTTCATTTAAATGAGTAGGAGAACTGAACAGTAAATATAGAAATAGATTTATTGATCTTGTTCAGGTTTGTATACTCTCATGGAAGTCTCAGATGCTTTCGCAATATATTGATAAAGGAATTGAAAGCCAGGTCCAGCTGGGATTCCATCTCTGATCTGATTGCTGCCAAGCACCTTTGTTTGCAGACATTTCTACCTGTCTCAAATGAGCATCTGTCAAGAACTTCTTAGAACAGAAGCATGTGTGCCTTTTCTTCCTTTGTTTCATGTGCTCGTGCAAATACGCAGAATAATTGGCAACTAAAAATTTCTGTTCTCTTTTATTGTGGTGCTCCCTTTGGAAACAGTAAAATGGATCGCAAAGAGGTAGTCAGCCCCTTTGACATCTCTGGAATAACCACAAGGGGTTCTATTTGAGCACCTTGGTTTAGGAATTAGTAGTCCATTGGTGAGGAACAGAAATCTGTCCTGAACTGCAGCTACAGGTAGGTAAGATAAATAATGTGACACACCAGAGGAAAACACGTGGGGACCCACAGCATCAATCTGTTTAGGGGATTAAATAGATTTGGACCCTGTCTCTTCCCAAAACAGGTGAAAGGAGCTGGCAATTATGGACAAAGTTTTTTCTTATTTGCTGTGGGGAAGGAGAGACTTTGGGCTAGGACAACAATAAAGTATTAGTCTGTGGTGTGAGGATACAGTAATAATTGGAGGTGGAGAGGGAAATCAGGAATTCCTGGTGGTTCTTAGTGGGGTGCAGCTTAACCACCTCCCTTTACTTCCCCAACACACCATTTACCCCTCACGCAACAGCCTTAGCAGGAAATGTTAACAGTTTATTGCTCAGGGCAGAGGAAGCAGCTGTTCTTTTGGGCTCTGTTCTGATTTGTGCTTTGAGTGAGCCATCCTTCAGCGTCGTGGAATTTGGAGAGCAAAACCAGAGCCCGGGCAGGGCTGCCAGGACCTGCTGCTGGGGTGGAGGCACCGAGAGCAGGGAGCCCACAATTTGTTTTGCACGACAAACTCACCAGCAATAGAAAGCATTTATTAATTTATTTTTTTAAAAATATGATTTTTAGAGAGCCAGACAGTGTTTACATACACAATACTAGTCTGTATGCAGACAGAGGCTGGAATTATGCCAAATGCCTACAGATTCAGAGCCCCATCCTCAGCTGGTACGTATCACTGTAGCTCCATTGACTTCAATGAACTGGCGCCAGTTTACATTAACTGAGGAGCTGTTGCATTATGTGGAACGATTCCTTTTTACCCCCTTCCTTTTTTAAAAAAAATTTCTTTTCTTTTCTTGATGAGAAACATTGAAATGTCATTCTCCTTAGTTCACAGGACCCCTTATTTGGGAGACCTTCCTCTTCTCCTTTGATTTTGTTTCTTTTCTCTTTAGATTATTTCTATTTCTACCCAGTTTCAGATAGATTCACACGGGTTTTCTGAAGGTAGAGTATGTTGGGGATGCCTTATGCTTCTCAACCTATCCCAGAGGGACTGACATGGAATTTTGTGAGTTGAAATCTCAGAGCATTGGAGTAATAATTCCTTACCCTGTGATTAAATTATGCATTATATCATGGAAGTGGTATCCCTTTCACATTGCTGTGATACATAGGCATATCCCACAAAAGAGCAATCAGATGAATATTTTTGATCATTTCCCAGGAGCTCATGGAAGCAGTGGCTGAAGGGAGACTGCTGACCAAAAGCAGCCAAAAAAGATTCTTCTTCTAAATATAAACTCTCTCAAGGCAATATATAATAAAATGAAAGCTGGCTCAGGCTAGGATAATGTTGGCTGAAATGGGTAATGAAGTCTGTAATCGGCTTTGGCCCAGGAAATGTGCATTTATCTGGGTAGCTTCCACACCTCTGCTTTCATGTAGGAATGAACACAACCTGTGTAAATATTTCCTTTACATAAGCATATGTTCACATGTCCATTCAATGTCCAGAGGGTCTCACAAAAGTGGGAATCTTTCCTGAACTGATAGATGTGTTCTAATCTAGTAACTGGTGTATAATTGCTTCAGGGGTGTTTCCATATTGGTTTTGAATTTCTTTTTAAAAGCTTCTTTGACCTCTAAGGATCCCTTTTCCTCTTTTTTTTTTTATTTTTTTCTTTTCTTTTTTTTTCTTTTTTNAGGGTCACAGGGCTTTAAACAGTGGCAGGTCTCAGGAGACTCTCAGGTCTCAGGTTTGCAGTTACCAGAGAGCAGAAAATGTAACTTAACTGCAGTGAAACCATCCCTTTTCCTTTTTTTTTTTTTCTTTTTTTCTTTTCTTTTTTCTTTCTTTTTTTTTTTTTTCTCCCCTTAATCATTACATTGCTGTCTCTTATCTCTGAGAAGATGGATGTTTTGGATACCTTCTCTGTTCTATGTAAAAATTCTGCTTTATCTTCATCTTTGCCACAACAGTTTTGGACGTTTTCCAGTTTTAAATGAACTTGTAGTAAGCAATGAGTGTTTGAAGAAGGACTTCATGTCTAATATTGAATGAGTGTCTGAATTTTTTCCTCCTAATCTTTTGTTGCTCCCTTACCTACCCTGTATTTTCTCATGCAGTCATCTTGAGTCACATGCCCACAGTCTGGCCAGATGTTCAGAAAAGCTCTGCTCCTATTCTGGCATTTTAATAAGTAGCCAGATTTTGCAGAGTCCCTGCTGTACATCTGAATTCAGAGTTTCTGGGCAATGTAAACTCTTGAAAATTAATGATACATGCCTAAATTGGAGATTTTTTTTGTTTTTAAAGCAGGCTGAGATTAGGAGTTTCTGAATTACTCAAAATCTATACCATATAATTCCCTTACTCCAACTTGTCAACTTGAGGTATCAGCAGCCCTCTCACAAGTGTTGTGTTTTCCTTAAAACTCAAGTGCATGGAAAGAAATTCCTAGATATAGGGAGGCGTGGAAAAAAAGCAACTGTTGACAACACAACAATTCACTCATTTCCTAACATCACAGGTCACGTACTGTATTTTAAGTCAAACAATAAGGCCATTGTTTGCACGGGAAAACAAGCACAGTTGATGTAAAGGTTAAAAGTTTGGAAAGGTTAAAGGCTGGTTTGTTTTTGGCGAGCTGTGGTTTGCTCCTCTCAGGTGGAATGGGGAGGTTTTGTGCCCTGGCAATTTGCTGGAGCTGCTGCAGAGGAGAGGGGAGGCAGCTGGTGTTCTTTGCCATGGCCAATCCCAAAGTCTTCTTTTCCTTCGTGGCGTTTTAATAGGTACGAGGAGGTTGTCAGTGTTGTAAAGGGGGTGCAAGGATTAAAATCCTTGACATTTCACTGGAATTGGCAGCTTACCTGCCCTTCAGCGCCTCTCTTCTTTGTTTTTTTCCTCTGACAGGCAGCTTGGGGTGGAAATTTTTATTGAGTCACTCTCTAAGGCCTGTTTCTTTAAAGGACTTTGGATGAGGGCTCTCAGTTCTCCAGCCACTTGGATTTATCAGCATCTGAGAGGAATTATAAGGATCACTCCACATCAGAAATCGCTTGTGTCATGACTGATAAAGTGATATTAAGAGCTGCAGCAGTTGTCATCTATCAACTCCTATCTTCTCTATCAGCTGTACTTGTCAAGTTCAACTGTTTTTCTTTCTAGAGTATCCGCCTAATTATATTTTATAATCAGGTTAAAAAACCCTTTCTTTTTAAAAACTGACTTTGCCCTTGATTGAAATTCCAGAAAATAATTTGGTACTTTCTCTTTTGAAGAGAGGTATGTGAATATTTTTTAATCAAAGGTGTGGATGGAGAGAACTCAAGTGTAATATTGATGTTCATGCTGGCAAGCACAAATTGACCTTTTAAATTGTATCTATATTTAAAAAGTATAGGGAAGACTGGAAAACTGAAAGCCTGTCTTTGAAATGATTTTGAAATTCAGAGCTGATTCTGTCTATACAATTGTGTAAATGCTACAATTCTGTCATTAAGTTTGCAAAAACAAGTGCTCAAATTTTTGGCAGCACGAAGCAGATTTTTCTGAGACATTTAGGAGTCTAATTGTGCAGAGACACGCGTTGCAGTCGTTGTTTGTTCAGCCTGGCTATTATTGGCTCTGCCTTTTTGCTCCAGTGGGATCAGAGAGTTCCCAGCATTTCTGAAAGTCAGTCTGCACTACCGCAGGTGTTAGAACAGGTACGGAGAACTTGGGTTGCTTTCCAGACTTGGCTTAGCACCTGGATATATCCAGTGTGCCCTGTTCTTGTTCACAACACTTTATGGGAATAAGAAAATGCATGGTTTAATAGAGGTTTAGGCTTGCACCCTTCCTGCTGTCACGCAGGGAGTAGTGAAATGATTCCCCTCTGCTCCAGCCGTGTTTCCCACGTACCACTGTCCTGTCCCACAACAGGTAAAAATAGAGCCAGGGCTTTGGAAGCTGGCCTTGCTGTGAGAGTATGATGTGAAATTTCAGTGTAATCCCACTTCAGCCTTCTGTTTACACAGCCATACTGTCCTGGGACAGAGAGTCGCACAGATTGCAAGCATTCTTGCTGCCAGGAATCCGGCTCTGACAGGAACAGCCGATTCCCAAAGCTCAGCTCTGTCTAGAAAACTGGCTCTGTTATCCAAGATCATGGCAGAGAGCAAACCCTCCTCCAGTTTGCCATAGCTCTGCCATCAAAAGGAGCTTTCTTTAGGAGTTTGGGTTCCCAAACAGAGCGTGTTTTTCCAGGAATGTTTGGTTCAAAGCTGGCGGGCAGGGTCTCGCTATCAGTGCCACACGGTTTAGGTCGGGTTTATTCCAAAGGCTCCCAGTGCAGCCTGTGGCAGAGACATCTCACCACACCACACCAGCTCCCTGCACAGGGAAGTAGCGGGCTGAGTACTTTCCTGGCTTCCTCCTGGCTCATAATTCCTGCTGAGAGGGGCTTTTGTGCGCCCTCAGCGTTGGTTTGGCACTGGGCAGCTTCTCCCTGCCGTGGGTCAAGCCCCAGGTTTGTAGGTACCCTCAGAGACGTTTGCTTTGGGGGACAGGCTGCCACACAAGCAGCCAGAAAGCTGCTGACTTGAAATGCTGCCTTTTACTGTCAAACATCCCCTTTCAAAACAAAATCCTTCCGTGATTTCTCCCAGTGTTTCCTGTGTGAGGGGGGGACTGCTGGATATCAGTCTGGAGCATTGCCCCTCAGACATATTGCTGCTGGGGAGAGATTACTCTGTTAGAATCATAGTTCAATGAAAATATGGTTCTTCTTAGCAGCTGCTCAACCCCTACATGGTAGTTACTGCCTAATGTTTATTTTGCAGTGGTTACTGAGAGCTGTTGAGTCACTGACATCTTTGTTGAGAGTCTTGGTTTGGGTTTTCTTTTTTTATTATTTTTTTTTTTCTTTTTGCATAGTGCCATTTGATGAAACCAAAAATCTGATTCTCAGTTTCTCAGTGTCTATTGCTTTTCATGAGCTTTTAGAGAACTCCCCTAAAAAAAAAAAAAAA
>VWZN01021046.1:26448-46263 GCA_013396955.1 Regulus satrapa | reverse complement strand
TAAAAAAAAAAAAAAAAAAAAAGAAGAAAAGAAAAAAAAAAGGCATTAACTGGTTAGGGGCCAGTTAGCAAGGCCAGACAGAAACACCAGCAGGGTGTGTGAATTCTGACTGTCGTCTTCATACATGCAGAGGTCAAGAGACTGACACAGCATATGCAGATAGCAAGCCTTAAATATTTGCAAAAAGCATGAGTGTATTTTTAGCACGACCCTTGGAAACCCTCTGTTTATTTTCAAAAAATGACTATGTGATTTAAGAATCTATAATCCATTGTTCTAATGCGATGTTATGCCAAAATCCTTTGAAAAGGTGGTTTAGGATCCTAATTTGTTTATCCATTGCTGGACACGTTAGGCAGTGTGCCTAAGGGAGGAATAGGGCTGAGTCAAGAAATCTGGTTGCAATTTTGAACTGTCACAGGGACTTTGTACTGCCTTGAACAAGTCATGCAGAGATTGCTTGAGAAAAGGACATGAACTTATGACTGGTGCCCACATTTTCTGTATTAGATTTTTGAAAATCCCCATTTATCTTTCATATAAGCCTGAAGGTGCCTCTCTTTCTGCTGATGATTTTCCCAGGGGAATTATCTGGGTGTCTGGCCGTGGCCAGCACTGCTTGACTCTCGATGCTTGCAGCAGTTTAAGAACTGATGACTCAGCTGCCTTTGTAGGCACTGGGGCTCAGCTCCCCTGCATGGACAGGGGATCCCCTCAAAGGCAGGAGAGAGCTGGCTCTCCAAACTCAAGAGCTCGGTTTGCTGATTTCTCTGGACATTTCTGAAGGGAAATAAACAGCAAGTGACCAAGGTAGTGGGTATGAGATGGTTACTCACACGGTTCTTCCCGTTTCCTACCCTGGAGTCCATAATGTGCATTCTTGTGTCGAGAGCTACTGTTGATGCAGCACCACAATACCACAGGTTTAAAAAAGGAAGGAAAAAGAATCAATTAGATGCAATTATAATTAAAGTCTACTGACTGCAAGTTTGTTCTGGCTGATTGGACAAGCTGAATGAGAAATTTCTTGATCATGAAATTTTGTATCATACCACCACATGCACAATCCTTTGTTTACTCAGAAACCTCCATATTATGCTCTGTTTATTTTAAAAATCGAGTTCTATTTTTGCAATATAATGACATACCACTAAAACCAAAAAGGAGCATTGACGTATTCATTCACTCACTGCCTCCTTTTGTTACCGTCTTTCCCCCTGGCAAATAAAATAGAAATTCATGCCTTCTAATAGGTTCATTTGTAAACTCAGCGGATGTGGGCGAATGAGGGGCAAGTGAGGCAGCTGCATGGTCAGGATTCCTGACTTGTGAAAGCAGATTTTTTGGCAGTGGCAACCAAGTCTTTGGTTTGTTTTGCTTTGGCTGGTCTCTAATAAGGCCCCGATTTCCTCCTGGTTCTGGCTGCTGCTGAATTGCTGATGATGAGTCTGGGAGGGCATCTCGGGGTCATCTGGCTGAGGCTTTGTGGGAGCTGCTGCATCCCAAAAGGGACTGATGCCATTGGGTTTTACCTGGCTGCCCTGGACACAATCACCTGTCAGATACCATTCTCTAGCAGCTCGTAGATACTTCTGGACACCTCCAAACAAAATCAGCTGCTGGGTTTTCCCCCTGTGGTTTAATCTCTCCTGTATTCTGGTCAAGATGCGGCGTCTCTCTCAAATGGCAACTTGGCCGAGCTGGGATCTGCGGGGTTGATGTTTGAGTCAGTGAAACTGTATCAGAGCTCTTCCACTGCGATAGGGTTTAGGCTCCCTTGGTGCCAAGGACGAGTGGGCTAGGAGATGTTATTTTTAGGGATTGCTGGAGACTTGGTGCTGAGAAGTGTAAGCTCAGCACTCCAGAAAACCTCCCGCAGGATCCTGTCAAGGGCTGGTAAGCCTGGATCAGCCTGTGCCTTTACAAGCATTACTCTGAGAAAGCTAATTCTCAACAGATCCGTATTTGTGTGGCGTTGGTTACTTTAAAAAAAAAATTAAAAAAAAAGAAAGAAAGAAAAAAAAAGGAAAAGAAAGAGAGAAAAAAAAAGAAAAAAAACTGGAAAATTGGCAGAATTACTCTGTTAGAGAATTACTCTGTTAGACTACAGCGATTGTGTGCTCGCCCAGCTCCAGGTAGTGTGGGCATTTGCCCTGTGAAACAACCCCATGTTTCAGAGGCTGGCACAATATGCTTGCTGTATTCAGCAGCCCAGGCTTCCTGGCCTTGCAAAGGACCATCCATTGAAGAGTGACAAGAGATCATGAGAAAATTTGTGGGTGTTTACAGGAATTTGCAAATTTCCCATTCATTTTCTATGAGACAGTCGCATGGGCTGGCATTTCCTGACCCAAAAAATAAAAAAAAAAAACAAAAAGGGAGAAGGGTGCTGGGAGGGAAAGAAAGCACATGTCATATCACTAATTATGTGTTCAGAGCCACAGGAGGTCCAGAAAGGCACTGAACGGGTCCGTGTGGGTAATGGGGCAGATGCTCCTGTGTCTGCCCTCAAGCCAGGCTGGCTCTCGTGGCCTGCAGAGGGGTTGGGCTGCTGTGGGCTTTTCGGAGAGGAGGTGGTCTGTGGCAGTGCCTCCTTCTGCACATTGCTGCTCTTGGATGTCGAGACTGCATTCACAGTTCCCAAGTTCAAACCTCAGCGTACTCCACACCCACAGATTCCCACAGCCTGGTCCTGCAAAATGGGCCCTCTAACAGAAACCTCCCAGTCCCAGGGTGGATTTTTTTTTTTTCCACCACTGCAATGAACAGCTTTGTTTTGAAGAGAAAATTGAACAGAACTCATTTCCCCACCTGTGGCCTGGTCTCTCATGTGCTAAACTTGGAGTAAACAATTATTATTTGACCTCACTCCCTTGATCCTCAATTGCAGCAGGACATTGATGGCAATGGCACCTCTGAATTTCCTGGCAAATATTTCAGGACTTTTTGCCTGCCTGCTCCAGTTGTCCTTATGAAAACAGGCACAGATTTTGCTCATTGCTCCTGGAGGAGTATGTTCACACAAATAACTCAATTAGCACAAACCACAGCAACAACAACAAGTTCGCACCTATTCTCATTTCTTTACTCACCTCTGTTGATTTAATATTCCTGAATAGAATATTAAATCTAGATAGAATAGAATATTAAATCCTGAATAGAATATTAAATAGAGTGTGCATTTAGTGATCAAAAAAAGATGAATCTTTAATAGCTTTTGGAACATCAATTAATGTTCACCAAGGTTCTTTTCAGTGAAATACAGGCCCATTTCCCTAAAGAACTGGCAACTTGAGTAAAAGAAGTAAAAAAGGGAAAATGTTGGAAGGGAAACAAAGTCAAGGAGCAGCAACCAGAGCTGCAGAAAAAATGACAGAAGACATCTAAGTGTTGTTTGTGAAACTGCTGCTCTGTGTCTTTTGTTGTGACTTGCTGGTGTGTTGAGTGGAGTGGATCTTGCTCTTTTGTCAAGCCCAGCCCTCTGCTCAGCTGAAGGACACGTATGGGGCTGAGGAGACTTCTCATGTTAAGAACCATGTGTGTTTCTTGGGCTGGGATTTGAGAGATATTGCTGGGGCAGTTAGATTTGTTTCAAATCAAAATGGGGGAAAGAATACTTGTTTCATCCACAGCGAATAACTCAGCAAGTCTGTCACCAGTGCCCTTCTGGTCTGTGCAGATATTGAGCACAGTAATTCCTCTCTATAGAAAAAGCCCATCAATAAAAGCCACCCATTCTTTCCCAGTGAAGACCACCAATCCTTCGGTTGTCATGACTTCTCCGAGCCCATTGTTCCCCACTTCCTTTCTCATATAATAATTCTGACTTCCGTGACCTTTCTGTCTGCTCCTCCAACATGGATTTTAGAGCACCTACCACAGAAACAAAACTGAATCCCAATGATTATTGGTCTTCATTCCTTTCACCCTAGATGGAGTTGTATTTTCCTTTCACTCCATTTCCGTTTAGACTTTCTTTTCCAATTCCTTTAAACTGTCTGTCTCGGCTGCCCGGTTTGCAAAGGCCTCTTGTGCTCTTTACTGTGTTTTTCTCACACCCTTCTGAAAGCCACAGAGTCAAAACAATGCTTCTAATCTCATTTGAAATCCCTTGTGTACTTTGCTTAGTTACGTTTTTGTGCCAGTTTTTTGTTTTGTTGGGGTTTTTTTTTGTTTTGTCTTGATAGATTTTTTTTCTTGAAAGTGGGGGGTTGCAGTTTCTTCTCAGGAGTTGAAATTCTGGTTTCATAGAAATCAATATAAATCTTCAGTCAGACCAAAATTATGTTGAGAATCCTGATAGAAGAAAGATTGTTATTGCTTCTTGTTCCCACACACCTAGAGTTTTAGTAGACTGTATAGAATTTTGAAAAATAGGAAAAACATTCTAGGTAAGAGTACAGGTAAGAGCAAAATTTCTTTTAGAGTGTTTCAGAAGCATGGGTTTGAACTTTTTTCAGATTTATTGAACCATGGCAGATTTTTTTGCTCGGCTTTGAATAGTACATTAGATTTTTATGCCAGTCTGCCATCCTTATTTATACTGAGTGTGTTCCAAAGCCCTCTGAAGTTAGTGGAAACACTCTCACTGAGCTCAGTGACCTCACCTCAGAGTTTCCCTATTCCACCTGAAGTCAGAGGTAAAAATCAGGAGGGCTGCTTGTGGCATAGGAGACTGATGGTTTAAGGAGAGAGAGAAGTCTGCCTTCATTCTGTGCTCTTTTCCTCATTTGAGGGAATGCTGCTTTTTAAAAATGTAACAGGACTACTCTTTCTGCTTGTCCCTCATTACCTACAACAGCCCTCAGTCTTGTTTTGCACTAGTGGCAGATATTATATCCATGTTCTTCTGATTCTTGTTAAAAGAGTTAAAGGTGGTAAAAGGCCAAACACATTAAATTGTATTTATTTTTACTCTTTTGGGTGTCAGTCTCCTTTTGCTGCTTTTAAAAGCATTTTTTTGTGAAATAAATTCACCTGGAATAGGTAGATTATAGTCATGTTTACACCTCCCTCTGAACCATGCAGGAAGAAATTCAGAGGTGGTGCTTGGGGTGCAGGCAGAGGTAAGAAATGATGGTGGGGAACCAGCTGTCTATTTCTTTCTATATACCATGGAATTCTAATTTTGGACACTTGGCAAAAACTGTATGGTGGAAAAATAAGCATCATCATTGTGAGCTAAACATGGACAAGAACATGTGAGAAAGTAAAAAAAAAAAAAAAAAAAAAAAGGAAAAGGGGCAGCAGCTCTTTGTCAGGATAATTCTCTTGTAACAGGAAACTCATTCCTAACTAGAGCTGTACATGAGATACCAGGCACTCCAAGCTGAATTTGTTGCACTAACTGCGCCCTGGGGGGTTGCTGACCAGTTAGGAGGATCAGCAGAAGAAACAATAAAGCATTTTTATTAGCCTTGAAGTCAGACCAGTGGGAATTTTCCAGAGAGGGACCTACCCTAGTTCTCCTTCATAAACCAACTTCCTCCAAACGATTTGATAACAAGGGAAATGAAAACAATCAGAAGAAGGCAGAAAGCCCTACCGTTTGTTAATTGTGTGGATGCTTCAGAGCTGCCAAAACGTGGCAGCTCCGCAGCATTTCTGTCAGCCCCTGGGTAGAGGTGGTGGTGGATCTCTCGTCTCCACGTCAGGAGGCTGCACTGCTCTTTGGACCCCAGCTGGACTTTGCCAATGACTTCTCGTGGAATGGTTTGGGAATGGAATTGGGATTGGAACGGTGACCCACGTGGTTCCAGCTTCACCTTCCAAGCAGACCAAGCTGCTGAGAGCTTCATCCCGTGTGGGCTCCAGCAGTGGGGCAGTGTTCCTCTAGCATCCGCAGCTTCTCGGGGCTGTTCCAGTGTCTCCCCACCCTCACAGCAGAGGATTCCTTCCTAGTACCTGATTAAACCCTGCCCTCTGCCAGTTTAAAGCCGTTCCCCCTTTCCCTGCCTCCTTCCTCTGACCAAGCAAAGGCACTGTGCAAATGTGCACTGGGAGACTGAGGTCTCACCACAAGAAGAGCTTTATTGCTTGCACCTGATGCTCTCACTGGTGGTGCTGCATCTGCTGCTGTCAGGTCAGAGAGTTTTTTGTTTCACTCACTGTCCAGGAATGCTGCAGCACCATCCCAGGTGAGGGATGATGGCCCTTTGCTTAGTTTGCTGCCCTCTGGTTCAAGCTCTGAGAATTTTAGTCTGACAGAAATAAAGATCAGGGATCTCCCAGAGGGGTATTGGCTGCTAGGTAAGAGCACTTCTAGAAACTTCTTTGAGTTAGGCTTTTCCCCTCGTGTCTTACTCTGATCTGCTGTAAAAGATAAAAGCCTGAACCCTTGATTTCAATGGGAAATAGACACATAAGTACCTTGAAAGATGTGATTTCAATGGGAAATAGACACATAAGTACCTTGAAAGATGTGATTTCAATGGGAAA
The DNA here is from genome assembly GCA_013396955.1 of Regulus satrapa. NCBI lineage: Eukaryota > Metazoa > Chordata > Aves > Passeriformes > Regulidae > Regulus > Regulus satrapa. Next base: position 39,825 of record VWZN01021046.1, on the reverse strand, counting down.
TAGACACATAAGTACCTTTAAAGATTTGGTTTAATGCCGGATCTAACGTGCACTGAAATAACAGCATGCTCTGAATTGATTCTGCTGAGCATACTCAGATCCTTTTAAACTAATGCTGCAAGCTGAAGCTTTAGGCACTGCAGAAATGTGATTCTAAACCAGGGTTCTTAAGGTCACCTGGTTTTTAGAATTGTCTTTCAGTGAAGGTGGAACTACTTTTTTTTTTTTTTTTAAACTAAAGGCTTCTCAAATACTTATGAGTAGCATCAATGATTCAAGAAAACTTTTACTGCAACTGCTGACTTGAATTTTGAGAGGTTTTCTTGTATATCAAAGCCAAGAGACTTAGCTTATGGGTCGCTCTGTATCATTTCTTGACTTTGGTTTTGAAGATGACCATCAAGATTTCAAACCAGTAAAGTTAATCTAAATGTACACTGTTCTCTCTTCAATGTCTTTGCACGCTTAAAATAACTCCAAATTTTTTCTGACTAAATATGCTAGTCAAAAAACTGGAAATACCACAGTTGATGAAATGAGAACAGCTTGGGCCAACTTTTTTCTTCTGCTTCTTTTTCTTTTTTTTTTTTTTTTTTTTCTTTTTATTTGCCANNNNTTTTTTTTTTTTTTTCTCCTTATAATTGCCAGTTATTGACTTCCTTTTTGTCCAGGTCACCAGAATGCTATGGAAAACTTTATCCCAGAATATTGGGTTTACTGGCATTTCTTGAAGAAAAAGCTTAAAATACGTGAAGAACTTGCAGAGTCTCTGCCCTCAAGACTCTTTACAAGGAACTATTTTTGTGATTAGATGCTGGACCGAGCTGCTCTGCAATTTTTCCACTGCTATTAACTGTAAATAACTTCCAGCCTTGCATTAACCCTTTTAGCTCCTGACAAGCCCAACTCTTCTGTATCTGCTGGGTGTAATGAGAGAAACAGATGAGCTGGGAATTTGAAGCTGGGTCTGAGGCAGAGCTCTTTTTTTGTTGGGACAGTGTTTATGAACTCTGCTGTAACTTTCTCATTCCTGACTCCCCTTAGAGAGTGCAAATATTTTTATCGGGCAGAACATTTTTGGGAAATACATCCATGGTCGTGGCTGGATTTTGATCTTGTGCCTGCAGAAGCAAATGACAACGTTCTTGCTGGCCTTTGGGAAATGGTTGTGTGCTCTGCAGACATTGACCTGAAAAGACTTTGGGATCTCTCTGATAGGCCAAAGCTGGAAAGTTGTAGCTCTAAATTCAGTTCCTAATTCTGTGTAGTTGTCCAAAGGCAGCAGGACCTCAGATAGGAGTGGAGCCTGCAAATGCTAAAAAAAAAAAAAAAAGCTGATAGGAATAAAAGAATGAATACATGTTAAGGAGGAAGGTGGCTCTTTTTGAGCAAGTCTTGAGAGGCAAATTCTCTAGCCCTGTGCATTCCCTTCTGGAATGTCCAAATAATGCCAAGATCATGTCTCAGTCCTGGCTCCTAAATCCTCTGCCATGGCTTAGTTACAGAGTGGAATCTGGCTGAGAATTTTCAGACATCCTCATGGACACTAAAGACAAAGGAAACACAGGGAAGAAGTCCATGCTTCGAAGTGTGTGATGATTTGGACTCCAAACATTCCAAGATTAAAGGTGCTGCGGTACTTTGGAATCCTGTGTGCCTGTCAGGCTGCAGCTGAGCTGAGCTGCATTTTAAATGCTCCAGTCACACATATGAAGCTGAAGAGGGACATTATAATGGATTTAGGAGATGCAGGCTTCCCTTTGCAGGGCAGGTTTCCACCTCTTCTGCTTTATCCATGACAGTGTTGTTGTGTCTCCTATGAAATGTAGAGATTTCTTTTCACATTAAGAACTCTTATCAGAGAAGTACAGTGTGAGGTGGATTAATTAAATATCAGTCTTATAACACATATTATGGATGAGGAAAGCTTTATACCTACTCTCACTTTTCCACAAAAGAGGGGAAGAATCTGTTTAAAAATACTTGTGCTCAAAACATTCCCAGGCACTCTCAGGTTTTTTTTTTAATTTTCCTTTTTAATGGGAATTATGCCACAGAGGCACTGGCTTATAAAGTTCATTAGGCTTTAAAAAAATGTTTCAGCCTCTTGGTCAGACAAAATTAAAAATTGGCAGGAGGTCACGTGGGAAAATTCTGCCAGAGTTGAAAAGTGGTTCCAGTCTCCCCGTGCCCCTTGGAGAAGGCTTCTAGCTTTTCTTTTTCCTTCTGGGTGTTGGACGAAATTCTCCAAGTCAGCACCCACCAGCAGAATATTATACCTCTTTCTTGAAAGAAAATTAGGTTGTGTATCAAAACGATGAGTAGATGTGTTATCACAAATCATCTGAACTGTAGCTGACTACCCTGGCCAGAATGGTGGTCCTTAGGGTTTTCCACAGGACTTTCTATGCTCATTCAGGTCATGAGCATCTGTAGTGGAGCTTCTGCGTTTTGCAACCAAGTCACAGCCTTGGCCTCGTGGTTCTTCTTTTCAAAATGAAACCTGTCAGCTTTCTGTCTCAACCATGAGACTCTTGAGGCTGTCTTCTCTGTCTCTGCCAGTGACCCTCCTTCCATGGTGTTCCAACCCTCAGAAATAATCCTGACATCTAAAATAACTTGTCTTGATCGAAAGCTGTGATCAGAAAGAAATATTACTAAATCTGTATTTTTACTGTTGGGTTTTTCTCAGGACTCCACTCCACGGGCTTCCAATCCCTACCTGGGGAACTGCTGCAGTTGGAGCTGCAATAGGCTGATGGATAAATCTTCTACCCCATTCTCTTTGCTTGACCTGGGGATTCTGAAATGAATTCACTCATCAGAAAAGGTAAGGGCAAAGCTTTTGGTGTTTTATGAGCCTGGAAGGTTTTGGGACCCAGCTAGGCTGGGGGTTCTGAAATGGAAATTCTGTTTGTGCCGAGCCCTGTGCAGCAGAACAGATCCCAGCACAGGTTTGGGTCATGGGGAAAGGACAGAGGGCTGAAAAGTGCATGAAGAGGAGGGGAGATCAAAGGAGAAAAGCTGAGAAAGGGTTAGGTTGGGCAGAGCAGGGGAGGCTTAGCCTGGATATCTGGTCCAATACCAATATGATGTTTTGCCTTTCTCTGTTCTGTGGTGGCATACGAAGGAATAAACAGAGAAAAATTAAAATTAAAGTGTGGTGGTGGTGGGAAGTAGGCCAGATGGAAAACTACGAAGTTATATTACTGGTGCAGAAACCTTGGTTGTGTATGGAGCCCAGAACTGTGGTAATTTTACCTCTCATAAGCTAGGCAACTGTGCATCCAAATTAAGTGTCTAGGAGAAAATATTTTCTTTTCCAGATTAAGCTAGGGGAGTAGCATTTGGTCCTGGAAAGGTAGACTCCTCTGTTATGGTTTCTTCCAATGAGTTTGCAAATCTTCCCTGAATTGTTAATTCACCCTTTCCATTTAAATTTGATAGGGAAAAGTTGTTTTTTTCTTTTTGTTTTGCCATTTTGTCTATGCATGCATGTCAAGGTGAAAAAGGGGAAGGAGGAAGCAAGGGATGGACATGGGCTCTTGTGTTTTGCTTTAAAATGATGTGTTAAACATAAACCCTTTGCATTCATCTGTAGAAACAGAGTCAGCATCCACAGGGGGCTGCTGTGTCTGAACAAGACTGCTCAATTTGTTTTTGATTAAGCATAATTATTTATTGCAAGACATGCAAGTACGGGTAATGCCATCTGAGTCCTGGCAGAGAAAGGTGTGTGTTGTGATTTGGGTTTGTTGTTTCTCTCTGTCTTGGCTTAAATTTATCTCCATCACACAATTTTAATTTTTTTTTTAAATTTTTTTTTTTACAAACAAAAAGGGAGGTATTTTTGGGATGCAAGTTAAAAAGCATTATTTATCCTGACCCAAAGAACAGCAAAAAGAGCAACCTTGAAAGATTTCTATAATGGAAATGAAACAATCAACACAGAAATATGAGGAAGAAATTACACCCATTAAATACATCTAGACTGATGAATGATATGATGGCTGCCTATTCAAGTTGGAAATTTTACACATGATTGAAGCTTTATTTAGTCTAATGAAATGTGCTTCCTGAATGCTGCATCTGAGTGACGGCGTGACCTAGAGCACAAAAGAAAGTATTATGTGATTAGACTGAGATCATTCTCATTTAAAGTCATTGTGATATAATTTTACGTTTTTAATTAGCAGCATATACTTTTGTGTCCATTGCCTCTTTTATTGCAAATACCTTTTCAGGTCTTGTCCTTCCACAGGCTTGTTTGAAGCTCAGCACGGATTAACAGCAAAGGGGTTTGGAGTTCATTGATCCTTTTATTTTATTTTTTTTTTTAAATCCCCCCCAAAGTGGTGAATGGTGGGAGGGGAGGAAGCTGATCTTTCAGAATAGCCTCATCTTGTGCTGAATTTTTCCCCAAGTTCCATAGGGCACTCTTTACATTTTAGCTTGGAATCCAAATACCTTGTTCTGCGCATGAAAATATCGGTGATCACATCTTTTAAATCAGTGAAATCAGAGTTACCGGTGGAGCAACTGATTCTAGAGACATTCCCCTCAACATCTTGGCTCTGGCAGCTGGGATTTGGTGAGGGTTTTTTTTAAATGCTCCTTTTATTCACCAGGAGTTACATCCTCTACACCCCACACTTGTTACCCCACTTCACCTTTATGAGCTGAGCTTTGAAGCTGTTTTGGGTGCCAGGCTGGAAGGCAACTCCTCACACAGAAATCCAGTGTTTGGATTAAAACCTATTAAACCACGTTTGACTCGAGCAAAATTTAACGTGGTTCATAATACAGTTTTATGAGCTATTGAGATTTCTGGCACCGTAAAATGAGTTTGTTAATGGCTTTCAGCAGTTGTTACTTAAAGAGATGGTAAAGAGTAATGAAGGGCGAAAATAAATGCGAGGGGTGAAGTTGCTTCTCAAGTCTGCAGTTCTTTCCCTTCCCGGAGCATTAGCAGGGGTAAGCAAGCATTAAACAGGTTCAGTGTGCTGCCTTTGTGTGAGACAGCTCGCTGCAGACCCCATATTTTCAGATGAATATGAACTTGCTGACCACAATCCTGACTTTCAGCTTGTTAGTGAGGTTGACTGATGAACACCCAGGACCAGACAGATAAGCCAGGCACTTAATCTATCTACTGTATGTGTTCAGTCAGACTAAAGCTTTATCAATCATTTCAAACTGCATTTCAAGAGCGTATTGTATAGCTTCCCATTACCATAAATCACTGAATTTGGAGCCAGTGGCGATTTAACCATCTCAGTCATGAGGTCTGAAGGTGTCTGTGCACCTGTAAGCACCTTAATTTGTGCCTGTATGGAGGGTTCTTAATTCCTTAGCACATTTCCTGGTTTTATTGCCAGTGCTGCAGTTGAAATTTGGGAGGGCAAAAGGAAAAAGTTAGGAGCAGCCTTTCAATAACAGTTCTTCAAATATTTCAGTTTGAAATTTAGGATCATTTTCCTAGACCACTTTTTAACTCGCTGCATAGATAGCTTCTTGATCTGGCTTGTATTTCCTGCTAGAATGAAAAGGATAAAGTTCAGTAAAGGTATTATAAATGCATGTGCCAGTCGCAGAATAAAATCTAACACTGAGAGAGAAAAAAAAAAAATTCTTAAAGGACACTCCCCCATTTTTTGCCTTTCTTATTACTTTTTAAATTTTGTTTTTACACATCTGTAAATGGGCACATATTTCACAAAATGAAGGCAGCATGTTTACAAGTAGGGAGGGCCAATTTGCCTGATGCTTTTCTTTCTTTTTCTTTTTTTTTTCTTTTTTTGGGGTGTTTTTTACAGAATTTAGGCTTCAGATGTGCTCAGACATCTTTTATTCTGCTTCAGTTGTTGTCGGGCTTAAACTTCAAGACGTGAGATCCAGTAGCCATTCCAAAATCTCATGTTAGCACTCTGGATTGTGACAAACTCAGGTACTTCCAGCTGAGAGAGATTTGATTCCTTTTGAAGCCTGGCTGAGATGATCACACCTACAGACACAGACAAGTGTCCAACCATTGATTCCCAGGAATAAATTCAGTATCATGGCCTAGTTTTTGGAAGCCTTTATATCTATATCATCAGAATTTTGTCCTCATTTTTTTAGCTATTTTTGTGCCTTTTTTTTTTTAAAAACTCTGTGGGTCTAGTAAGTGTATGTATTGGTGTGGTATGTGAGAAGCTGGTAGAGCCCATTTGAAGTCGTGAAACAACTGCACAAGTTGCAGCTTATCAAACCCAATTTTTTAAAATTTTTTTTCATTATTTTCCCCTCCAATTACATTTTGCGGTCTATTAGGCATCATTTTCTGACAGTTGGTGAGTGCAGTCTCTGTAGTATGTGGCTGGTCTACATTTGGGCCAGGCTTTATGCATTATAAACCTGTCAACAGATCCTGTTTTCAGCTGCGGTGTAGCACCGAGGGGCAGTCGAGGAGGAGACATGATAAAGTCTTTGGGACAAATTACACATCACAAATTAATTTATATGTAATGCTTGGCATAACAGGCATGAATTTTGGGCATGACCATAATGCTCGTTTTTGCTGCCAGCAATTATCATCTGCTTTAAGTCATGTCTTGGATGGAGAGTGGATCTTGTGATGTTACGGTAAATGCACAGAATATGAATAAGCAGACACCTATGGGCTTAAACTCTGCGTGAGGAGATTGAGTACTTGACTGTGGATATACTTCAGGTGCATTCAAAGAAATTGGGTTTCCCATGCTGGCTGCAGTGAACAAGGGGAATTTTTTTCCATGGGTTTCCGTGAACTTTTGGATTGAGGCCCAGAGCCTGATCTCATACTTTGCCTAGAGGAGATTTCTGAGAACATGCAGACTTGGGCATCCAAGGGACTAGCAGTGCCAGAGTGGTTGTAAAGGGCCACAGCCAGACCCTTTATTTACAAGTTAAATGACTTCCCCAACGTGTTCTGGGGAGCTTTAGGCAGCTCGTGGTTTGTTTCACCTACTTAACATCTCACTGAGGAAGAGCTGAGTCCCCATCCTTTGACAGACAACAGATCAGCTGGTTCCGAATGTTGATCAGCTGTATACAAGCTGAGGGGAGACTACACTAGGATTAAAGTTTTGGGTTTGTGGACTGTGGGAAAATTAGTTATGCAGACTCTTGGGTCTCTTCTGCTGAAATGCAGCTCTTGATCACTGTAATTTTGGATGATGCCTAAATGGTTTCTCGGACTGTGCAAGCCACAGGCTGTCCCAAGCTTTGCCAAAGAAGGATGAGTGGCTGAGCGGTTGTGCTTCTTCACAGCATGTTTCTGAGATTTGTCAGTTCTGTCACACTCCTCGGGCCTGTGGGAAGGAAGGGAAAGGGGTTTCCAGAGATATTCTGTTCATAATTACGAAGAAAACTCGCAGCCGCACCACGTAAAAACCTTCTAATGGTTCTTGCACTGGCTCGTGAATGGCAGTGAGGAGGATGTAGTTTAAAAATACAACACAGACTTTTTTTCTTATAAAACATTTCAGGAAATCCTGCATTTTAGTGGGAATCTCTCACCTTTGAAGAATGCTGCGCTTGAAGAATTTATAATGCTCTATTATCTCCGGGCCTAATTTGCAATATACTTATGTAAAGTGATATTCAGTCTGCAAAGATACTTCTTTCTCTCTTAAGAAGAGAGTTCTTATTGCATAGCTGTGCAAATGTTCCTATGCAAGTACAGACAATAATTGTGGCTTAAGGCTGTATACATTACAAGCAGGGAATTCCTCATATGTTTAAATACATATTTTAGAAGCAAATCTGGATCTGGTTTCAGCATCCAGAATGGATTGACACCAGTTTACATCATCAGTATCTGGCCTTTCGAAATTCGGAGAACCCATTAAAAATAAAACTTGTGGTGGGGGGAGCCTGGAGTTGTATCATATAGCAAGTGAGCACAGGAATGGCTGGCAGGAGAATGGTATGCAGCAGATGAACTGGATGGGGGACAGATTTGCACTGTTGTAAAACACATGGGAAAAGTCCCTTCCGTTTATTTCTCTTTTTTTTTTTTTTTTCACCCCCTTATTAATTTACCGCAACCACAAGCCATGTGTTCCAGTTCCTGTCTGGGAAAAGAGGCTGGATAGGCTGCACTGTGACTTAGTCAAATCAGGGACCTGAAAGCAGCTGGAAAACCCCAAGAAATTCTGAGTAAGCTCGTAAAAGAGCCGAGGAGAATGGTTTGTAAACCACTCAGCACTAGGGACGAGACCACTCTGGTCACACTGTGCTCCCTGTTGGGGGTTCACAGCTGTAATGAAGGGCATCAGCTGAAGATCAAGTGGGCCAAATATCTCCAATGAAAGGGTTATGCCTCAAAATTGTCAGATTCATAGTGCAGCCCAAAGTTCATGCTCAGTGCTAGCAGGGCAGTGACTTGTGCGAAATATCCCAACACCTACGTACCTCGGAAAGAAGGTCCTGTAAGGTCAAGCCTCTCACCTCCTAGATAGGGATAGAGATAAGTTTATTGTCTGGATTATGAGGTAAAATTTATAAACTCTTGGTTTAGCGGGCTTAAAAGCCAGTATGTTGCTTTCTATGTGTCTCACCTGTGATAAAGATGTGATGAGTAAAGTTAAGCTCTCATCTGAGCACTCTCCCTGTGGCTTTAGAAGGCTGAGCATGTTAAATGCAAGAACACAGCCAGGTAAGTGGAAATGTATCTGGGAATTAGTATAATCTTACCTACTGCTGCTGGAGAGACAGCAATGAAATTACTTCTCACTGATAAGATTGACAGTGGTTGCTGATGCATGGTTTTAAGCTTCTGTTGTAGGTTTAAATATCTACTTTTTATCCAGTGTTTATCTTAAACTTCAATGTATTCCTCTTCATTTTTTTAAAAAAATTAACTCTAGCCTTTTTTAAATTTTATTTTTATTTTTTCCTGGGCTCCTATTTATATTTTGCTATCGGTTGTGAATTTAAAAGAAATGTTTACCTTTTGGATTTCTCCATCCCAAGCTTAATCCTTCCCAGAGACTCAAATGAGATCAAGGTCAGGTTTTGTCATTAAAGATGGAGGGGGCACATTTCTTTCCTGGTGTGCTTCAGCCACAGACATCTTATGTGGTTTGGTTAGTGTGAAAGGCTGGAGGGATTTAGCAACTCTGGTATAAAAAAAAGGAGGAACTCTCATTTCATAATTTTCCCTTAAATTTGAAAGAGCTAAAACATTCAGAATAGAGAGGGTAATTAATGCGTGTTGCAGAGACAGACCATTCAACAAAGAGCCTTAATATTTACTCTTGGCACTAATGCACTGTTTGTCAAAGAAAATTCTGAATCCCTGCTGAAATATATTTAAATTTGAATTGCATATGCCGTATATAGTATATAATTACATCCTTAATGACTATATCACATATGTGTGCACATATATTCTGTAGTGTTATTTTTGCTCAGATCTGGAGCTGAGACTAAAAACACTTTCAAATTCAATGACTTGAATGATAACGAAAGCGAGAGAATTTTTACTTTTGGACACCAATATGGAATTTTGTGAAGTCATTTCTTTGAGGGGGAAATTCTGATTTTGGAGAGGGTTATGGTACTGTGTACTCCTGGTTTAGAGCGACTGGTTAGGCAGGTGTAAATAGGGATCTGGACATGTATATATTCTACCTCTTCCCTTTTTGAGAAAAAAATTAGTTTTCAGAGGTGTTACTGCTCCCCTTTCTCACACAGACTCAAATCTCTACAAGTCCTCATGCTGCCGAGGCAGAAAATGTGTTTGGGTGCTGTTTGTTAAGCCAGTTTTGCCCATATTTACTTCTGGCTGTGCACTTGAAGAATAAAATGCTCCCGAGCATGAGGAATGGCCTTGATTGGAACACCGTGTGCAGGGAGGTGCTGCAGTTCAGAACCCCCCAGGTGTGCCAGCCCGCGTTTGAGCCCGTGGAGGTGACACAGATCATCCCCACACATTCCATTCCCTGCTCAGCCCACAGTGAGCAGCCCATGGCAACCGGGGCTCATGGGAAAGGCTCCTCTGGCTCAAAAATAGGAGGAACAGCCTTCTGACAAGAGCTGGCACCTCGGTGACAGCCACATCCTTTCACACCGTGATGTAATGCAGTTCAGCGTGCTTTGAAAGGCCCAGCTTGGTGGTGGTCCTGCCTTATCTCTCCTTAGATGCTGATCCTTATCACGGAGACACAACAAACTGTTTGGTGGAGTTGGAGGGGGTGACAGGAGCCTTTGGCTTCGTTTAGGGCGAGTCTGACGTGGGCATTGGGATATTCTGCACTTTTTTTTGTGTGCCATTCAAGTGGTTTGTAGAAATCAAAGCGATGTTGCTGTGTTTATCCTACTGGGAAAGGGGAGAGCTGGTTCCAGCGAGACGCTCAAGACCTTGGGCTTAGAATTCTTGCACTCGAGGGCATTTTGTTTAATTCTTTTGTGCCTGCACCTGAATGATAGGAAATGGTGTTCTAGTGTAATTTCTCAGGCCCAGTGCAAGGTTGTCTTAGTAACTTGTGACCCCCCTGACTCAGAGCTCGAGGAGAGAAAAGGCGAAGTTGCTCGGCGATCGGAGGAGAGCGGGGCAAAGTGTTATCTCAGAGCTGTGATATTTGGCTTCCAGTGGCTGCAGAAACTTGACACACATCAAACGTCAAACTCGCTGATAGCAGACAGGAAGGATTAGTGTTGACACAGCAGAGCTGACCCCTGCCAGCAGCGAGGCCGTGCTCCAACGCGGCCGCGTCGCGCCGAAATCACCCCGGGCGTGCGAGCGCTGCGGGCTGGAGGTGAAGGTATAGGAAACACTGGGACATTCTCCTGCCTAATTGGGCTGACAGCTCAGTCTGGGTGGAGGACAGTGTTTATTTACTCATTGTTGTGTGATGAGCAAATAGAAAGATATGCCTGCTTTAGCCCACGCCGATATTGGTGCTAACGCTGTCTGGCTCCAGCTGCCGTAAGCCAGGACAATACAACACAAAAACTTCCTATTCACCATCACTTCTAACTCTGTCCTGGCACAGATATGCAATGACCTCAGACCACAGTTGGGTCTAATAAGGAATTTATCTTCATGGAAATGTGACCTCCTGCTACCAGAAGGCTACGAAAATACGAGTAACAATGGGTAAATGAAGATAAAGGTTTATCCTGGCCAACTGTTGCATTTTCAAAACAGTTCAACCCCACCATGAAAAAACTACTGTTTGACATAGGATGCTGCCTGAAACTCTCTAAAAAGTCACCGTGGAAAAAACATGCTCTTATTATTGTTTTTATAAGTGAAAATTACTGGATTGATTCTTTTTTCTTTTGAGTGATGCTGACGTTAAAGATCGGCTTTCAATTCCCAGAATCCACTTTGGATACAGGAAAAGAGACTTCAGGAAATTCAGTTTTTCACCAAGGAATTAGGCTTTTTCCTCTCTTAACCTCCACCCTCCATATTAGGAGTTCACACTCTGTATGTGCTTTTAATCTTGACTTCAATATATTTTACTGTGGCCAGCTTTTAGTTACAGTTTAATAACTTTAGCTTTATTTTGCCCCAGGCCACATTATAATGAATAAAAAGCTTTTTCTATGATTTAGCTGAATTTATGCAGCTGCCCTTGAAACAGCTGCATAACTTTTCCTACTGACTAGGAAGGGTAGCAGTTTACTCAGCACAGACTGATCAGCTGAATTCTACTTCCAAACTCGGTTTTGCCAAAAAATCATGAGAGAAAGAATGCAGATCCATGACGGTGCTTCCAGATACCTTGTTGAAACATTGATCTTTCTTACATTAAAATTATCCTCACTCCCCCAAAAGCAATTTAGACTGAAAAAAGACCATATTTTTATATAGTTCTGTATGGTACCTTGTGCAATGAAATCTTTAATTGATGAGGGCCTCTGACACACCCAAACCAGCAGCTTCCAATCTTACGAAGGAAATGGTGAGTGGATATGGGAAGAAGCTTGCATCAGCCACCTTACATTTGACCACTTCTAGGCTGGTCCTTCATGTGGGCACAGCTTACAAGCAGCTCTGATCCGCCAGTGGCTGCATCAAAATCTGCAGAGAGATGTCAAAATCAAATCCGCAGGCCCTGTGCAGGGGCTCTGACAGGAATGATGTGGCCAGCTCAGAGCAGGCATCGAGCCTTTCCCCTTGTTCATTTTGTGCCTTGGAACCCAGCATCTGAAAGGGAACCCTAATCCAGGAGCCTGTGCGGGTCCCAGCCAAGCAGGTTTGGAGAATACACACTGTGTGGGAACCTGCCTACAAATTGGAGGATGGCAGAGAGGATGGAAGAGGCAAGAGGTCAGTGGTAGGCAGCTTAGGGAGCACGTGGTGTGAACGCAGCTGCGAAACCTGAGGCACCTCATCAATTTGTGAGGCTTCTTTAATATCAGGGCCCAGCTTCATCTTTACGCAGGGAATCCTCTCCAGAATTCCAGACACATGAAAGATATTAACTCATAATGCCTAGTAGTCTCCTGAGTGCCTGTTAATAATTATGGCTGGCCTTTTTAGCCTTAGAAGCTTTCTATTACCTGGTGTTAAACCTTTTAGAGCAAACTGGAAACCAGGATAGGATGCTGAATGTGAAGAGGTGTATTTGTTAATACTTCTGTGCACTGACAAATCTGGACCAAGTGTATGGCTCTTGCTCGCTCAGGATTAGCAAATGTTGAATTGAAATGAAGAACAACTATTTACGTGTACTTTAAAAAAGCAGGTTTAAAAGAAATCTTGTAAAGGAAAAGAGGAAAAAAAAAACCCAGCAGCAATAAACCCTAGTCTGAGATCATACTATTAAACAGAAATATTATTAAAAGAACGATTTTTAGAAGAATGAGAATGATCAGTTTGCCCAGCTGTTCTAGTAGCAAGGAAAACATTAATTTAAAAATTAAGAGAATTCTGCACACATACTATTTGTCTCCTTATATAAAAGTTAAGAAAGCAAGGCAGATTAAATCCTGGTGTAGACCGTATGTTCTAAACTTCTGATTATAAGATGTGTAATAAAGATAAAGCAAACCCCCCTTTCCCCCCCCCAAAGAGCGAGAGCACATTGAGTCATGCAATGAAGCTTTTATTCATTACAGCTCTGAAAAATTTGGGGTCAGTTCTCCATTCCTTTAAAAAGGAGACTTAAATGTAGTGTTTCTGTAATATATGTTCAGTTAAAAGCCCTCCTCCCAGCTTTTCACTGCCAGAATGAGGTAAAGAATCTGGAGATTTTAGAACTAATAAGCCAAGCAGTAAAATGGTGCACATTTGTGTGGAGCCTGATGAGGGATGGGAATGCACCCAGGGAAGGCTTGGCTGCTGGGTGGACACACCAGGGCTTCATTCAATGAATCAACCTTGGCAAATCCCATCCG
>VWZN01021046.1:16195-26396 GCA_013396955.1 Regulus satrapa | reverse complement strand
GGGGTGGGCGTCGGAAAGGCAAGAAAAACCTGACTCCGGTTGTTACAAACTGTGCAGGATGAAAGCTGGACAAGCCATCCACCTGCAAACCAACCACTAAACCTCAGGAAACTGGGAAGGAAGAACTGAAGAAATCTGGGAGGAATGGTGTTGGGGTGCCTGGACATCCATGACTTGGGTTGATGTGGGGGGAAAAAGAAGAGTTGAGAATTCTGCTTTTTCTGTGCAGGAAACCCCATGTAATTATAGAATACTGTCACACTGCGCTGGGCAGAAAAGCTCAGTAAGAGAACTGCTACCAAACATTCCAGCTCTTACTCCTTGGGGGAGCCTCTGAGGTCAGAGAGGTGAGGCAGGCATTCCACACCCCATCCTGTACTGCAGTTCAGGCCTTTCCACAGCGCTGGGATGGTATGGATCAGGAAATTATTCCTTCAGAACTCCCACATGCTTCATTAGTGAAAAGACTTTGATAATAATGAACCTCATTTAAACATCCTGAATGCTGTCTTTAAACATACTGGGTAAGAAAAATTTAAAGTAATAAGGTAGGGAACAAAAGAAAGTTCTTACATTCTTAATGTGATTGAAGGTATAGTCTTTCCTTACAGATTTAGTCCTTCCTATGAACGTCCACACTGTGTTTCCAATATTTAAAAAAAAAAAAAAAATCCTGGATAGAATCACACTGGAGTTGAGTGTTTGTGAAGTTAATAGAAAATTCTGGTCCTTCAACTCTGATAAATGTAACTCTAGAGTCCTATGAAAAATTTCATTTTCAAGGAAGCCTTGCCTTTTTATGGGAACTTTGTCCAGCTGAAAAATTTTACTGGCTCTACTCCTCATTCCCAGTTATGGACCAGATTTGAAAATACCTGTGAAAAACAACGTATTGGTTTCAAGGAACTGCATGGATGAAAGCACTGTAATTGAGGACATCCAGATCTGTTCTTACAGAAATGCTTTGTATTTACTTGGCCCATTACTTATACGTTCTGAAGAGCATTACAAGCATAGAAAACTCCAAAAGGGTGAAAGTTAGCCAAGAAAACCAGCTGTGCATGACTTTGAGTCCTATCCCAAACACTTGGAATACATCTGCATGGCTCATCAATACATCTGTATTGCTCTGCTTGCAATGTGACTGGCTTGGTCCTAGAACTACTGAGACGGAGCAGTGGAGGTATATAAAACCAAGGCAGGCACGGAAAAAGGAAATTTCAGTGTCTTTGTGCACAAAATTGTTTGTGTTCAGAATCAGCAAGATGGGTTACAGATGTACGTTGGAGAAACAAGGCAATTCACTTGGACTTTTACAGAGCATTCTCTTAAAAATTCTTTGCAAGGCTTTAAAAAGATGGGGAGGGGGCGAGAAGGAAATATATATATATATATATTCCTGAGAGTGACTGCAATCCTCAAGGCCATGCAAATAGCTTGTACCTTTAATCATTCAGGTATCCCAGGGCTGATGAGAAGTTAGGCTGGGAAGGAAAAACACAGGGCAGGAAGCCGAGAGATTTGAGCTCAATTCCAACTTCAGGACAGAATTCCCATGTGGGCCCCTGGTTTGGACCCATGTTTACCTGCACGATGGAAACAGTTTCACCCAAACTGTTGCTGAGCCATCCTTTTGAAATGGAAATGATGCTGAGCCACTCTGGAGGGCAGACCCACCTCTTCTGCCTGGAAAAGCTGTGGGCATTTTTGCTTTTTCCTACAGGAGGAATAGCACAGGACTTCTCTAAATTAGAAATAACACCTCCTCCCTCTTCCTGCAGTTTTCTAGGTCAGTTGCAATCCAAATTTCTGAGTCCAGTTTAGTAGAGTAAGTACTGGATTTAAACTTTAAATTAGCTCACATTGAGTGCATTACTTTTCCATTAAATCCCTGTGAGTACTGTGTAAAGAGACCGTAGGTTCTGCATCATTATATAGATAATACCTTTCTGGGTATTCTAGGTCTGGGTCCATCCCATCCACCTTCAGGCACCTCGCTGTTGTGCCCAATTTAGGAACCTCATTACATGGCCAGGCTGGTGAAGGTGACCTCTTGTGAGTACATGTGTCCTGTGTTTTCTGGAGCACGGGCACAACCAGATTTTTAATAATAACTGCTCCAGGAGTACTCTTGCAGAATATCATTGGCTTAGTTTAAGTTCTTTCCCCAATGACAACAATCATCTGAAAAAGAGAGGTGGGATAAATGTTTACATATGTGCAGCTGTGGAAGGGAATCTGCAGAGTAACTAATTTCACATCCTACCTTTGCATAATTTTTAAATATTTTTGTTTGGTTTTGGTTTTTTTGTACATGAGCCCATTTGTAATTGATTCAGTCTTTAACAGAGTTTGTTGGATTAAATCTGGCACAAAAGCTGCCAATTCTGAGTTTGCTAGATCTTGAAATATGGATCCACTTGGGGCCTCTTCTTCAAGCAGCAGTTGTTCAGCTTTACCGGAGCTGCTGGTTGAAGTCACCGTCAGATTTCCGTTCTGTGGAAAAAGCACTTGTTATAAATCTCAAATAGTCAGTAATTGATCACAGCCCCGGATTGTAAAACTCTATCTCAGTGCCTGAAATAGCCCATGTTTGTGGTGTGGTATGTGGTTTCAGTCCCTGTCGAGGGAAAGGGAGACCTTGGAGAATATGAAAGTCTTAAAGATCTTTCCACTAATAGAAGGGTCAGGGGACAGCGCTGTCAAAGCATCCCCTGCTTAAAGCTGTGTGGGGAAACAAACTGCTTTCGACCTCCAGCGTCTCAGCTGTCAGTCACAGGAGATGAACACTCCTTTTGTTCAGATCCCTGAGAAAATCCCTGGATTCTCCTGCCTTCTGTGCCCTCCCCATGCCAAGCTGACTGAATTTCCCCAAAGCATCGAGTTGAGGTGATGGAAATTAACACAATTTCCCTCCTGCCCACTGCAGCCTCCATCCTCACGTGAGATCCAAGGAGCTGCAGGGTCCTCATGGGTGCCCTGCAGTGTATGGCAGCTCTGGTATGAGGGTTGTGGTAAAAACTGAAGTTGCTTGGATGTTTGAGAACCTAAATATTGACATAAGAGCTTAAATTCAGTTTTTGTGGCTTTATAAAACCACGACCAAGCGATCAAGCAGAAAGCAAACAGCAGTTTGATCTCTGTTTTCGTTTTTAACAAGTTTTCGGAGACATCACCCCGTGGCTTTTAATTTTTTTTTTTTAAGCATAAGTTATTTTTGATGCTGAGATGTCCATCAATTTGGTCAATAGGACAGTTTGGGATCACTGATGCTTGATGCTTTCACAATTTTATATGGATAAAACCATTTTGAGCAATTTGCCACTTTTTTTTTTTTTTTTAATAAATGAGAAGTAAGACTTCTTTATCACATTCAACCAACAAGAAATCTTGAGAATTTGCCTGATAGAGGGACTCTACAGACATTCTGTGTGCTGAGAGTGAGTGCAAATGGATTCTCTGCTCTTGAACCACAGCAGATTTGTTGGCTTTTTGCTTTCTCTAGGTCGACTATCAAAAAACCTTTTTACTTAGTATGTATTTAGTAATAACAATTTGAAAGGATTAATCAACCCTAATATTAAAACTTTACTGCCTTTGTAATGGATTAGCCTTTGTACCCGGCTAGATTCTAAAAGGTGTTACAGAAGTAAAGCAGTAGCAGGATGCCACAAGTCCTTTTAAATCGAATACCCCACTCCTTGCTTGAGGCAAGCCTCTGTTCTTTGGGGAGAGGCCTTCAGATGGAGCATTCCAGATATGCATGGCAGAGTTTATGTAGCTTGTTTAAGGCTTTAAAATAAAAAATAAAAAAAACCTGGGTTTTAAATCCCATTGGTCCTTAATACTGTTGAGAATGAAAAATTAACTGGGGTGGAAAAAAAGGATATTCTGACATATGGATTAGCAATCAGCTATAAACTGAAGTTTTAGTTAAACAACTCAATTCCCTTTTTCCTTGTACTTTTTTTGCACTTCTGTGCCATATTTTCAGGAAAGCAGGCATTTAAACACTGGCTGGAGTGGGCTATGGTGCAAGTTTGTAGAAGGCTAGAAGGTACATATTCATCTTCACTGGTAGAGCTGCTTAGCACAGCTCAAACAGAGCGCATGATTACAGGAATTATCTCCTAAAATGTGTTTATTTAGTGTGGTTATATTTAGAGCTGTCCTGTCTTGAAGGGCTTCTAGTAAACTGCCCTCCTCCTCGCTGCTGAGGGTGACCCTTCATCAGCACAGTGAATGGGCAGGCTTTCAAACTGACCAGCAAACCTGAATAAATTCAAGTTTCAAGAAGTCACCATTGCTTTCCTCTGGGTTTTTTGGGTTTGTTTTTTTTTGGGGGGGGGGGGCTTTTTTTTTTTTTGTTTGTGGGTTTTTTGTTGTTGTCTGTTTTGGGGTTTTTTTTTTTTTTTTGGGGGGGGGGGGCTTTTTTTTTTTTTGTTTGTGGGTTTTTTGTTGTTGTCTGTTTTGGGGTTTTTTTTTTTTTTTTGGGGGGGGGGGGCTTTTTTTTTTTTTGTTTGTGGGTTTTTTGTTGTTGTCTGTTTTGGGGTTTTTTTTTCTGTGTGTTTTGTTTTGGTTTTTTTTTCCCCCAGCTGCTGGGAGATAAAGAATACACTCAGCTGAAGGGCTGACAAACAAAAAAAGGCCTTGCAGCTGGTGGTGGCCCTGCTATCCAGCCTGGTGTAGCAGTCTGCCACGCAGATGAGGAGGAGGGTGGTCTCATCACGAGAGGGTTCAAGGCAAGCAGGGTGACATCTCTGACTGCCCCCAGCCTTAATCTTGTTAGGGGGGAGGAGGTATTGCTGTTATTGTTGGTGCCAATTAGGACAAACCTCCTTCTAAGCAGTGGAGGGGGTGCCTGCAGAGAAATCCAGCAGCTGGAATGCCACCAAGTGCCTGGTGTGGAGAGCCTGCATTGCAGATGTGCCCCTCCAGCTGCTGAGCACTCCGTGTGCTGCCTTAGGAAAGGGTACAGGAACTCATGGTTTCCTTACTGGTAATTACACATCTCAGCGAATTAAACCTGCAGGCAGAGCCTAAAACAGTCCTGAGCTCCTCTGAGTTCAGTTCTTTTACAGAATTCTTCTCACAAGGAAAGGGGGGGAAGTTTCAGGATTTCTCTAGGGAGGGGTGAGTCGGGAATAAATCAGCAGCAGGGTTACACCATCCAGGAGCAGTGGGGTATGTTTAGTCAGGCCTTGTTTCGAGGACCAACGTGATTCTGGTGTCACAATGTCCTGCTTGCAAGTTTTGATGTCTTTTAAACAGAAAGTTGCCTGTTTTTCCTGTTCAGTTTGCCCTAACTCAGTTAAAGGGAAGGCAAATAAAAGGGAGAACAACTGTGCCCAGCGTGGCAACTGAGGACAAATAAAAGCAGATTATGGAGACTAAAATCACAACTTTTTTACTTCAGAGAGCCCAGGCCTCCTTTGTTGTGTCAGCAGGAGATGCAGAGAGCAGTGCCTGTGCTCAGAGCCAAGTGGCACAGACTGGTGCATGCTAAGCCCTTGTCAGAGAAGAGTTGTGTTCCTGTTTCATGGCACTTTGGACTGGGATTCATGTGGGCTCCTGGAGGGCCCTACAGAGCGAGTGTCGGAGTGTTTTCCCCGAAGCACAGCGGTGCTGCATTCCATATGTGGGTGCACAGGGCTGTGGCACAAGTGGCAGTGCCCCAGGGGTGTAAAGGCTGCTGGGGTGGCACTGCAGAGCTGCTGAGGTGGTCAAACCACGCCGTGGACGTGCTGCTTTGGGAGCAGTCCCAAATATGTGATATTGCCAGCCTGGGCCTGGACACGGTGCTGGAGGGAGCTGCTGGGAGCAGCCTGGGGATGGTCAGGGAGTAAAATGGCAATTACATGTTATGGATGCTCATGGTTCTCCAGAAGCTCTTTGGTTTGTCTGAGTAGAGGTGGTACAGACGGGGGTGTCTGCTCAAGAGCTGCCTCCTTGACCTGGAGTCTGTGCAGCATGGCAGCATGCTTTTCCCAGGGAGCCCTGTTCCTCACATGAGGATTTTTTTGTACCTTCCCAGTGTCTGAATGGAGCCCAGGCATGACAGTGTTTGCCACATTTCTTGCATATTTTGCTAAGTAAGAGCAGGACAGAAAGTCTTATTCATGTGGGAGCTGGTTTTACTCTCACCTCGGTGTTTTTATCTCTCTTATTTCCCCGTGGCTGCCGTGCTGCCATTTTTTTGAGACACTGGGCAATCTCATGAAAGGAAATCCCATAATGCTTGTTACTAATCTTGGGTGCCAAACACCAGCTTTGTCCTTTAACTTTTCCTTTGACACGCTGAAACCGGTGGCTACACGACTGCCTCGGAAAGGGATGGTGTTTTCCAGGGGACAGGGATTGATTTAGCACGAGCTGCGTAGGAAGCGATGGCTGTCATAAGCTTTAGTGAAACCTGAAGGAAAATTGCCATGATTCATCCCCAGTTGTTAATATGACAAAGCCCAGACCCATACAAAGGAACACCTGGCCTGCTAGTGAGCACATCTCTGGAGAGCAGCATTTGCCCACATGTTTGTTGCTCTAGCAACAAGCCCGAATGTGGATCACTACTTTTCTTGAAACACCACAGGAAAGAACAGATTCCACTATGGGGAATTTTCTGTCATAAAGAGAATTATATCTGCTCTACAAACACTGAGTTCTCCCACTTTGTAAGGACTGACTGCCACTCTCTGAATCACCAAAAAACACAGAGGCCCATTTCTTGACTCTTGAGAATCTAAAGATGTGCCAAAACATACATGGATTTCATATTTTCCAGTAGCTACAAATCAGACCCTTTCTCTCAAGAAGATCCCAGTTTAGAACAGTCTCCTAGGTCACTGTTCAAGCTCAAAGTGAACCAACTTTAGAAAGTAAAGTAATTTCCTTATAGGGTGAATTTTACCCTTCTGCTCAGAGCTTTTTCATCACCTTTCCTTTCTGGGTAGGTTTCAGATGGTGACTTGCACTCTCTCCTCTGCTCTCTTGCATAATGGCCCTGCAGATGAACAAGTGTGAATGTTGACATGGTGATACATCCCTAGCTTTGATTTTAGTTGCTCTGGCTCCCACTCCTCGTAGATGCATGTATGTACCTATACATATATCTATATACTCATAGAGCAAAGCGGAGAGGAGCTTGGGTGCCCTGTGAAACACCTGTGTTACAAGATGTTTCATCATCTATTCCAATGTTCTTCTGTTTCTGCTGCCTGGGTTCCTGCTTTGTAGACAGACCAGCTTTGTTAATTTTCCCTGTTTCTCTTCTGATTACTGGTTTTACATTTCTTCCCCTGGTAATGCTCTGCCAGTACAATCAAGATTTTTTTTTTTCCTTTTTTTTCTCCAAGGCTGGACAACAAGGAGGACAAAAATGGAGAGAGAGAGAGAGGTTGAGATACTTTGAATCCCAGAGGTTACTCATTTCTGTCTGAACTGAATAAATGGCCGCATATAAATGTGTTTCTTCTCCTTTCAAAAAGGGGTTTGCATTTTTTCTGCTGACCCTGGGTGAGGCTGGAGTTACCTGAAACTGTTTGTAGCTGTTCAGAAGCCGCAAGCTTTCCCACCTGAATTCCTCCCCTGTCAGCTGGAGGGGGCTTTCAGGTGGGTGTTTGTTTCATTGTGCCTCAAAGGGATCCGTTCCTGTGCTGAAAGACAAGCCCAGGACAATGTTTTACAGAGCAGAAGATATTGTGAGGGACCAATTATCACATAAGTGGTTCTCACGGCTTGGGCTGGTACTGTGTGCCAGGTTGCACATTAACTTCTTTCACTGCTTTTTTACCCAGTTTACTCAACATTCTCAAGTGGTGGCTTTGTCAATTGTTTCTCCTGCTGATATTTTGACAGATGATAGCCCCCTGATGCCAGCTTAGCCCAGCTAGTAAGAAATAGGCCAACGTGAAACTCTAGCCCAAGCCACTGCTCTCATGGTATGGAGGAGCTGTAGGGTTGGGTCAGGTTTGGAATTGTTATTAATTTCCATCTGAAAAATAGATCTCCTAACCCTGCTCTTGCAATGCACTCCCTATGTATGCCATTAAAAAAAAAAATTAAAAAATATCATGGAGACTTTATTATATTTTTTTTTCTCTGTCACACCATGCTTAAGTATCCTCTAATGAGTGTCAGGGTACACTTGGGGAGCATGTCTGAATCATGTGAGCACAAATGTATTTAAAGATTTATAGTGCTTCATTGATTCCAAAGGAACATATAATGACCAGGCAATTTTCAGTGTAGTTTTGCTATATAAATCTTACCAGAATTGCTGACACTGTGTTATTAACACTTGGGGCTGGTGTTGCTGCAGAGTGACGAGATTTATGTGGAGGATAAAGCAGAGATCTTTAGAAAGTGGGGTTTGCTCATTCATCTGGCTGTTCATTAGTTTAAGGGCTTTCTGTAGTTTGTATATTGCACTGACTTCTTGGTTCTTCCTTCATATGGTTGGAGATGCTATATAAGAAAAAGATAATTAATTTTTTTCTAGTAGTTAGAGTTGAATTTTAACTATCTTCTTTTAAGTATTTTCCTTAGTTTAATCCTGTTAGGTACTGAATGCTTTCACTGGTTTCAAATTAATGTAGGAGCTGAACTCAAGCAGGCCTTATTGTTGTCAGACCTTTCTTTTCCATCCTTCTGGGGCTTTTATTTTTTTCCTTTTTTTTTTTTTGGTTTCTTTTTTGCAAGGAGTGACACAGAAATGCTGAGAAAACAATGCTTAGGACTGAAACTGTTCTTAATACATATCATATGTAAATATGTATCACGTATTTGTTTTCCCTGCAACATTATTAATTTTAATAGTTTTTAGACAGCAAAGACTTTGGGAAAAAAGTTCATCTGTTGTAACTTAAACTATTGTGTTCATGTTTTTTCAAACTTAGTCGGGAAGATTAATGTACATGAAACTAATTTTTTCTCATTTTTGCCTAATTTCTCTCTCAAAGCTTAAGGACCATTTAATGGCTTACAAAAAGCTCTGCTTTCAGAAAAAAAAATTAAGGACTGCCAATGAGCATGAGGAAGTTTTTGTTTAACTTCCATTCTTCTTTTTTTCTGATTGCAGAAGCCAAATTCTTTCTGAGACAGACCTGAGAATGTCCAGGGAGAAGGGACAGGCTTGTGATGTGTTAGCAGGAGCTTTTCTCATCCTTTTCCTTTGCATACATTTCCATGGGTGTGTTTGTGTGTTTTGAGGTCTTCTTTACAAGGAACAGTTTGCAAAGTTACTACACATGGTCTGTTAAATCATTCAAGTGTACTTCTGCCTAAAGTTAAGCATGAGCTTGGAATCAAGCACACCCTAAAATCAGGGCCTGTATCCAGAAGCATTTCAGCTCCGTGGACTCGGTGTTAATCACACAAGGAGACTCTCAAGGGTTACAGAAATTTGGGGTGCCAGAGCCTGAGCTCCTCACTGAGTTCAGAGGGAGCTGCCACAGCTTTGTGCTGTTCAGGAGAGGCTTCGAATGCCTCAGCAGATGTCTGCAGAAGGGTCTCCTTAAAGAACTAGGATTTAACTTCTATTTCTTATCATGCTGGGGTCTGGAAGAATATTTTGTGCTATCTGGTTGACTGATGGGTCTGAGAGGTCCTACTCCGGGGGGCTCATAATTCCAACCAAAGGGAAAACATACTGGAAAAACCTCCAGCAAGGACTTTAAAAAAAAAAAAAAAAAAATCTTTTTTCTCACATATTTAGCCTGAACTAGCAATAACAACTTCGATGCAGGGCATTTCCTGAGGATTAATGACTGTTTGGGGTCATCATCTCCTCCCAGTTAGTTATTAATCCCCAGGAAATACTCAGTGCCTTGATCATTATTGCTTAATTAGCATTGAGAATGTGGGGGGTTTAGGTTTCTTTTCATGCATCCTGTGAATTGCTGGGGTGGGGGGTTTCTTTCATTAACTTGCCCTTTTCAGCCTGGATGGGAGCATGGGCTTTGCTTACAGTTTGCAGGTTTGAGAGTTTAGTCCCAGGGTTAAACCTTCTCAAGCAATTTGAGTTCCATGTGAAAGCACCAGGAGCAGCCCACATCTGCAGCACATCAGGAAGGGTCCCCCCACCTGGAAACATCTCGGGTGCCAAGGGGGGCAGCAGCCGGAGTCTGGGAGCTGGGGATGCTGAAAAGGGCAGGGGAAATCAGGGGGAGGAGGAGAGGAGAGGAGAGGAGAGGAGAGGAGAGGA